>CM060707.1:72680332-73280332 GCA_030686995.1 Artemisia argyi | reverse complement strand
CTCAAATATAGTGCATTTGTGTGAACTCATCGTTGTTCAACACAAATGGGATCCGTCAATCCCAATAGATCTATTCACAATATTCGCGCTCACTATAGGTAGTGACTAATGGTTCATGATATAGGGACTTCGAACATGGCAATCGTTACTTAGTGACAATAAAACATAGTCGGATAGCATACAGTAGAAAGCATTGTGTTCGAGTAGAAAAATAATAGCATGTATTCCCCCCATGGGTTTGTAAAATAGTTAAACAATAGAAAGTGGGGCTACGAACTCACCTTAAGTTATGTAGTGAGTAGTGAATGTGATGGTCGAATCGCGAAGGTTTCTACGAGCAACCTATAATAGAATGTTGCGACTTAGGATCGGAGTAAAGAATATGAATAAGTGCCTATATATATATCTTGCATCTAGTCCATGATGTGGTATGATGTATATTGTAAGTCTTTGAAAGAAAAGATTCATGAAACATGTATGTTTTATATATCGTTTACTACCGTTCGGGCCGACATAATTCAGAAGTCATGTTAGCAAGCGTTCGAGGAGCCAGGACACTTTAATTCGTAAATCCACAACTCATCTCGACGGCTTACATAATGAACTCCTCACATGAGGCTCCCTACTATTGTAGTAGTTGATGAAATATATAGATATAAGTTTTGATCCGAAAGGTTACATGTCCGATATTTGAATAAACTTAGGAAAGTTTATTTGTACATGAAGATTGTTATTAGGGTAAGTTCTTATAACTTGTATGACAAATACTCGTAATATTTCATGGTTCTTTAGATGAAGTAGATCCAAATTGTATGTTCAAGTTATCGCCAACTCTTGTTCATGTATTTGTCTTGGTAAGTTTATATGGTCTTTACTCATGTTTTTGCCTAAGTAAGTTGGTATGGTCATTTCGTCATGGCCTAGCCATGACCTTTGGTCCTTGTTCCAAGGTCATGAGATACAACCTTGGCTCTAGCCATGGTGGTGGTCTTGATTATAGGTCATAAGACCTCTTGGTCTTAGTAAATCATAACTATAATATAGTGACTTTGGTCTAAAAATGGGCTGTTTAGAATTTGAAGAATTTTATCACTCGGAAAGCGTTTTCAGGGCTCGAGCTTCTTTATTCCTGAACGAAAACGTCGTTCCGGACAACTTTCGTGTTTTAACTTTTTGATGAATCGGACCAGAAGTGGGACTTTCAAAATCAAAATTTGATCAGAATGCTATTTAGGCAGTTTTGCCGGAAATCTTTGGTAACTTCAAATGGGCGTAACTTTTGACTCGTATACTCGTTTTGGGTGGTTCAAATTGCTATGGTTTCCTTATTAAGTCCTCTACTGTAATATGTAATAATCCAATAACAAATTTTTACCATTTTGATCAGGTCTTACCAAGAAAGTCACTAGTTTGCTTGTTTTAGTAACTTATCTTAACAATCAATTACAACAACATGTTTTAGTCATTTTTATACATCATGGACATGAATACAAGACATAATATAGCACAAATAATATGTAAATAACATGAATATGATTATTTAACAAGAATCGTGTTAGGGTTTGGCTTACAACTTTTGGCTTTCACAGATGAAAGGAAGTTAACATGTAAGGATAGGACATTGATAGACTTGCTTCAACCCACTTCACTTCATGCAATCTTTCTACCCTTGTAATCTTGAAAGATGGATGATGAAGGTTGAGGTGAATTGAGTGGATTTAAACTCAAGAGAAATCACCAAGTATTCTAGGGTTTGGAAGATTTTTGGTAACATATGATCACACTAAGGTTTCTACTTGAACCTTGCAAGAAATTAGAAGGAAATGAACTAAGGATGGAATGGTTATGGGGTTTGGGGATGCACGGCACAAGAAGGGGGGAAAAGGGTATTTATATGGCAATGAGGAGGTTAGAACCCTTGACTAGTCCAACCTTGGAGAGCAAGTTGAACACTTGTCATCATCTCATGACACAAGGCATAAGATCAAGCCACATGGGTGGTGAATCCCCCCTCCTAGGCGGTTCACAAGCTTGGGGAGGAAGTGTTAGACTTTTCTTGGTATTATCCAAGATATCTAGTGTGTTTTGACTCCGAAAAATGCAAACCGTAAGTTGTTACGTCACAAAACGTAAAACCGGTTATCGTAAAAATACGAAACTTGGAGGAATGATTAAACTTGTCATTATACTCCATAATAAAATATAAAATGAGTGGTAGGTTCTATCGGGTGCTAAAACCCTGCTAAAAACTGGAAACACGGGTCTAAAACGCGTAATACGTAAAACGTACGAATATTGCGTAAAATTGAGAAAAGTAAAATGTTACTTTTCTAATGTGATAAAAATGATTTAAAATGACTTATAATGTCTAGACTGGGCTCAGTCTAGTGTCGTTTGGTATTAAATGTCTTTTAGACATCAAACCGTAAGCCTAAAAATCACGAAATGACTTATAACATCAAGGGATGATTTTTGGTCAATGGAGGAGGGAAAAATATGTTGACTTTTTCTAATAAGTTGAAAACTCAATTCTTTTTAGAAACACGTTTTGTGGTGGAACGGTTAATCGGCCATACGGTTAAGCGTGCTCATGCGAGAGTAGTACAGGCTTGGGTGACCTGCCGGGAAGTCTTTGGTCATGTTTTTCTCAGTCACGATTAATTCTCAAATAAATCATGAGTGTGTCAAACATTTTTCTGATGCGGGGTCACTTAACGCGGTCGAGTTTCGTTGTACGTAGAATTTCTGAATGACGTTTTACCCTAAAACGTGTAATTCCGTGTAATTCCTTAATAACTTTCACGAAAATGAGCTTATGAATGTCAAACTTTTAATTTGCCATGGAAATGATTTATCACTCGAGCCCAAGAAATAAAAATCAAATTTCGGGAAAATTTTCGGGAAAGATGAATACTAAAAGTGAATAGTAAATTTTTCCGGGAATAGTAATTATCCTGAAAAAATGTGAATTGTTACATATAACTAGGGACCATGGAATACCAATTGTAATTTGCTAAGAAATATTGCGTGTCTATGTTCTACATCTCTAGGTGAAATAGAGTATTACTATCGTTGACAGCTGAATTCGGTTTTGCTTTTGTATTGATTTGTTTTTCTTACCAGCGTTGTTGCTCTACCTGTATACGCATACGAAACTCATATGAAATGTCAAGAAACTTATCATTGACAATTTAGTTATAGATGTAATGATCACCGACATGAAACAACGCTCCACCGCAACGCGGCGGATCGGCACCCACCTCGTTGTAGTAAAAATACATAAACTAAACATCAGTCATCTCATTGAACTGAGATAACTGCCTCATTGTTTCAGTAACTGTTTTAGACAATCTCTTTTAAAAATTAAGTAGATAAACTAAACATAAGGCATTATATTAAATATATAACTATATAAGCGCTCATTCGAGGTAAAAAAATACATAGCGTAAAGGTAATTAAAGGAAAATTTATACTATAAATTCAGTGAATGGTTTCATTCATTCACTTTTTGTAAATTCTAATATATGTCATCTAATATATAACTATATAAGCGCTCTTTCGAGGTAAAAAATACATAAAGTAAAGGTCTTAATACTAAACTATAATATTTGATTTAATGATAACATGTATGATATCTAATATATATTTGTCTATAAAGTGACGTGAACTATACATCTCCCATTCTCATCCGACCCTCGATCAAAGTCAATTTATATACGGTGTGTACATATATACGTTTCTAAGTGAGAGTCAAACTGCTAACATGTCATTTTTTCTAAGGTCGCCATAAAATAAATTACCAAAACTTAATACCTCATAGGCACTCAGTTGATCTCATCTTACACTGCTAAAACTTCTAGTCACGCGACTATTTCACTCTCCTTATAGATAGGTAAGTCAAATACTAAGTGTTGTGTGCATAACTATCAAAACTTAAGTTTGGCATATCATCAAACATCTTACATGCATCAGATTTAACTATCAATTTGAGTTAAGCATAACATCAAACACCTTATATGCAACTAACAACAACAATAGCTGTAAATACAACTAATCACAACTAATAGCTGTAAATACAAACATCTAATGAGAAAAATAACGAATTAACGAATACCTGAGATAAGCACTTAAAATTTGAGTCGATCTTAACAGGACGTTTGAGTGTTTGAGCTGTTATCCACAACGAATCACAACATGGTGAGAGCAGGACATTTGGGTGTTTGAGCTGTTATCCATATATTGGAATCGATTTGAGTTGGTTAGGTTTTAATTTGGGGGTGTTTGGGTGTTTGAGCGGTTTGTTTTTTGAAGGGGATTAAAAATGATTTTTATAAAAAAGATAAAAATAGACTTTTGGTTATATGGTAAATGATTTGTTTTTTGTGCTATATTTTATATTATGTTTAAAGGTAATAAAGTTAAATGATGTATAATTTTAAACTATAGACAAATCATACGTATTCATATTTTTTTAAAGTGTAGTAAAACTAGGGTTGATCATCGGGTCAAAACTGAACTGAATTAAAAACCGATTATGAGAAAAACATGAACCGAGAACCGAACCAAAGTGAACGGAGTCAAACCAAAACCAAACCGAATCGGTTTGGTTCAGATGGTTTAGGTTTTTTTTTTTTTTTTTGCTCGAACCGAGCCAAACCGAATCCAAAAACCATAATATGTAAAGAGAAACCTGAACCGAGTAAGGTTGGTTCGGTTTGAGTTAGACCGGTTCGGCTCGGTTGTTTGGTTCGATTCGCTTTTACTCGCCACTAAGTAAAACTGTACATTTACTCACACTTCTAAAAAGTGTATAGGTAAAAACCATACATTTGCTTACACCTACAAAAAAGTGTAGGTAAAAGAATACATTGCTCACACTTAATAAAAAATGTAGGTACAAATTTAGACTTCTGCTCACACTTACAAAAAGTGTGGGTAAAATACTAAACTTTTATTCATACTTTACAAAAAGTGTAGGTAAAACAGGTAAAACTTCAAATCTCCTCACACTTTTTATGATGTGTAAGGAAAGCTCACACTTTTGCTTACACTTTTCAAAATGTGTGAATAAAACTAAAACTATTCCTCACACTTTTTATAATGTGTAAGGAAAACTCACACTTTTGCTTACACTTTTTAAAATGTGTGAATAAAAAAAACTATGCTCACACTTTCTCTAAAAGTGTAAGGATATGTGGACTTTTGCTCACACTTATTACATGTGTCATTATAAAAAGTGTCACTAAAAGACCTTTTTCTTGTAGTGTCATCAATATCCGTGGAGTGGTGATCGTAGCTAGAGTGAAGATGTGATTTTTCCTAGTTATGAGACAAATTAGCTTTTTGTTGCTGATTGATCAAACATATTCTTTAATAGTTGTCTTGCTTTTTCTTCTATTGTCAACTGTAAGGTCCTTTGAATCTGAAATGAAGCAAATCCTCTTTACAAGGCAACCCTTGACTTATGGGGCAAGTGGATCGATAATAAAAACTGACAATCATTCTACATTCTCTATAAATGACTCGAAATCAGAGTTAACTTTCACCTCTAGTTGATCATGAAGTTGTCTCTGTATAGCAATTTGCATTTGAAGAGCATCCTTAAATTGGCAGCCACTAATGAAAAAGTCAATGTTTGTGTCAACACCAGTAAGCCGACTTTTGAAAAACTTCAAAGTGAAAAAGTGAAAAAATAAACGAAATCACCCTCATCTAAGATGAAGAATAGAAACATTACGCTATATTTTCAATCTGCGATATGGTATCATGACTAGCTCTCTTCGTCAGACGTCCTACAAACAACACAAATCCAACAAGAAGTTTCAAGCTTTATCAACGGAAAACTAACTTATACTAGATGTGGAGATAGTATTCTCAGAAGCATCTTCTAAATCCAAAATCTCACCATCTTTAGGATTTGTTGAGTTTTGATCATTGTGTGGGGATGTTATTCCCATATTCTGGGACCCATTACCTTTGTGCTGTGAATTGTGATGCTGATCAGACATCTTCTCGAGTTGCTTTCCTTGCTCATCTATTAACAAACGATAGCTCCTTTGAATCTGAGATCAGAACCAAATTCTTTTACTATAGTTAGACTTCAACTTTTTAGGACAAAAGGACTAACTTTCAACTTTGAAATCGAGATATTTCTCAATCTGTGATAGAAGATTTGTGAATGTAACTGAAATTTTCTGAGTAATAACACAGATAGATATGTTTTACGATATATACTTGGCAGTTGGCACGATCGTTTGGGAAGTAATAGATTGACTTTAAACTAAGCAATAGTGCTTTATTCATACCTCTAACTGCACATGTAGTTCCCTTTGTACAGAAAGTTGCATTTGAAGTGCATTCTTAAGTTGCATGTCACTAATGAACAAGTCAAAGTTCCAGGTTAAAAACAATAAAAAATATGTTTTAAGAAAAACTAAGGCGGGTATTGCATAAAGAGAAAATCGGTTTTGTTTTGGGTAACCATGTTTAATTCACGGTTTTGTTTTGGGTAACCATGTTTAGTTCACTCACAAAACATAACTCAAATATAACACCGGTAACTTTCAGAAGCCTTCTATTTAAAATATATGCAACGAATTATGATGTGGATGGGATTGTGTTCTGAAACATTTGTTGCATTTCGAAACGTATATGAACAATTTTGAGAGTGTACATATATAGAGGCAATCTGATTCTGATTTTCCTAGCGTAATAATCAGTCTGAGAGTAACTTGTTTAAAACAATCTTTTCTGGAACACAGCCCCTACTAGTTATTCAAAATCTACATGTAAAAATCTAAAAGTCACAAACTGGAGTAACCAATGACCAAAAAAGTACTTAAGAAGTCCATTTGGAAGAAACTACATACAGATTTGGTAAGAGATCGATCTGCTGATTTTTGGCAGGTGGATCTAATAAAGACCGCAGCAATTTTTCATATGTATCAGCAGTAATTTCTCGATCAAGCAACTTCTTCCTTAGATCCTCCATCTCATATGACATACAAATAAAATATTTTGAGGTTTTATACTTTCTAGTGAGAATTAAGTAGGCAAATCTGAACTGAATTTTTCAACATTCTAGTTTTGTCTTTCTGTCTTTCTCGGAGTTCACGAACGAGCATTACAAGGAAGATTTTGGTACGTGTTGTCCCAATGTTTCTGGATCGATTGTGAATTGCAAAGTAATATGAATAAGTAAATCTAAAATTTCATTAACCATTGTAAAGTTACATGTAATTACATATATATAAGGTTTCAACCATTGTGTTGAACCATTGTGACTTTTCATAGAATGGTTGTGACCATTCGATCTAGCCCTAACCATTGTGACCATTCGGTTTGGCCTTAGTCCAACCGAATTAACTATAAGTTAGTTATTAAGTTTCTACTTAACATAATTGGTCCTTCTAACTTCTAACTAACTAAACATTAATACTAATATGCAATGAAGAAGATTATATCGGGTCACATTCTCCTCCTTAATCTTCATCGTTGCTTCTTGTTAAATCTTGAACTCCGAGCATCTGTCGCATTGTCATGAACTTCAATCTTGGTAGAGCCTTTGTTAGTATATCTGCTCTTTGTAGTTCTCCTGTGACATGTTCTATGTTGATGTGTCCATTCTCTACGCATTCTCGAATGAAATGGTATCGAATGTCGATGTGTTTACTTCTTCCATGAAATACTGGGTTCTTCACTAATGCTATTGCTGAAACGTTATCGATCTTCAACGTTATCTTTTGTTCTTCATTTCCAGTTAATTCACTGAGTAATCTTTTCAACCATAGTGCTTGACATGCTGTTGCTGTAGCCGCCATAAATTCTGATTCACATGATGATAGTGCCACTGTCGGTTGTTTCTGAGTGCTCCATGTAATGGGTGACTCTCCAAAATAAAATACTACGCCTGTAGTTCCTTTTCCTTGATCAGTGTTGATTCCATAGCTACTATCACTATATCCTGTAATCTTGCAGCCGCCTTCTTTCTTGTAAATTATGCCATGCTCTCTTGTTCCTTTGATGTATCGGATTACTTGCTTTACTGCTTTCAGGTGATGGTCTTTTGGTTCTTGCATCCATCTGCTGAGTAGTCCGACTGAATAACTAAGATCTGGTCTTGTATGTAGTAAGTACCTGAGACTTCCAATTAAGCTTCTGTAATAAGTTGCGTCAACTGATTCTCCATCTTCCGCCTTGACCAACTTAGTACCGGGATCCATTGGTATCTTCGTATCATTACTATCTTCCATGTTTGTTTCCTTCAAGATCTTGTTAATATAACCTGTTTGCTTGATTGTAATTTCTCCTCCTGTCTGTGTAACTTCTATCCCAAGGTAATAAGCTAACAATCCTAAGTCGCTCATTTCAAATTTTTCTTCCATCTGGGATTTAAATAATTCTACTTCTTTCTTTGGAGTGCCAGTAATTATTAAATCATCTACATAAACTCCAACGATAATTGTTGAGTTCTTGGTCCTCCTTGTATAAACTGCTTGTTCGAGGTTACACTTCTTGAAATCTAATGACTTTAAGGTTTGATCAAGCTTCACATTCCAAGCTCTCGGTGCTTGTCTTAATCCATATAAAGCTTTAATAAGCTTGTACACTTTTCCTGATTCTCCTGGTTGTACGAATCCTTCTGGTTGTGTAACGTAGACTTCTTCCTTTAAATCACCATGTAGAAATGCTGATTTTACGTTTAAGTGATGAACTTGCCAACTGTGATATGCTGCCAACGCTAATATTAAACGAACTGTTTCTATCCTAGCAACTGGGGCAAATACTTCATCGAAGTCTATTCCTTGTTCTTGTACGTATCCTTTTGCTACTAACCGTGCTTTGTATTTGATAATATTTCCATGTGCATCTCTTTTGGTTTTAAATACCCATTTGAGTCCAACTGCCTTTTGATTTTCTGGCAATGTAGTAAGAATCCATGTGTTGTTCTTGTTTATTGAATCCAATTCAATCTTCATGGCCTCAATCCATTTATGATCTTTTGATGCTTCCTTGTAGTTACGAGGTTCTTCTTCTATGAAAAGTAAACTAGGTGCTTCAACGACACTAGCTTTTTCGTAGATTGCTTTCAAATCCTTTAATCCTCTAACTGGTGTATGATCAATTCTTCCAGAGCTTCCTAACGAGCTTCTAAGTGAACTAATAGTAGTTTCTATTTCACTTTCTGAATTAGGTTCGTAATTATATGTTGGTGGTGTGAATGGTGAGTTTGGTTATGTGGGGGAGTTTGGTTCTAATGTTGGATCTGGTAACGGATCCGGTATTGGAACTACATCGTCATCGCTTCCCATGTTGACAGGTATTTGGTTTGCATTGTCAACTTCCTCTACTACAAAACGAGTCCAAGATGTGTCTTGTGTACTTGTATCCTCTCCATTCTTTTCCCAATTCCACGGTTTAGTTTCCATAAATTTAACGTCTCTACTAACATATTTCTTCTTGGCTATTGGATCATATAACCTACATGCTTTTGATCCTTCCTCTACTCCTAAATAGATCATTGGTATGCTTCTATCATCCAGCTTCTTTAAATGAGGTGTTGTTATCTTAGCATAAGCTGTGCATCCGAATATCCTTAGGTTTTCTAGGTTTGGTTTCCTACTGTAGAGTGCCTCATATGGAGTTTTATCTACTATGGCTCTTGTAGGTACCCTATTTAGTATGTAAATAGCGTGTTTCACTGCTTCCGCCCAAAAAGTTAAAGGTAACTTCATGGCTTTCATCATACTTCTAGTGGTTGATAACACTGTCCTATTTCTTCTCTCCACTACTCCATTCTGTTGTGGTGAGTATGGTGCTGTCAATTGTCTAGCTATCCCATTATCCTTACAGTATTGTGTGAATTCATTTGATGTAAATTCACCACCTCTATCTGTTCTAAACATCCTTATTTTCAATCTCAATTCCATTTCTACCTTATGCTTAAATTCCTTGAATGTACTAAAGGCTTGGTCTTTTGAAGTAAGAAAGTAAGCCCACATAAAACGTGTACAATCGTCTACTAACAAGAATATAAGTTTCTTGCCTGAGTGTGTTGCTGGACTTATAGGACCGCAAAGGTCTCCATATATTAAATCCAACGGGTTCTTTGATCTGAATTTAGCTTGGTTTGGAAATGGTGTTCTACTATGCTTTCCCAATAAACATGCATCGCAAATCTGTCCTACATGATTTATTCTAGGTAATCCATCTACTAGACCCTTTCTAGTCATCTTGTTGATATCGTCAAAGTTTAGATGACCTAATCTAGCATGCCATAACCATGCTTGGTTATCTATATTTGCTAATAGACATATAGGTGAGTCTATTCGTAGTTTAATACTGTAAAGTCTGTTCTTAGATCTTTCTACTTTCATCAACAACCTTCTGCTCTTGTCATACAAAGTCAATTTATTCCCATCCATTATAACTCTACAACCTATTTCTGTAAGTTGTCCTAGACTTAGTATGTTGCTCTTAAGGTTCGGTATATAATATACATCCGTTACTACCTTTTGTTCTTGGTTTATACAACCTAATAATATAGAGCCTTTTCCCTTTATTTCTACATACGACCCATCTCCAAAACGTACTCGTCCTGTTATCTTTTCATCTATATCCTTAAAATGAGTTTTGGTTCCTGTCATATGGTTACTCGCACCGTTATCTAAATACCATACGCTTTCATCCTTTGAAGCATATTTTCCTGGTTGAATTTGGCCTTCATTCAACAGTACTTCTTCATATTTGGTTTCATGTACGGTCATTAATAGTGATGGTTCTTCATCTTCTAAGATAAGGTTTGAATGTTCCTGAGCTGTTGTGTTTGATCTACATTTGTTCATGAAATGTCCAAGTTTATTGCACTTGTAACATCTTACGGTACTCAAATCCTTCCTATTTGTATTCTTATTTGGGTTTCCCTTATAGTTTGAGTTTCCTTCATGTGAGTTATTTCTATGTCTGTTTTTTCGCCAGTTTTTCTTTGAATAATTTTGTCTACCTCCGCGTTTAATAAATTTCTTTCCTCTATCTGAGTGTTCACCCTGTGTGAATAGTAAATTATTCTGGCTTTCAACTTGATTTCCCTTACGGAGTTTTATTCTTTCCTCAAATGCCTTGAGTTTTCCAGTGATCTCATCTAGGGTAATATCATCTAGATCACTAGTCTGTTCTATGGATGCTACTATCTGAATGAATCTATCTGGTGTGGAGTCTAATAGTTTTCTAACTACGAGTGATTCATCCAATGTTTTGCCTAGTTCTTTTGCCTTAGTAACATAACCGTTTAACTTATCTGAAAATGCATCCACGGTTTCATCATCCTTCATCTGAAGGGCATTAAATCCTATCATTAATGATTGCAACTTTGCTTGTTGCACTTTCTCTTCTCCTACGTGTCTCTTTTTTAGTGAATCCCATAATTCTTTTGCCTTTTTACAACTTGCTACTTGTAAAATTACATCTTCTGATAACGCTTGATATAGAAGGGCAATAGTTGACTTATCCTTCTTATCATCTATTTCTACGCCTGCCTTAGGTTCTATTGTATCCCATAAACCATGTGCTTCTAATATAACTTTAATTTGTATAGCCCATACCGTATAATTTGTGTTTTTCAACTTAGGGCATTGGTATTGTGCAATAGGTGTTATGGGTTTTAATGTAGTTGTTGCGTTTGTGTCATCGCCCATATTGAAAGTGTTAATGATCTTCACTTTCTAATCCAATGAGAATTTCTAACCTTTTGTGGTATACTTAATACTACGGGAACAATAATAGTTTTCGGAAATCCTAGTAATAATACGAGTATCTATAATATGAAATGTAACGAAATTCAAAAGGTTTGAATTTTGTTTTGTGACCTCGTTGTGATAATTCACGGATTTGAATTTCCTTGTGTGTTCCCTTGTTTTTTTTTGCTTCGTTGTCTTTGGTTCAATTCGACTTTGATCTCCAACCCAAAAATAATTCGGACTGAATTTTTTCTTTTCCTTCTTGTCTTCTGCTTCGGACCAGAAATAACAACCAAGTTTCTGTCTTTTTCTTTGTGTCGAATTGGTGCTGTCGAACCAAAAAGTTTCCAGAAGTTCGATTAGATCAACGAAAACAAACACCACTTTACACGTTCTATGTTACCACGCCTTGGTAACTCTTGAAACAAATCAATCTCTTTGCTTGTTCCTTTTTCTTCTTTGCAGCGAAAAAACAAAACAAAGTTTCTGGTTTTTCTGTTTTGTTGTTGCGTACGTTGTTGTTGTTGTTGTGTTAAACTCGACACAACAAAAGTCTCCACACACTTATCTCCAATATCTTCAATTCCTACGTATACGTTTTCTTTCACAACAACGTTTTTGCTTTGTGTTAATCTCCAACTAGTTGTCTCTTGTTCTACACAAAGTCTCCTCTTTTCTTCCTCGACACCAATACGCTTATGATCAATTCCAACTAGTTGTCTCTTGTTCTACACAACGTTTTTGCTTTGTGTTAATCTCCAACTAGATCGTGCACTATCTTTTCTACGCGTTTCTTATTCAATTTTCTTATGTTTTCTTTGGAAGAATAGAAAGAAAACAGATTTGTCTCTCTCGCTCAAGAAGAAAGTCGAGTTGTCCTTCTCCTTTTCCTGCGTTTTTGCTTGGCTTCGGTTTCTGAATATATTGATGATGTTTGCAGAATTTTTGTTTTTGTTTCGGTGTATTGAATCCTTGCTCTTATACCAATTGTTGTCCCAATGTTTCTGGATCGATTGTGAATTGCAAAGTAATATGAATAAGTAAATCTAAAATTTCATTAACCATTGTAAAGTTACATGTAATTACATATATATAAGGTTTCAACCATTGTGTTGAACCATTGTGACTTTTCATAGAATGGTTGTGACCATTCAATCTAGCCCTAACCATTGTGACCATTCGGTTTGGCCTTAGTCCAACCGAATTAACTATAAGTTAGTTATTAAGTTTCTACTTAACATAATTGGTCCTTCTAACTTCTAACTAACTAAACATTAATACTAATATGCAATGAAGAAGATTATATCGGGTCACAGTACGCTGCTTTGGGATACAAAGACAAGTCTCAAAAAAGGTCTTTTTTACAAAGAGAGGATATTTGTAGTGTTTTATATTTGGATTTTTTGACATTTAGGGTGTTTGTTAACAACTAATTTCCAAAATTTATGTTAAGACAATACACGATATCCAAACCAAAATTTTCCCAAATCACTAACAACTTCCTATAAATTTCCAAACAAAAATGCAATTCACTCTCATCATTGGTTATGTTAGCGAAAAATGCGGAGTATGTTTCTAACTATTTCTTAATATCGGCAGATTTTATGAAATGTTTGTTGTTAGGAATAGCCGTGGACTATTGTTAACATTTCCCTTTATGTTTAAAAGAAAGAAAGAAAGAAAGAAAGAAAAAAAAAAAAAAAAAAAAAAAAAAAAAAAAAAGTTTAATACAGACTTATAGTGGTAACTGGTCAAATGGGTTGAACGGTTCAAAAATCGCTCAATCTTCATTTTAATGCATACAACCCCGAAGGCATTAGACCTACCAAGTTTGAGTACCATTATAATTACATAACATGTATAATCAATCATACTTAACTAGCTAAAGACAAAAAAAAGTGTTCCTGACCAACCCGGCCTCACCCGTTTTGGCCCGTTGCCCGACGCCCATCCTGCCAGTTTTCCAGCTCTATGTGCCGCCCTTATCCAAAACTCCTAGATAGACCTTGGAAAGTTGTTCAACTGTTAGAAGAAGTACGAGTTTCGTCTGTCTTTTGGAGTTTATTATGGATTATTACTAGGTGTCTTCATAGTTTGACATATTGTTTGTCAATATCTCATCATTGTTGACATTATTGTTCTGGAAAGTGTTTGTAGCACATCGTTGCACAATACAAGAACAAGTCTTGGATATTTTTTTAGTATGTTAATAGGAAGTGTTTCACAATGTCAGAACAAAACATAATAATTCTTTATACATATAGAAAAAGACAGCATAAAGAAATCCGAACACTTATGTATTTACGTGTATTTACTTTCACATCCTTCTCGGAAGAATCGGTAATCATCCAAATTTATCGACAAAGCAAGCTTAATTTTTTAAGAATAATGTTTTGTAGAGGATGAATGCTCATTGCAAAAAGATTGTCAATTTTCATACAGTGAAGGAAAACAATGACACAGAACTATTTAAACTATAATTTGTCAAGGTTTACAATAACACCAAGGCTCTATTCTACAAGGATTAAGCGGGTGAATCTTGCTTCGTAATAGGATATACGCTAATAATTTCGTGTGTTGAATGAAAATTTGAATTCAACCCCCTTTGTGTAATGTTTTTTCTTTTAATTTTGACCCTAAACATCTTGTAACGAATTGCGTAATTCTTATTGATTATCAGATCTTATTTGTACACATGACAACATCATGGTTATCAAGTATAAACACACACATTTTACACTCAAGATCTCAAAGTTCATTCACAAAAATCTCCTTTCTTGATCATCTGCAACTTTTTCTTCTTGACCATGTAATTGGGAAATCATGTATTTCTTGCAACCGCTTAACACAAATGAATATTCGACCAAAAAAGTTTGTGCTTTCTTGATGGACTTCTAGCTTATCTTGGATGGGAAAAGGGTATTTTCAGAATCATCTTCCAGATTCAAAATTTCATCGCCATCAAGATTCGTGGAGTAGTGATCGTCATATGATGTTGTGATTTCCGAATTTTGAGACTTATTAGGTTTCTGTTGCTTATGCTGATCAAACATCTTCTTTAGTTGTTTTGCTTGTTCTTCTATTCTCAACTGTAAGTTCCTTTGAATCTGAAATCAGAAACAAATGTAAACAGATTGTTTTCCCACTTTAAAATTGACATCAATTCTTCATTACTTCATAAAAAAGGCCTTAGAACTAATTAAAATATACCTCTAGTTGCTCATGGAGTTGCCTCTGTACAGCAAGTTGCATTTGAAGTGCATCCTTAAATTGCATGCCGCTGATTAAAAAATCAAAGTTTCAGTTAAATTATATCTATGTTGATTTTCGACAAATTCTATAGTGAATATAGGAAACAAAATCCCAAAGGATACTCATTTAAGACTAACAAACATGAAACTTACGTTATATTTTCAATCTGCGATATAGTATCAATGTTAGTTCTCTTCTCCATATTTCCTACAACCAATGGACACCCGATCAGAATATTTACACTTTTAAAGCATCGTGTCATATGTACCTCAAATAATATAAACTTAAAACAAATCCTATGATATAACAAAGCTCTTTGTACCTTTTGCATTTTCCGGCAAGTATTTGGCTATTCTGTATTTCTGGAAAAAATATTATAACTCATTTTCAGTATAACAAAATCTAGAAAACTTATTAAAGACAAAGTTAGATTTGTTATAACTAGTACCTGCAAATGACTTTTCACATGAAAGATTGTTAACCCGTCGGAGTCCATGAGTTTCAGTATCGCCTTTGGCGTGGCCTCTAGTAAAAAAGTTTTAAAGAAAAACAATTACAGAAAATTTAAACAGGTGAAAGTGGCATACAGTAGCATGGTCTTTATACAAAAAAGTACGTACTTTCAGCACCACCCAGTAAGCTTACACACTCAACAAACCGATCATGGAGATCTTGAGTCCATCTGATTCGTGTTTTACTCGGCACAGCAGTTCCAGAATTAGCACCGTTGACAGAAACTTGCCCTGAAGGTGGTCTGGAAAGACCAAACTGCCCCTATTGACAAACCAAAACAAACATTATTATCAAAAATAACTACCAACAAGAAGAAACAAAAATTAGCAACAAAAGAGAACTTACACCAATATCCAGATTTCCTTCATAACAAATAGATGACTGTGACTGTCTCCATTCAGAAACATCAGTTTCATCGAGTAATTTCCTTTTTAGCTCCCTTATTTGATCCTTTTCGGATGGATTACCAAATTTCATCTTAAACGATCTATCAAATGAACTAAAGTACCCATCTTCACGAGGTTGCACAAAACGATCAAACCTCATCTGGGGAGAAGAAACATCATTATCTTCATTAAAAGATCGCTGAACGCCATTTTGTGAAAAGCCCAAGTATCTTTCAGTCGCTAAAAGTGCAGAAGATGGTGATCCTATTTGTTCCATGATCGTTTTACTACAAGATGGAGTTTCTTGTCTATAACTTATCATTTGTTGTTGTTGTTGTTGTTGTTGTTGTTGTTGTTGATTTTCTTGTTCTTGCTGGTTAACAATGTCGGAAGGCAAAACGGTAATTCCAACTTGCCATGGATGTTGTTGTGCACCACCATATTCTCTAGCTTTATGACTGTAAACCATTTCTTGGTTACATCCAATCTTAAAAGTACTCATTCCTTCTGTCAAAACCTGTGTTTTTCAGATCAAAACTTCTAGCAATTTTAAATGATTATTTCAAGAATTTGATCAAGATTCGCGATCAGAACACGAATAATATCAAGAAATAAACATGGAAGACTTAAAAGTTAATTTAGGTCACTTTAAAATTATGTCTTTGTAATGCTCAAAAGCGAGTTTCTAATTTCATTATGGATACAAGGAAGGCACTTCATATATATTATTCTTTGTGAGTATAATATTCAATATGACAACATCCATCTATCTTCCGATGATTCCAACTCATTAAAAGTTCATATAAATATCCATAAATAAAATACCTTTTTTCCTCGTTATACACTGTCAAAATAAAAATTTGTCTCTTGCATGATTCATTGCGTTGTTGATAAACTATAAATATTCTCTTAAAGATAATTAACATAGTCCAAATAAGTTTCACGAGCCGCCTGTTTTATGATTCCTAAAATTTAGTTTATGTAATTTCTAAGTTTTTATGAGATAATAAGAGAATATTAGAGGTATGGCATCAATTATAATTGTAGGTGAATTATAGCATATATTCATATTCATGTCCATATTTTTCATTTTATTCCAAAGCACAAACTCAAAAAAGTAAATACGAATAAGCAAATCTTAAAGTGTGTTAGGTTGAATTGAATATAATCAAGTGGACGTACTTGAGATATAATAATGCAAATGGACATTGTTTAATTACATATTCTAGGGTTAAATTCACTAAATAAAAACTTAATCTTCACATCTCAGTTTAAGCAACATGCAATTTTTAGCAAACTAGCAACAAACTTCAGATTTTATTAACAAGAAAGTAAGGCGTCTTGCCTAAAATAGATGAAAACATAGTGTGAACTCTTGATGGAGTTCATGATCGTATCCTAACCTCTTTGATGGTTTGCCGGTTCTAAAAAAATATCTTCGATAGTTCGATGGTATAACTTAGGTACTAACTAATAATGTATTATGTATATACTGTAATGACGACTTACAACAGAATATATCAGATTTACTTTTACGACTAAGAAGGGAAGTTGAATGGAGCACACTTAGTCGCTAAGAGCATGTGCATCAGTAACGTGAGTTGGGGCGTTAAGGCCCTTTTAACGCACGTTAACGTGCGTTACCCGATACATACCCTCACGTTAAGGCCACGTTAACGCAGCACGTTAGTGCATTAACGTTGCGTTAATGTTGATTTCTTGTAAAAAAAAAAAAAAAAAAAATCGCTTTACCCCCTCCAACGGCTACTTCTTTGACCCGTTATTTTGAAAGAAAAAAAAAATCATTTGCACCCTCTCCATTATTGTAAGTAACGGCTAGTTCTAGTATTTTCAAAAAAAAAATCAAATCATTCAAACACAACTATAAATATCAACTAAACACACATATATTTTTCACACATCCACAACTAATAATCCACTCTTTATACTTCCCAATGGATCCTAATCAGAATAACGAATTTGGTCCGAGTTGGTCAGACATTGATGACGAAGAAGACATACAGTTTATGGTTAATGCGTTCGACTTACAGCAACGCTTAGAACAAGAAGAAGCTCATCCTCAGGTGGCCCGTATCCACATATATCGTCAACGTGAGCTTGCTGAGGAACGTTTGCAAAACGACTATTTCGTTCAAGGTTGCAAATATACACACGGTAAATTCCGTAGGAGGTTTCGTATGAGCCGAAAACTATTTCTACAAATAGTCAAAGGTATTGAATCTTACGAATCCGATGATATTCCAGATCACTTTAAATACTTTAAGTTAGGACCCGATTGTACGGGTCGAGGGAGTATTAGTGCACTTATGAAGTGTACGTCTGCAATACGTCAATTGGCGTACGACACCGCCCCAGATGCGTTTGATGAGTACCTCCAAATGGATGAGACTACTTCACGTCTTTGTCTTGATAATTTTAACATGTGTGTTCTGGATTTGTTTATGCATGAGTTTTTAAGAACACCAACATGGTCCGACATTCAACATATTTACGAATTGCATGAGTGTCAACATGGTTTTCTGGGTATGCTTGGTAGCATTGATTGCATGCATTGGGCGTGGAAAAATTGTCCGGTGGCTTAGCAGGGGCAATTTGGTAGGGGTGATAAAAGATACCCAACGTTAATGCTTGAAGTTGTTGCTTCACACGATTTGTGGATTTGGCATGCATTTTTTGGTATGGCAGGGGCAAATAATGATATTAATGTTTTAGATAACTCTAACTTGTTCGACTCCCTTCTTGCTAACGAATTCCCAAGGGCACCCTATATGGTAAATGGAAGAAGGTATGAACAGGGGTACTACTTAGCTGACGGAATTTACCCGCAGTGGGCAAGTTTCGTCAAATCCTTCTCGGCAACGAATGACGAGAAACATAGTTATTTTAAAAGGAAGCAAGAAAGTGCACGCAAGGATATCGAACGTGCTTTTGGTGTACTTCAAGGAAGTTGGGGTATATTACAATAACCGGCACGTGCATGGGAAATTGTCAAGATACAACGAACCATGTATACCTGCATTATTTTTCATAACATGATTCTAAAGGATCAAAAGTTTACACTCCGTGAGTATCGCAGAGTTTGGGTGGATTCGGCACCAAATTTGGGTCACGAAAGGTGGATCGACAGGTGTGATACGTAGAGGCGCAAAACAAGGGAATTGCGCGACGCATGAATGCATACTCGACTGCAACGAGACCTTATAGACCATGTTTGGTAGCAACGTCTTGAACGCCAACAACAATTGGAAGAAGAATATTCCGAGGACGACCAATAAGTAGTTGTAATTCGTATGGTTTAATTTCCTATGTTTCGGTTTTTTTTCTTAATCGTTGTTATTGTTATTTTAAAGTTTTTTATATTTCGTATTGTAATGTTAAAGTTTTAATGTTATGTGGTTTATTAAATGAATTGTTGGTTTAATTTAGGGGGTGAATATGAAAATAGTTGAGTTAAAGCTGAGTTAAAGCTGAGTTATTGATGTGGGTGTTTTTTTCTGAGTTAAAGTTAAAGTGATAAAGCTGATGTGGCGCTGAGGTGGCATTGCGTTAAGTTATAACTTGTGTTATTGTTGTGTATGCTCTAAGAGCATTCCCAATGTTAACGCATGACTTGCGTTAAAGTCAATTTAACACGTGTTAAACTCGTGTTAACCATTGTGAGGGTGTAAGTTAAAGCAGTGTTAACACGACGTGTTAACCCCTTAACTCAGCGTTAAGGTAGTGTTCGTTAAAAAAATAATAAAAAAAAAATAAAAAAAAAATAAAAAAAAAAAAAAATCACTTTCCCCCCTAAATGAAGTGGTGTTTTTGTAAATTGTTGTTGAGTTAAAGTTGAGTTATGATTGGGGTTTTTTTTTGTCAGTTGAGGTGAAAAGGTTAAAGCTGACGTGACACTGTGTTAAACTTTAACACAAGTTCCCCTTGTGCATGCTCTAAGGAAATCTAAACCGAAGGCAGGGACTGACCCATTTGGGAGTCGGGTGTGACATGGGCCACGCCTGATTTTAAGTCAGAAAATGTAATTTGTTTTCAAAATGTATTATTTTTTAGTATGTGCAACCTCCGATAATATTTGTTGCTACTTTATATCATTATAGTGCAACTTAAGTTTAGCCTAAAAAGTCTCGATGATGCAAATTTTAGTACAATTTTTTATTTTTTTTATTTATTTTTTATTTATTTTTATTTTTTATTTTTTTAAGTTTGTGCAAGACACTTCTAAAAAAATTTATGCAACACCCACGTAAAAATCCTTCCATCCATGACCCAAAGTGAATGAAACATACTCATTTTTAAAGAACCTCAACATTCGAACATATCTATTCGAATTTTAGAAGAAGAGAAAACCAATCTCAGATTGAACAGTATCTATCAAGTTGGGGTACTTGAGGTATAAAGTGCTATTATGATTTATGGCTGATTAACTCACAAAATTCACACAAAACATTTTTATTTATTTATTATTATTATTATTTTTATTTTTATTTTTTCACATTTGTGAAGATTGGTTTTCATGGAAAAACAATAAATAAAAAAATTAAAATAAAAAGGAGAAATACATTGTATTTAGTAATTACATAGGACATCATATCACCTCTCTATAAAAACTAAACACTGCATGATACAAACTTCACAACTTTAAAACCAGTAATAATATTAACTATTCGATATTTAATATTTAAGTTTTTATTAATAATCCGAATTGCTATTCGTTTGTAGTAAGGCCAGTATATATAGAGTTATAAACAATCGTTTTAAATATTTCAGTGCCTTAACAATAACATTTTATGGACCCTTTTTTACATTTGATTACTATCTAGGGGTTAATACTTGATACCAGCCTCCCACTTTCTGTAGTTAAAACATATACCTTTGTAATTTGTAGAAAATCATAAACCACAATTATAAAGTCTAATTAATGTGTAAATATTGTGTATCATCTTCATAGAATGTTTTATATCAAGGCCTATCATTTGGTAGCGCAAAAAGCCATGAAATGAACTCTAAAACTTAACCATCCAGTGAGATTAATAATTAGTTTTTATTATTAGTTTTAGTGTTTTACAACTCGATTAAACTCATTGATAAAAAGGATCATACATGCTAATATTGCCAATTCATAAAAGTTGGAAACTACCAATTTTCATTATATTATATTACTCGTATCTTATAATATATTATTCTTGTTCTACATGCTAACAGAATAACTTGTTACAAGTTTAATAACATTGCACCCTCCTCCAAAAAAGTTAAATTCTTATATCTAGAGTTCCGTTAATGGTAAAGATTAACGATGATTAAGATACATCTATACTACATATAAAATAAAAATAGTCATATGAAATGTCGAAAGTTGAAAATGGTCAAATGTGAGATAAATATATGAAATGTTAAATGGGGTTCGAAATTGCAGAAAATGTGTGGTAAGTTTGGTAATACATTCATGGCAATGAAAAGCTTGTATATGACTTATATATGGCATGTACTTTGTCTTCCACTATTCTGAATGAAAACTCATATATAATCAATAAAGTCAATTTGTAAATCATAAAATCATGTATTAAGAAAAATAAAAAATTTACTCTTCATTTAGCTTCTTATTTATCTGTATGATGAAAAAGCATTTATAAATTTGGTTTATTGAAATGAAAAATATTAGTAAATAAAAAAAATTACTATTTTCCTTAGATAATAGTTGATCACTTTAATTTTGCTTTACGAACATATTAATGGTTTATGCATAAGTTATATTAAAGAGGCGTATGCATATTGGAGGTTTAAAAAATAACAAGAGGCCCATGCATAGTAATAGGATTTTCTAGCGGCAGATAGCTATAGTTACACAAAATACTTAACCAAAATATCACTATAACTATCTGCCGTTATAAATCTCGTTGTTATGCACGGATACACTTCTTGTATCTACATTATATATATTGAACCAATCATTTTGTTGAAATGTTAAAATCAATATTCAGCACAAGAAAATTACTACTTTATCGTTGATTACCCTTATTGAAATTACAACTTAATGTTTTCAACCTGCCATAATTATAGTTTCTTAATTTTTACAAGCCTTCAACCTGTCATATTTACAGTTAAGACATTTCTAAATTAGAATTTAAGCACCATAATGAAAAAGCTTAATGTACAACTAGGAGGGTACTCGCGCGATGCAGCAGCGAGTACCATGTGACTATATTTTCTGACAACATGATTTTATGCGGCCATACTTTTATTAAACAACTAATTTACAAATAACAATAATTTTATTTAAGACAGTGGTATAATTCCATCTCCTGTTCAACCCTCATGCTGCAATGGCGGCAACTCTGTTGGCGCAGCAGCGACCGAACCAATCAACCGACCACTGTAGGCAGCCTAATGGCTTTATTTTTAAGTGTTTGGCTTAATAGCTTGATTAGATTGTACATTATTGTTAAATAATTGTATATTTTGATGAATGTGTGAATTAAACAGTATATTAATTGTATGTGTTGAATAGTATTTTTTTTAGTTATATTTGTGCTTCATATAGTTTGTATATTGTGTTTTATTAATTATACATTTATCAAAAGGGTATTTTAAATATAACATTAATTACAAATATTGACCAGTCAATATGTGTACGTATTTATACATAAATTAATTGTACATATAGCTTAAGTAGCTGTATTTGCTTAAAATCTGTATATGGAAATTTTAAAATTTTATAAAAAAGAGGGTGCTAAATATTGTATAAGTAGTTTAGATAATTTATAACCATATGTTTTATGCTCACATTACATTCAAATAGTCAATACAAAAATAGAATTTGTAACAGTTACCTACTTATTTTATTAAAGCAGTATTCATCCCGTGTTAAATGTCCAATAAAAATGATATCAACTATGACTTATTTTCATGTATTGTAATCAATTATTTGACTTACTATTAACCATACAAAATCAAAATCTCTAGAATTCACCTCCAAAAAAAACAAAAGTCACTTGTGAGGTTTGTTTTTCCGTAAAAGGGTTACCCGTGGTAAAATATTATTACTAAAAAAATAGTTAAGTAAAACGGATCTGGGTAAGTCCCACACCCCAGCCCCAAAAGGTAAACCAAACACATCTACAGTGCTTAATGCCTAATCTAGCATAAGATATGACATGCTATAATTATGCATAAATAAAAGAACTAAACGACCTATCTAAACTGACCACGGAGACTAATGTCATAAGCATTAGCAAACTTCAGATGTGCATCAGTCAAACCACAATCATCAAACTCATTATCGTCATAAGTGTTGTGGTCATAGGTGTCCTCCCTCCATTGCTCCAATAAAGTCTTCATGTTAACTCTACTGCTACTTTTAGAACCATCAAAAGCCATAAAAATAGTAGTTTCATTGTGATCATCAAACTTCATCATCATCACTATCCGAAACAACCAAATCCCCAACCTTAGAAAACGGATTTCCTACATTTTTTCCATCTTTTACCATGTCAGGTGTGCTATCCAGAGTAAAAAGGGGAGGGACATCGGACGAACTCGGGATACTTTCAAAGATAACCACAAGTCCTTAATCAACTGTAGTAGCAGAATTCGCGTTGCATAAAGGAGGGTCAACACTAGGTTTTACGAGAGAAGTAGGAACCCTCATCAAAATTACTAAGAACACCAAAAGCATTAGACGTGTTCACCTCTTTAGCATCATTACTTGGTTGTTTAGACTTAGACGCCTCCTTTGTATGGTCCTTGGAAGGAGAAGCCTTTGTATTCTTAGGAGCAATAGGTCGATACTCAAATTTGTTCATTTGAATAGCATTGAAATTTTTAGTATTACCACCTTTATGCTTCACAATATTAAATCCATCATTAGAAAGCTTATTGGATACACGAGAATTAACATCCTTATTCTTACCCATCCCATTGACCACACGTTTTGGGGCGACTTTGGGACAATCATCATTCGAATGACCATATAGCAAACAAGTACCACACCGAGGTGGTTCCCACTTGTATTCAATACGAATGTTTCTTTCGCATACCTGCTCCCGTAAAGCTTTGGAACAGCCAAAACTAAATTTTCTTGAAATTCAATAGATGCATTAATTTCTATCAAAGCTCTAGCATAACTGCTCCACCCCTAAGACTCCAAACACATGGTGTTAGTATACAAGTTAAGAATAATAGGATTACCAATATTAGAAGCAATAAAGCTCGATCCATCTGAAGTATAAGCTACCAAAGGAACATCATGGAATTTCACCCAAATTGGAACACAAGACAAATCCTCTTTTAAAAGGTTTATCTCGGGTGACCACTTGTTAAGAAAAATTGAAATTCCATGAATCATCCATGGACCATCCCGTAACACAAATTTCGCACCATGTATAGATGAGACCTTGAAAAAGAAGAAACCATTAGCGTTCATCGTAACCTTCTCAATACCATACATTTTCCAATTATTTTGTACGAACCATTCCACAACGGGAAATACAAGACGTTTACCAATAAAGTACCCCAAACAACGAGTTCTTTAGCCTTTCATTCACCTCATGGACTGACTCAATAGGTAGACCTACACTATAATCCACATCCTTGGGTATCTTCTCTTCAATTTTACCAAAATTAGCCTTTGTAGTAGTAGGACTAAATTTAGAAGCGAAAGTCGAAGGAATCTATAGAGCATTTATAGATTATTATTAAGTATATCTATAAAGTATCGAGTACTATAAAGTCACTTATCAGTTAGGCCCAACAATAAGGTTTAATATAACAGATACTCGGTATTATGAAGTATATCTATAGAGTATCGAGTACTTTATATATAGTAATCTCATTAATCTTTTGTTTTAAAATGTTTCTAACTAAACTAGGTTTTGAGTCCTATACACTTTCAAAATTTTGACATAAGTTAAATAAATTGTTTTTATATATGTTATATTCTCGTATACGTACAGGGTTTTAGTATTATAATTAATTTTAATTTCATAACAATATTAAGAAGATTGTTCCATCAAAAAATTGAAGTTCAGGTTTCATATATTTATATTCATATCCTAGTAACATGTGCTTCAGCTTGATATTTATGACCCATACATATATGTAGTTTAATAATAATAATAATAATAATAATAATAATAATAATAATAATATATTTATATTCATATCCTAGTAACATGTGCTTCGCCAAGGCGCTTAACATCATTAGGACAGAGGGCCCCGCTCGTGGCTTGTTTTTAAATGTTGACAAGACAGAACTCTTCTGGCCTGTCGAAGACCCTAGAAGCAGAGTGGAGGGTGTTTTTCCTATAAATATTGCTCGCCCGCTCAATGGAGTCAAACTCCTTGGCGGTCCGGTTAGTTTAGACGCAGGCTTCTGTCGGGATTTGGTTTCCAAAAGGGTCTCCAAAACCATGCATTTAATCGAGGCGATTAACAAACTTAACGATCCGCAATGTGAACTTCTCCTTTTGCGTAATTGTGCGGGAGTTTCGAAACTATCGTATGCTTTGAGAACATGTTCCCCCTTGTACTTATCAGAGGCCTAAGCTCAGTTTGATCAGATGTTACGTGCCTCTTTGGAGAAGATTGTTACTGCCTCAGGGCCAGGGTTCGGTGATTGGCAGTGGAGGCTTGCCACTCTTCCAATAAAACTCGGCGGGCTTGGCATCCTTTCAGCTGGGGATATCGTCCAGTACGTTTTCCTCGCTTCTCGGATGCAAACGAATGACTTACAGGATAAGATACTCACCAAAACGGGTATTGCTACACGAGGCCCTTCATTCCAGTATGCTTCGAACATATTCAACGCTACTTGTAACACCGACTTCCTCACTGTCACCGGGGGCGCTCCTGCCCCCCAAATGATGAAAACCTTGGCAAAGTGTTATTTCGGTGTCATTGAGAAAGATCTGGTCTCCAAGTACTCGCTAAGTCCAAGGCAGGTGGCCGTACTTAGTAGTATCCGCGGCCCACATGCGCAAGACTTCCTCTTCGCCATCCCTATTGACGGTCTCGGACAAAGGATGAATCCCCGCCAATTTCGATCGGTGTTATGCTACAGGCTTGCGGTACCTATGTTCTCTGAAGGGAGCTTATGCCCGAGTTGTAATGTGCACCGTATGGACCAGTGGGGGGATCACGCGGTTCATTGCGCTAGCGAAGTGGGTGTTAAGTTCAGGCATAATCTGGTGCGTGATATTCTTGTTGATATATGCTCCAAAGCCGGGATTATGGTGCGTAAAGAGGCTCCAATGGGATTTCTTTCGGAAGAAGGGAGAGAATTACGTCCTGCAGATGTGCTATTGTTTAACTGGTTCCAAGGTAAGGACGTGTGTTTGGATGTGACTGGGGTCTCCCCATTTGCTGGGACTGGGATATCGACATGGGCTCCTGGGGCTGCGCTGAGTAATGCTGTGGAAAAGAAAGGGAAGAAGTATGCATCCAAGTGTGAAGACAATGGATACAAGTTCGTTCCCTTTGCTTTTTCCACTTTTGGGGAACTTGATGTAGAAGCTCTGAATACTCTCTCGCGCATTGGGAATATTGCCAGCAGCCACTCTAACGTTAAGAGCGGTGCTTTCATTTTTCATCGA
Source organism: Artemisia argyi (assembly GCA_030686995.1). NCBI lineage: Eukaryota > Viridiplantae > Streptophyta > Magnoliopsida > Asterales > Asteraceae > Artemisia > Artemisia argyi. The sequence goes on along the minus strand of CM060707.1, from coordinate 73,253,839 downwards.
GTCAGCTTGTGTATTCAAAAAGGAGTGGGAGCACAGATTGTGTCTAGACTCCCCTCCAATTTCATGTAATTTTCCTGGGATTCAATGAAAAATAATAATAATAAAAAATAAATAAATAAAAATAATAATAATAATAATAATAATAATAATAATAATAATAATAATAATAATAATAATAATAATAATAATAATAATAATAAAAAATAATAAAAAAAATTAATAATAATAATAATAATAATAATAATAATAATAATAATAATAATAATAATAATAATAATAATAATAATAATAATAATAATAATAATAATAATAATAAGTTGCTCCGACATTCTGATATCGTAACTTCTGCGCGTTCCTTTGATGATGCCTTGTGTGCTCTTAATATGAAAATGGAAATTGACCCTTTGAGTAATCCATGTGAGATCGCTGCCCCCAAACTCATGAAGAAACTGGAAGATACATATTTCACACGTGTTACCCAAATAGCCGAATCTACATTTTCTTTATCTACTAGACAGGTGGCGTTATGGAAATCGCAAATGGAGGATTACGCTTCGGACTGGCTTAGGGTGGTTCCGATAACCGGGTTGGGTCAGACTATGAATGCTAGGACTTACCGATGTGTGCTATGTTATCGGCTAGGCGTTCCCCTTTTCTCTGTTCAGATCCCGTGTCCAGCTTGTTCCAAGGTCTTTACTAGGGATATTTATACGGACCATGTTGTGTCTTGTGCGGGTATTATTGGTATTAAACATAGGCATGGTACGTGATGTTCTTGTTGACATATGTTCTCGATCAGGTATTTCGGCTCGTAAAGAGGTTGATATTAGGCTTTGTGAGGACAGGGGCAAACCCTTACGTCCAACTGATATGTTACTCTACTCGTGAGACGGAGGGCTTGATGTATGTGTTGATTTGATTGGGTCGTCGCCCTTGACGCAAACTGGTATGGTTGATTTTGTGTCGGGTCGTGTAGTGATTGAGGCTGCACAGCGTAAACGCAACAAGTATGAGGCTAAGTGCATGAATATTGGATATGGGTTTCTCCCCTTCTCTTTCTCTTCTTTTGGGGAACTTGAGAAGGATGCAGTGACCTTACTGAAGCGAATCCGAAAGTTCTCGATGACCCAGGACATTGGAGCACGTGTTGCTGCTCATATCTTTAGTAGGATTATCTTTTCTATATCTAGAGGAGTGGGAGCCCAATTAGTATCACGGCTTCCCACTAACTTTTTGTAAATCCTATGAGTTTCTAATAAAGTGATAATAATAATAATAATAATAATAATAATAATAATAATAATAATAATAATAATAATAATAATAATAATAATAATAATATTTCACATGTGCTACCTAAACGGCTGAATCCACTTTTTGCCTATCTACTCGACAAAAGACCTTTATGGAAATCTCAAATGAAAGAATACACTTCGAACTGACTTAGGGTGGTTCTGATATCTGGGTTAGGACATACTATGAATGCTAGGACCTACAGTTGTGTCTTATGCTATTGGCTAGGTGTTCCAATATTCTTTGTTCAGTTCCCGTGCTCAGCTTGTTCGAGGGTCTTTACAGGGGATATTTATGGAGACTATGTTGTATCGTCCACTGGTATTAAAGATCGGCATTACATGGTGCGCGATACTCTTGTTGACATCTTTTCTCGGTCGAGGATTTCAACTCGTAAAGAAGTTAATATCGGGCTTCTGGAGAAAGGGACAAACCATTATGCCCAGCTGATATGTTGCTCTACTTGTGAGACAGAAGGCATGATGTATTTGTCGATCTGAAAGCGTCATCACCTGATGAGTGCTCTTTTACTCATCATTTTATACCTGTTAAATACACAAAAATGGCCAAACACACCCCAAATATACCAAATTATATTGCAAATATCCTTGGATTGTGTTTTTTTATGTGTTATAGGTACAAAAGGATTGAAAACAAGGTAAAAGTGGGCAAAACCGAGCTTGGAATGAAAAAGAGCATTAAAAGACGGAGCCGGGGGTGGATTTTTATATCATGAATCATCGCCCTTGTCGCAAATTGGTATGGTTGATTTTGCGCCGGGTCGTGCGGTGATTGAGGCCACACAACGTAAACACGTCAAGTATGAGGCTAAATGCACGGATATTGGATATGAGTCTCTCCCTTTCTCATTCTCCTCTTTTGGGGAACTTGAGAAGGATGCAGTAACTTTACTGAAGCGGATCCGATGAGTGTGAGATAGTATCTTGGCTTCCCATTATTTTTTTGTAAATCATATGATTTTCTAATAAAGTGATTTTTGTAAAAAAAAAAAAAAAAAAAAAAAAAAAAAAAAAAAAAAAAAAATAATAATAATAATAATAATAATAATAATAATAATAATAAAGTTTTTTCAAGTTTAAACAAAATGAAATATTTGTTAAATTTATAAATTAATAAAAATTATGGAGAATGAGAATTTTAAACTTATAGCTATAAAATTGAATTAAAAATTAACGTCTCTTTAAAAGTTTTAGGCTTGATTCTAAATTATGTTAAACAATTTGAATATAATGATTTTTATCACAAGGTTTGTTAGCTACTTGCGAGTACAACTTGATCTCTTTGACTTATTATCTTCGTAAACTTACTGATTACCTACCTTTATATTTCGCTAAAATTTTAATTATAGGGTATTCACCTCCGAAACGCACAAATACCCTGATAATACTATTAATTAGTGAACATACAAAATTTTGGTTTGCATTTGGTCATTTAATTTATTTGATTAAAATCAAAATGAGTTATTATTTTGTATAACAATGTTATTATTTTGGGTTGAGATGTAAGACTACCCACATCCATTGTATTTATTTGTTTTTTGGCGTAATACATGGGGCAGTTAATCCCTTCAACCAAAAAAACAATGTAATGTATAAGATTAAAATCACCAAATTACATTATATTCGGTTTACCCGGCCTGTATGCAATCAACAAATATACCCAATGCAAATGATGTCCAGCTCAGTTGGATTGATGCATCCGTTATAGTCTCCATGTGTGGGAGGTCAGGAGTTCGACTCCTGTTATGCCCCATGTGGGGGATTTTCCCTGAATTGGCAGCCGGGTTCGAATCTCAGCGCGGTGCCTTGAAGCCCCTTAATGGGAAACTGAATGGCTTGGCTGGGGGTGGATATTCTCTTCGTGAGATGATTCTAACTCGGGTTAAGAGACTTGGTGCCTAGGTGGCACGTAAGATACTCCGATGCACCAAATTGCCGTTCAAAAAAAAATTATATATATATATATATATATATATATATATATATATATATATATATATATATATATATATATATATACCCAATTATACTGTAATTATTATCTGTTGTATGATTCAAAAGAATATAGTTAAGTCGATGTATTAATCAAATATATATTTATTTAAATATATTATCTGTAAGTTTTGTTTGCAATTATAAAATACAGTAGGTATCTTTGCCTTCTTTGGACTAAATGGATGTTGTTTGTGCTAAGAGGTATGGTACTTGTGTATATGAGTACTATAATCAATTAATATTAATTAATGCTTAATTATTATTATTGTATATTTGTTCCTTGTTCGCAGTATCCCTTAAGGGTTTTACCAAAATAGGAAAGAGTTAAAAGGGCTCATCTGTGTATTACTGAATCTGGCCTCTAGGGTTTTGAAAGGGTGGATAAGTTTCCTAGCTATTTGAATATTCAATTTTAAATTTCTAAAATGACGACCTTCCCTAAATATAGACAGAATCATATTTTTCTAGATATGTAGTTTATGTTTGAGCTTAACTTTCTATTAGAAGTTTATATAAACGTTAAACAATGATGTTAGTTTAATTAATACACGATTCGGTTTAGATGGAAAATACAGTAAGATGTATAGGATGTGATTACATTTCACTATGATTACTGAATCTTTCAACCTTAGTCTAATTTCCTTTTTTCATCAGAAAAGAACTTGTAGAATGGCGCTTAAAACTATGTGGATGATAACACACTGGCTTTGAACAAAGGTGCATCATCTTGTATTAGACATAGGTCGATGGTGTGATCAAACAAAAACAAGTAGATTTCGAAGAAATTTTTTGACCTTGTTCAAATTTTGGATTATATATATTCACAGAGAATCCAAAACGTCGTTTCCACTCAATGTGTATGTATGTGTTCGCATACATGTATATATGCTTCCAAAAAAAAAAACAAACAAACAAAAAATTAAAAAAACAAAAAAACAAAAAAAACAAAAAAAACAAAAAAACAAAAACAAAAAAAAAAACAAAAACAAAAAAAAAAAGGTTAATTAGGAAATAAAAAATCGCTGATTATTATTATTATTTTTAAACTTACTTGCACTTTTTTTATGAACGAAAAGACGTGATCAACAATAAAATTAATGAACACTGGAAAATATGATGAATAAAATACTTTACGAATTGTTTTCATCACAATCTTTTTTCAGTGATTTATAATGATTTTGTCCCTCCTTTGGAAATATTCTACTCTAACAAAAAGTAGGTGTCTCCAAACAGATACCTCAAATATTTTGTAAGATGAATGACACTACAAGAATCAGGATAACGGGCGGTGAAACGATGCTAACGACAGGTTGTCGTCAGTACCATGCAGAAAACGACAAAAAAAACGCCAGACCGAGCGTCGCCGCGTTGAATTTTTCATATCACTATGGTCCCGACGACATGTCGACGGGAGCAATAATGGTCAAACTTTTCTATCTCAATAATTGCTAAAACTTGAGCGGGAATTTGTCCCGCCAATATTTTCCCGTCGACATGTCGTCGGGAGAATAATAATCATAAATAATATTGTCATTAGTGTTTGATTAGCTTTAATTGCTATGTTTAGCCTTATGCTCCCGACGACATGTCGACGGAGGCTATTTAATCCAAAATTTATTGCAAATACTAGTAGATAGTATGGACGGATTTTTTTCCCGCATGTTTGTTACAGACGACATGTCGACGGGATTATCTTCCCGCCTCAATTTACATTTGTCCTTAGGGCTGAGCATCGGGCGAAAACCGGACCGGACCGACCAAGACCGGACCGGACCGAGGACCGAGAACCGGAAAAACCATAGACCGAGACCGGACCGAATGTGGTCGGTCCGGTCTCGGTCCGGTCCGGTCCGGTCGGTCTTCGGTCGGTCCGGTCCAATTAGGCAAGTTTTTTCGGGTTTTTGGTCGGTCCGGACCGGACCGACCGGACCGAGGACCGAATTTTCCAAAAAGCTTAGACCGAGGACCGGACCGAATGTGGTCGGTCCGGTCTGGTCGGTCTCGGTCCGGTCGGTTTTGTCGGTCCATCCGGTCCGTTTGCTCAGCCCTATTTGTCCTGCCAATTCTTTACTTATATATACCGAATCAATTCTCACAAAACACCAAATCATTTAACGTCTCATTTTACACATAAATTCATCAAAAACCCGATTGTTAATTTTCACAAAACACACATAACAATGGATGGTTTAACGTCGGAACATGAGTTGGCAAAGGCTTTATCAAACATGCTCCTGTATAATGAAATTATACTTGAATATGGCTGGGAAATTTTTGAAGAATATGGTTCTTATGCGAACAATGCACCATGGATGAGGGACCGGATTCTAGCATGGTTGAGGCAAAAGCCTTACTATAGAGAGTATTTGGAAGAGATGGATGCTGATAAAGCTCAAGCTGCTGCTGAAGCTCAAGCTGCTGCTGAAGCTGAAAGCAAGTTGGGCCGCAGATTTGATGATCTGGGAAATAGGATAACAAATCTCGAAGCTTCGTTTCAATACATCGGGTACCAGATGAAAGCAAGGAAGGGAAAAAATGGTGCAAGTTCTAGCAAAGCGGGAAGTAACAGCAACAACAATAACAGCAACAACAACAACGCTACATACGAAGATTTCCCATATCACCTAGCATGTCATTATAAAGGTCGTGAAATAAGGCAGCTGAATCAATTGTGTGGTTGTTGGGATGCATATACACTTCTAGCATTTTATTGAATACCATTATCTGGTGATTCACTTTGATGCAGTTTGAGCACTCTGTATTTCCAAGACTCGATGTTGAAGCTCCTGCAGTGTAACGAGTTGAAGTTATGGATGGTCCGGCAGAATGAATTGGAGGCGTTGAAGCTCAAGGAGAACCGGTCATTTTACGGAGTCGTTCCTCCTTCCATAAAAAAAAATCGCATTCATAATCCTTTACCCCACCCTGTTATAGAGTAAAAACTATTATTTTTAACAACTAACCAAATTATTTACATAATACACAAAAAAGTATGTAATTGTTCACCTTTGATAAAGGACACGCATAGTATAGTTTACCACAGGAGTGAGGTTTATGTGATTCTCGTAGAATTACGTATCCTCGTGCACAAGGACAAGCAAAAGCTTCAAATTCCGCCATCTTCATGAGAACAGTGTGTGTTTGTGGTGGTGAGGTTAAGTGGTTTTAAGGATAAGAGATTATGAGGTTGTGAGGATAAGATGTTGGTATATAAGAGCAGATTTTGGTAGGAAGTTTTGGCGCCAAGATTTTGGTGGGAAGTGTTTTGGCGGGAAGTGTTTGGTAGGAAATAAGAGGTTGTGAAGTTGGTTTGAGGATAAGCAGATATTTTGGTAGGAAGCTTTGGGATAAGTAGAGATTATGTATATCCATAACAACTCGACTCATCTGTTTGACATGTTATGCATATCTATAACAACTCGAATCATCCGTTTAACATGTTACGCATATCTATAACAACTAGACTCGTCCGTTTAACATGTTTTGCATATCTATAATAAGAATTCGACTCATCCGTTTAACATGTTATAGATATCCATAACAACTCGACTCATCTGTTTAACATGTTATGTATATCCATAACAACTCGACTCATCCGTTTAACATGTTATGCATATCTATAACAACTCGACTCATCCGTTTAACATGTTATACATATCTATAACAACTCAACTAACCGTTTAACATGTTATGCATATCTATAATAACAACTCGACTCATTCGTTTAACATGTTATGCATATCTATAATAACAACTCGACTCACCCATTTAACATGTTATGGATATCCATAACAACTCTACTCATCCGTTTGACATGTTACGCATATCTATAACAACTCAACTCATCCGTTTAACATGTTAGGTATATCCATAAAACTCGACTCATCGTTTAACATGTTATGCATATCCATAACAACTCGACTCATCCGTTTAACATGTTATGCATATGTTTAACAACTCAACTCATCCATTTAACATGTTATGCACATCTATAATAACAATTCGACTCATCCGTTTAACATGTTATGGATATCCATAACAACTCGACTCATCCGTTTAACATGTTATGCATATCTATAACAACTCGACTCATCCATTTAACATGTTATGTATATCCATAACAACTCGACTCATCCGTTTAACATGTTATGCATATCTATAACAACTCGACTCATCCGTTTAACATTTATTTTTTAATTTTATAAAACTATTTTTAAATATTTTTATTTTATTTTATAAAAGTATTTAAAATAAATATAATTTTTTAATTATATAAAAGTAATTAATTTTAAATTTAACTATTTATTTTTTAATTTTATAAAACTATTTTTTAGATATTTTTATTTTATTTTATAAAAGTATTTACAATAGACAATTTTTTTTAATTATATAAAAGAAATTAATTTTAAATTTAACTAGTTATATTTAATTTTATAAAACTATTTTTTAAATATTTTTTTTTATAAAAGTATTTATAATAAATAAAAAATTTTGATTATATTAAAAGTAATTAATTTTAAATTTAACTAGTTATATTTAATTTTATAAAACTATTTTTTAAACTTTTTTTATTTTATAAAAGTATTTCTAATAAATAAAAATTTAATTATATAAAAGTAATTAATTATTTAACTAGTTATTTTTAATTTTATAAAACTACTTTTAATATTAATAGTACAGTGGACATGTCGTCGGGATTATAACCGCCAAAATTATCGCGAAAATTTTATTTGTTCCACGAAGTGAGAAATGACAAAATAACTTTATGGTTCCGACGACATGCCGACGGGACCATAAAGTGCAATAAAAAAACCAGATCTGGTCATCAATTACTAAACACTTAGAAAAAAAATTATTGATCTATTAATCCTCCCTCCTCCGGTGACAACAATCAACACCACACCAACACCACCACCTCCGACACCAACACCACCACCACCACAGCTCCACCATCACATTGTACCCACCACTGAAATTGACACGAGCACCACTTTGCACCTCCTCCTCCTACTCCTCTCTTGTTTTATTCACTCCTCAACCCCTCCTTTATTTAATTCTTCTTCCCCACTTCTTCTTCTTCTTCTACAAAACAGGTAATTTTAGTGTTAATTTTGATTTTTGTTATTTTTGTTTAATTTTAGTGTTAATTTAAGTGTTAATTTTGTTTTTATTTTGTTTTCTTTTCTTTATTTTTTTTATACAGCTGAGACAGCCGGGACAGACGAGACAGCCGAGCCAAGAGTGAGAGTCGAGAGCTGAGACAGCCGAGACAGAGGTAATGTTGTCCCTTTTTTATTTTTATTTTAAACTTTTGGTATCCCGACGACATGTCACCAACAACAGTTTTTTTTTAAGCTTTTGATATATAACTATACCTGCTCTCTTTTAATATAGCCCGAGCCCGCAGCCCTAGACCACGTACAGCCAAGACAGTATGTTGTTTACATATCCATATTGTTTTTTCAGTTTTATGCTTTGTTGTATTATTTTTTTATATATGTTTGTGATTAAGTATTAGTTTGCGGATTAAGTATTAAGTAGGATATTGCGTTTGCCCATTGTGTACCCACGGTGCAAATAGCACCTTGGGGGACTTGGTATTGAACTAGTCGTATGGCTTTGCGTTTAGAAAAATCAGTTGGTGTAGGAAAAATGTAGAATTTTTGCGTTGGAAGTAGAATAATTCAAGTTAGAGGGTGTTTGTTTCGGCTTATATAACGGGCTTATGGCTTGTTTGGTTTTTGGCTTAAGTTTCATAGTCAATTAGTCTTGCTTTTTTTCGTTTTTCTAAAAATGAAGATGTGAAAAAAGCAATCCATTTAGTAAAATAAGAAATGTAGATCTACATAAGAAACAAAATGTCTTCTATTCTCCCATTCTAAAGCCAATCGAGTTCATAACAACAAAAAAGAAGAAAGGAATGGATCTCACACATAGCCTATAGAAATGAAGAAGAAGCTTCGAGAAAGAAAGATGAGAGGAGAGAGAACAAGCAAGCAAGGGCCCGAAACAGAGGAAAATCCAAACAGAAAAAGCTAAATTTTTATGGCTTATTTTGAAACTTTTTACCTTACATAGTTTCAAAATAAGTCACAAAAAATATGCTTATGAAACATAAGCCAAAAACCAAATAAGCCATAAGCCCGTTATATTAGCCTAAACACACAACCCCTTAGATATATTTTGATATCTTTCTCTAGAATGATGAATATACACGTTTTGGTCTAACATTAATTGTTTATCTTAAATCGGTAGTGAATCTATTATATCAATGTTTTGTTGTGAATCAGTTGCAAAAGTGTAACCTGTATTTATATTCTCTTAATTGTTTAATTTGAAATAGTCGATTTGTGTATTATTGTTAGATTTTTGTAAATGATTTTAGGACTTTAGTGATTAATTTCGGAAAGTCCCCATCCGAAGTTAATCATCCTATAGAAAACCTATCCGGAATTAATTTATTAAAAATTAATTTCGGAAAGTCCCCTGTTTGGGACTGCTTTTTGAATGTTTTGTCTCATTTAGGATATGGACGTGTATAACTAATTTACTATTTGAGATGATTTCGACAATGTTTCTCTTTTACTCCTATGAATATGTCTTTAATGCACATATTTGGAGAGTTGAGGGGAAATGCTACCAAAATTTTCTCAAATAGTAAATCAGTTATACGCATTCATATATGAGACGAACCATTGAAAGAGAGGGTTAGGATTGCCTTCCATAGTTGTACTAGGTGAACAAAACAACTCGTAATAATTCCACGGTTATATGTGTTTATGTGTCGAATCTTTTGAATGTGTAATAATTAAGTGTTGAACAAAACAAAATGCAGTTTTGATACTTGATAAGAGTTGGACCCGTTTAGAGAGTCGTTGTTCAAAAGAATTTCTTGATGGTCTTGCCGCATTCCTTGATCATTGCAAGTCGTTATTGAATAGTTACGAAAACAAAAAATGTCCATGTTGTATTTGTCGTAATGTTCCATAGGTATCTCTCGACAAACTTAAACACCACATAGGCCAACATGGGTGGGACCCAAGTTATACACAATGGCGCGATCACGGTGAACCGGATCCTCTGCCGTTAGAACATAACACAATACAATGTGAGATGAGTGACATAGGTGCGTGCCATAATGATATCTTGATATTCCTCTAAATAGTGAACAAAATGAGCCAACTCCTCCAAATATTGGTGAGACAAGTAATGAGCCGACTCAAGCAACGACACCTCATGTACGTAACGAGTTTGAAGAGTTACTTGTCAGTTCCAACCAGCCTCTTTACCCGGGTTGTGACTTTATGACCACCTTGGATTTTATGGAAAAGTTTACGCATCTCAAGGTCAACGGTAAACGGAGTGATACTTCATTTAACAATACGCTAAAATTTCTCCAGGAGGTATTTCCTCCCATGTTAGGTTACAATCCCACTATCATACTCTGCTATAAAAAAGACATTTAAAAAGGTCGGTTTAGGGTATGAGTCGATACATGCTTGTGAAAATGATTTCTTTTTATATCTGGGGGTTGATGCCGAAGATTTAGAGTATTGTCCGGTCTATAAAATGAGTAGATGGAAAGACAAGAACACAACGGGGAAGAAAGTTCATAACAATGTGTTGCGTTACTTTCCTATCATTCCTAGACTACAACATATGTACAAGTCTATTCACACTGCAAAACATATGACTTGGCATGCTACTGGAAAGTCTACGGAAAACGGTATGATGCGACACCCGGTTGATGGTAAAGCATGGCAGAAGTTTGACAATAAATATTCGGATTTTGCTTCAGAACCAAGAAACATTCGATTAGGTTAGCTGCTGATGGTTTCAACCTGTTCGACAACCTTAGTCAGACTTACAACATGTGGCCGGTTATATTAACAACATACAACTTGCCTTCGTGGTTATGCATGAAAGAGACTTCTTTGATGCTGACATTGTTGATTCCTGGCCCTAAATCACCGAGGAAGGACATTGATGTTTACTAAAGCCTTTGTTGATGACCTTCAGAAATTATGGGAAAAACCAGGTGAACTGACTATGGATGCTGTTACAGGCAAAGAATTCTGCATGAGAGCGATGCTTTTATGGACCATCAATGATTTTCCTGCTCGAAGTAGTTTATCCGGCTAGAGTGGACAAGGTTACTACGGATGCCCTACATGCAAAGTAGACACTCCGGTTATGTGTGTTCAAAGCAAAACAGCTTATGTTGGTCATAGAAGATTCTTAAAAAAAACATAAATAGAGGAGGGAATATACGACATTTAATGGTGAAATTGATGATAGAGATCCTCCTAAAAAAGATACTCCAGTTGATATCTTTGTTAATAAAAATAATGTCAAAAATGTTATTCGCATTATTCGGTCTTCTCGTGTTTTGATAATCACAAAATATAAAGACATGTTACGCAAAGTTACGGTTTATAAGTTTTTAACCGAGGAAGCTCGTTTCTTCTACATAGCTCCTACAACATCACTTCAGGTATGAACAAACATTATACCGTCATTAGTTAAGTGATCAAAGAGTTTTATTTTCTCCTAAATTTACATTTTTAAGTTTGACAAAATATTTTCACAAAAGTATTTTTGGGTTTTTAAAGGAATGTTTTATTAAGAAAATAAATTCAAATTCAAACCTTATAACAGCTAGTTTTCCCCCCAAATCAGTTCAGCCTGCACCAGATAAATTTTCACCACGTCTGGACAAAAATGGGAGCATTTGTCGGGACGGTCCCTTAAAGTGGTGGACGGTCCCTTAGTGATAAAGGACCATCGCCTATTTAAAGGACCGTCTGCTTCTTTTGTAACGTCTATAAATACTGAAATGTTCTCTTTCAGAAAATGATCTTCCACACACACAAAAACTTTCTGGTCTATGTTCATTTTTCTTTGATCAATAACATGTCGATATATGTTTATAAGTGATTTCCTCTTCTGCCAAAGTGCAATAGAAGAACTCTCGACGAAGATGAAGATTCGAGATGTTATAGGTGTCCACACACAAACGTAACAAGTGTTACGGTCATAGGCTTTGTAATCATTGTAATAATTCCGACTTGTGTGTGAGTCAAGGATGGAGATATTTGTATGTGAACTTGGAGAAGATGAATATCCAAGAAGTCTTGTAACTAGATTAGTTTATGTATTTGTTGTGAGGAGAGTGAAGTCCTAGTGGTTAGGTTAGGACTTAGTCGAATCATTGTATGAAGGCTTGGATGGGGATAGGATCCAAGTGTGTCTTGTGTGAAGGCTTGGATCGGGATTGGATCCAAGTGTGTCTATGTGTGTTGTGTGTAAAGACTTGGATTGAGTGATAATCCAAGTGTGACTAAGTGTGAAGATTCTTGTGAACGGGAGTGCTCATTCATGTGAATGCTAGATCATGTGTCGATCTAAGTGGGACAAGAGTGCTTGTTCGTATGGCCACGTGGGCCTTGAAATAGATTGGTTCTAGCTAGGATTAGAACTAGACATTCCGCTTAGTGTCGTTAAACCTTGTGTAAGCTTGTATACGGATTGCTCCGCCTGTAGGAGTGTGTTGATATAGTGATTGATAACTCTCGAGTGTGGTACTCGGGGAGTGGAGTAGGACGGAGGAGTGAGCTTCGTGCCGAACCACTATAAATCGCCGCGTCTCTTTGGTTGTGTTCTTTCCTTACTCTTTATATTACTTGTTTGTTTATATTTTCTAGTAGCTAAATTGATATCACATAACTAGTAGAATTCAACAAGTTTGCAAATGTAAATTAACTGGACCTAAAATGGCGAAACGCTTTAGAAAGTTAAAAAGAAGCGGTGAAACTATTCAACCCCCCCCCCTTCTAGTTTCTACAATCTTGACTCAACTTGCGATATTGCCCACATATTTGTCGAGGAAACATCTAGATTATGGGGGGGAAGATAAAACGTAACCATACAATCAAACTTACGATATTGCCCACACATACGCCGTAACACTTCTTTGGAACTATGGCGTAGCAATGACTACGAGAGTAATCCAAGAACCAAGAATTGAGCTACGACGTAACACACTTGAAGAATACGACGTTGAAGAAACCGTAATATTTGAGTTATGGTGTAACACTTCATCAATTATGTTGTAACCATTACATCTTGATAAGATTACACTAGCTACAGCGTAACACATTTCTCAGTTACGCCGTAGCTCTGATCGGGCCAATAAATACAACCCTAATTTCTGCATTTGTCATACAACTTTCTCACACACAAAGTCATAGATCGTTGGGAGCTTTTAGGAGGCCCTTCTACAGCAGCATACGGAGCCTTTCGAAGAGAGAAAACACGCCTCAATCACCATAAGTTTTAGCATTTCATATTTACATTTACATTTTGAATTCATGGCATTTGTAAAAATCATTTCGAGTGTTATCTAATATGATCGGCTAAGCACCTCTGGTGCTAGCCTAATTATGATTCCTTAATTTCTTTAATTATGTTTCCGCATTTTTCTTAATGCTTTTACGTGTGTTTATGCTTATTTTATCTTATGAACCTTTAGTTGCGGTAGTTTAAAACACCTGGTTATACCTAGTATGCTGGAGGAATTGACCATAGGATCCCGGCGTAGTTGGGTTGCGAGGATATGGTTGGGATGACAACTAACCACGGACCTTGTGTGCAAATTGACCATAGGACCACTTTCCAGGGTTGAGGAACTTAAGTAGTTAAAGTATGGCCTATGATCGTGACAACGGGCCATATAATATAAGTCTAGCATGTAGTGACACTTAATGACTCAAACCCGTCTACCGTACGTCGGCTTACTAGCATAGGGTAGTGCTTGTGGTTCCCGACAGGATTCGGGGGAGATAGGCTAGGGAACTTGACCATATGAACCTAGTGATATATGTCCACCCCACCTAAAGCATGAGATTAGTTTTATAGGAAGCATGATTGCAAGCGATATAGAAGGAGTAACTAGGTTAGCACATTTCTCTCTTACTGCTCACAACATTATATATAATTGCTTTTGTTATTTACTTTCATTTCATTTCACTCAATCAATCATTTCTACTTTAAAACCTTTATTTAGTGACAATAGACTTAGATATAATCCGTACCACATAGCTCTTGGGACGACCTTGGTATTACCATTGGTAGCCTACACACGACCGGACTCTCTGTCCGTTAGCGCATAAGGTAGACCTAGGGTAAAAACAAGACTTTATAAATAGTAAAACCTAGTCAGAAATCCTGCATCAAGTTTTTGGCACCGCTGCCGGGGAGCTATAATTGGATTTTTATTTAAGTTTTTCTTTTCATTTTTAATTTTAGTTTTGTTTTTCTCACATTTTTGTTCAAGTTTCAGGTATTATGGAAGTAATCGATATTGATACGTTGACTCTGGAAGAATACCTTGCCATGACTAGAGATGAGCAAGGACCGGGCCTTGTAAGGCCATTGATTGGAGCGGATGTTCAGTTTGAGATCAAGCCGCAGTTTATAAATGAGTTGAGAGAGAACCCATTCGCTGGACTCAAGACAGAAGACGCTTATGAGCACATGGAAAATGTGCTTTACATTACTAGCCTCTTCAATATTCCGGGTGTTTCTCATGACGCAATCATGCTCCGCAGGGCCGTCTCGTGAGATTTGGGGGCCCTGTGCATTATTACAATTTACAAAATAATATTGACATTTCATAGAGCATACCTTACATTTCCATGTGCATTGTAACGAAGTAACGATATAACATATGTACAAGAAGATGTTTGTAACTATTGTAAAAAGTATTACAAGCAACAAAATGTTTTAAAACAACAGTATCAAGCTTGTCAAGATTTAGCAAACCCGATTTTATTGCATCACCTTGAAACTTTTTTTTAATCAAGTTTCCGATATATTTAAAATGTTTATTGTTGGACTATTTTTAATCAGTTATCAAAAGACGGTAGAAACTGTCAATTTTATAAACATTTTGGCATTTTATTGGGAAATAATCAAATAAAACTCACTTGTAAATTGTTAAAACGTTTCAGGTGCAAAGTGTATATGACCTAAACTTGTCATCTTCTACCTCCGAGCTATCCTCTGTTTCTGCCATTTTATTTACATCACGTCAAACTGATTAATATCAACTTATTTTAAGTGGGAATCAACTGTATAACATTTTTAAACACTTTACCATTAGTTATAAGCTAAAATAGATCGATCAACAGCAGTCAATGCTTAAAATTTTGGGCCCCCCACAAAACTAGAGGTCCTGTGCGGTTGAACACCTTGCACATGCTCAAATCCGGCCCTGATGCTCCGAGTTTTCCCTATGACACTCACTGGAGTCGCAAGAAGATGGGTTGATAGGTTGCCATCTGGAACCATCAACACTTGGAATCTCCTTAAGAAGAACTTTATTCAACACTTTTGCCCTTCTTCTAGGACGATGAAACAATTGGAAGAGATTCATAACTTCAGACATGAAGCTGACGAAACATTGTACCAAGCATAGGATAGGTAAAATGATCTTTTATACAGGTGCCCGACACATGACTTGAACAGCCAACAAAAGGTGAACATATTTTATAAGAGCATTAATATCCTAACAAGAGAGATGATCGATTCCCAAGGACCTATCCCATGAATGACACCTGCCCAAGCCTTTGATGTAATTCAAGACATGGTCGACCACTCACAGAAGTGGCACGATGGAGGTAGCACCAGGAATACTGGAGCAGGTTTGGAAGGTATGAATGCTCTTACAAATAAACTTGAGAATCTTGGCAGGGAAATGAAGAAACTTGATGACATCAAATAAGTACATATTATTGTCATCATTTATCCTATTTATTTGGCTTATTTTATTATATTATTTATGAGAATTGATACTTAATTGTTTAC
The DNA here is from genome assembly GCA_030686995.1 of Artemisia argyi. NCBI lineage: Eukaryota > Viridiplantae > Streptophyta > Magnoliopsida > Asterales > Asteraceae > Artemisia > Artemisia argyi. The sequence continues at coordinate 73,237,664 of CM060707.1, read as the reverse complement.
TTTAGTAATTCTCAGGTAAAAACAAGCAATTGGTGAAACTTGGCGATTTTGGACAAATTATGGAGCAAAACTAGCAAGATGTCAAAAGTCTACTGAAATCCAGAAGATGCGCCTATCACTCTCAAAAGATACGCCGCAATATCATACTTAGATGAATTCGAAGACCATTGCCTGACTTTGAAGAATGTGCCGCATGTAATTTTGTTATGCGTCGCATATGAAACTTTGGTCAACGAAAAAGATCAAGCTTTCTCTACTCCAGATATGCCGCATTATACTTCTGACATACGGTGTATCACTATCCAGACCTCACCAGATACAATCCAAGACACTGAAGGACATACGCCGCATACAAGATCAAGATACACCACATCTGAAGACGGTGTACGAATATTCCATAATATATTAATCTTGGACCCCACCTGAAGTTAAGTCAATGCGCCGCATCTACTTACTCGATGCGCCGCATCGTGCCCTCAGACAGAAACTATAAATACCCCAAGACATATACGAATTGAGTGTGCAACAAAACCCTAAGGAGACAAATTCAGTCGAAGAAGCATCACAAGACACACCCCAAAACGAAGATATTAGAGCTGTAAGAAGGTCCTGCATGTATTTAATTCATTAAGTAGTCTTGTTTTATTGTATTAGTATGCTTTAATTCATCAGGATTGATGGGCTTGTGGCCACCATACTGCTCCTCTTAAAATTGCTTTCCCATCAATTAAAGTTTATATGATGATGTTTTTCGTGACTTGTATATGTGCATTGATAACCTCTGTGTTTAGTTGAGCTTTCTGGGCTACCATACATGTTCCTCGCCTACTTATCTAGCGCCTAGAAGGTAGGATAGACATAAGTAATCATTAAGAGTTTACTCGCCTATATTTAGGATCCAATGAGACATATTAGATTACGATCCTCATCATATAAAACTAGCAATAAAACAAGTGACAAGCTACTTAACTATCAGGACAGGCCTTCTTATGCTTCTATTATATACCTGTGTACGTGTTGCTATTTGCTGATTCATGCTCATTATTTTATTTACTATTTAATAAAACCAATCCGTGCCAGTCTCTCAGGCTGAACCCCTTTTCGTTAGATTAGACTGTAAAACTAACTTAGGAAATTAAAAAACTAATTAGGTTAACTAGATAATACGTTCCACTCTTAGTGATCGACACTCTACTTACTATTATATTCATACTGACCGAGTACACAGCTCGTTAGGTGTGTGTGTTATTGATAAGTCGGCTAAATATAAATTTAAAACTTGAGTAGGCATTAATACAGCTAAACCGAAACGACACACGAGCCACATCAAAACTCAAGGAAAGCGTGCATGTCATCCGAGTTGGATGTGGCATTTGTGAGGGTGCTCACCTCGCAAAGGAGTGCCCATTTATAGAAGAAAAAAAGGTTGAAGAAGTCAAGTATGGAGATGGAAGACCTTTTCAGGGAAACAACAGCAATGGGTATCGAGTCAGACCACCTGGGTATTTCAATCGAACCCCTTACGGTAAGAGAAGGTCAAACTAGAGGAAACCATCGCCAAAAGTGTACCGCTTTTAAGGGGTCATTTAAGCCCGAATTCATGATTATTTGATCAATTATTGCCCTAAATCGTTCCTTTTGTCATTTTAGGTACTTTTGAGGAGAAATCTGGAAAAGGAAGCGTTTTGGACGTTTTTTGAACATAAAAGTGAAGAAAACGGCAAAGTCTCAAATTCCTTACTGGGAACAGTACCTGACGATGTCAAGTCTTAACACATGACGGCGTCAAGAGTGATAAAAGAGGTGAATGTGGAAATTGCAACGTGACGGCCCAGAGTATCTTCAGTGTTAATGACCTGACGGCGTCACCAAGGCCGTCAGGGTCAAAATGCATGTGACGGAACAAAGTATATTTACACATGAAGGTGTCAAGATTGAATCTAGGCAATATGAATTTTAACTTGGCGACGAGTTGACGGCGTCAGAAGTTAGTACATGACGCCGTCAGGATGCTTTGTCTATATACATTTTTTCAATTTTTCATTGTAAAGTGTGGAACAAGTTGTGGAATACTAAAGCATAAACCTTAGGTCGAATTTTCTACTATTTGAAGGGGTTTCAAACCCTTCTTTCTTCCACGTTTGAATAAAGATAAGTCTTCCAATAATCATTCAATATGTCTATGTATTGTTTGATTCTCTCTTATGCTTGTCTTTCTTTTAACATGTCAGGCTAGGTTTTTATTGTGTTTGCTTAGATGTAGTGAAACCTAGATGTTGATTATTGGTTGATTGTTTGTTTATAATTGTTACGGATGATTGTATTCGATGTTAGGCTTAAGAAAACTGGCAGACTTCCATTGGTAACTTGCTTGAACATCTTAAGAAACATGATCGGAGGTGTACTACGATTTTTGGTTGTATTTAATGCATAAGTGAATTCTAATGATCCCATGTTAGGAGCTTTTAGTCGGCTCGACATAGGAGTGAAGTAGGATCTTATAGAGTTAGGGAATATTGTACACGGCCCTACGACTAGTATTAAGAAATATAACCCGTCATCCATGTAATTGTAACAAGCTAATCAACCGGTAAAAGATATCTAGGAAGTAATGAAATCTAAGTAAACACATCTTTTCTCATTATTGTTTCCACCACATTAGTTTAATTTTCATTTCTTTTATTTTAATTTGATTGCATTTGTAGTTAATAGGGTTAGTTGACTAGCAACTAATTCCGCCCACTCCTTCAAAACCCGAGATTTTACTTGCTTTCATAAAATATAAAAAATACAAAAAGAATCATCCCTCACCTCTAGACCTAGTTTAGTAGGCTTTCTAATCCTAGCGACACTATTCCTGAGTTGAACGATCAATCCCCCGGTACTTGTCACTATACTATACTACAACGATCGGGTACACTGCCTAGCGGGGATTGCAAGCTTCTCAAGATCCCTTGAAAGGTAAAACCTGTTGCGAGGGCGCAATCACGCGTATCAAGTTTTTGGCGCCTCAGCCCGGGGAATAGTTATTGTCTAGGTTAGAATTTCTTTTTGTTAGGTCTACTTGCTAGATTCCTTTCTAGTAAGGTTTTTATTTTTATTTTTAGGTTTTCTTTAGTCTATCTTGTTTCTTCGTTCCTTTGTTCATAACTTTTACCATCTGCTATCATGGAAGGTGGTAATATCTTTGAACCCATCAACCCACCACAACAAAACCACCCACAAAACCCACCACTAGCAAACCAACCTCCTAGACCCCGAACTTTATGAGAGTATTCCCGTCCTAGCCACCTAGGATATCGAAACACCATTGAGCTCACTCAAGGAGCCAATGTGTCTCCCTTGCGATCCGACACCATCCGGTTGGTGCAAAGCGGATATGCATTCCATGGACTTCGTTCCGAAGATCCTAATCAACATCTCAAGGATTTCCTAAAAATCGTAGATTCCATAGACTTTGATGTTGCAACTAGAGAGACGACCCAATTACGTCTATTCCAATTCTCTCTACATGACCAAGCTAGTCAATGGTTTGAACGTTTTCCCGCGGGATCCATCACCTCTTGGGATGATCTCACTTCTCGTTTCCTTGCTCAATTTTTCCCACCGGGGAGGACTACTAAGCTTAGAAATGATATCTTGATGTTACAACAACGTCAAGGTGAAATCTTCTATGAAGCATGGAATTGTTTCAAGGACTTACTCCAAAAAGTCCCTCATCATGGCATAGATCTTTGGCTATTAGTTCAAATCTTCTATGACCATGTCGACTTTCACACCAAACGCACCATTAATCGAGCCGTCGGAGGCAGGTTGCGTGATAAAGACGCCAAGGAATCTTGGGAAGTTATTGATGAACTTGCCTTCGACAATCGTGAGTTATGGGAAGTTACGCATGCTATAAACTCGGCTTTGCAAACTTGAGAAAAATGTTGATTATCTCATGGAAAAACAAAAGAGACCTTTAAGTCCCAGACGGGCAACAATCAATTCTGTCTCAAATGTGACTCCGACACCATTGTCTGAGTCACATCTTAGAGAGAATGTCAAAACCTTTCAAAAATATGCTCAACCTTATTCGCCTCCTCAAAACCTCAGCCCGGAATTCGAAGCTCGAATGAGAGAGTACATGGCAACCCATTCTGAGCGGTTTGCTAAATTCAAAGAAGCCGTTTATAAACAAAATGAGGAGATGCAAGAGAAAATGAAGGAGATGATGAGCCTAGTGGAGGAATACTCAAACCAAAAAACCCCAAAAATGATGTTATTAAGGAAGGAAAGCGTTACCCCCACTACCTAATTTGTTAACTCTATCACAATTGTCCACGAGGGTAATGAAGAAAAGGAAACCCCTATTGTACAAACCATTGAGGAACCACCAAAATCTCAATCACTAGGTTACTACCTAAAACATGATATAAATGAGAATACCATAACAAATTGGATAAAGGGTGACGGGCATAACCAATCCTCCAAACAGGTTTCAAAAAAGGAGAAAGAGGGGAAAGATGAGTATGATACATTACCTGGGGGCCGGTATTCTAGAAGCTACTTATACAAAAGTGGCTACAAAGCAGATGGCTTATGAGAACTTTGAGATACCAGCTAGCATTGGGAAGTTACAATATCTGGATGCTTTCGCCGATCAAGGATTGAAAGTAAATATAATGCCTCTAACTATTTACAACCAACTAACTACGAAAATGCCGGCTACCACCCATGCTAGGCTATCCTTCCCTGGTCACTTTTATGTATACCCTTTGGGAATTGCAGAGGACGTATTGATCAATGTTGTATGGTTCATGTATCCCATCAATTTCATGATCATCGATGATAAAGGACGTGGGTGCATGCCAATAATCCTTGGAGCACCATTCCTCACCACAGCAAGAGCTGTCATTAGGTATGAAAAGAGGGAAATTAAACTTAAGTCAGGAAAAAGAAAGATTAGCCTTCCTATGACCCCACGATGTGTGCAAGAAAGCCTGATGAAAAGAAAGCTCAAAAACAACATTGACACATCGCCTAATCATGTTCAAGAAAAAATCCTCGCATGGGAAACAAGAATCAAAAGCTACAAAGAAACTGAGCCTAAGAGAGGCAAAAGCAGCAATAAAGTTCATGTCAAGTTTGAATGCAGTCAACCGACAGAGAATCATGTACCATTTGCAGAAGGAGACTTGGTACTCTTAAGGCATTCAGAGATAAAAGTACCTCCCGACGAGCCAAGTCCCTGGTGGTATGGACCATTCACAATTGAAAGCCTACGCCAAGATTGGATAGCTACCTTGTGCAGTAAAGGAGGAGGGGAGGTGACTGCAAGTGTCAAACGATTGAAACACTACCACCCCAATAGCGAGGATCATAATTATATGGGATACGTCATCTCAAGAGATGAGGTCACGTAATAGCCCATGACCTTGAGTCTAGCTACAAGACTCGTAAATAAAGAAAAGCGCTTCTTGGGAGGCAACCCATGTTTTGTGTGTTTTTATTTGTTTGATTGTTATTTGTTTGATTTTATTTGTTTCCGTATGCATGCTTTATTTTTATTGTTGGTAAGTCATGTTTCAAAGTAAATTGTGAAAATGATTTATTTTGTTTTTAACTTCGTCTTAATTACATATAAAGGTATTTTGCAAAAGCTAAGTGTAAGGGAGATCCAAATTTGTTTCTAAGAATGAAAATGATCATGATTCGCTACAATATTAAATGAGCATGTATATTAGTAATTGTTAGAGTCAAATGCTTGTATCGAGTCATAATGATGTTTTGCAGGATTTTCCAGGAAATAAAGTATAAGTTTTTCCATAAATTTTCCGGAAACTTAACATAAGATTTTTCCAGGAACATTCTGACGGCGTCAGGCACCAAAATTCTGAAAAATTTTGCGAGTTTTGTTTAAACCGGAGTCTTAATGTTCTTGTTGATTCTTTTGTTTTATAAACTCCAGGAAATCTGCAAACATTCATTCCACAAGCATTATATCTTAAATTGTTTTCTAAGATTTGTTAGTATATATAGATTGTCGCCGATTTTACGCGAGGTTTGCCTTGATTGTTTTCTCAGGTTTAACATGTTATATATGACAAGAAGATGATTTATATTTTTAGAGGGAAGCTTTCAACGTTCATTTTCTTGGAAGAAGATTTAACCATGTTATCCATTTATCCACACCGAACGAATCAGTACCTTATTTACTTTTACATCTTTTTATTGAACATTGGGGACAATATTCCTCCTAAGTGTAAGGGAAGGGTAAATGATGATACCTTATATGATACAATTGCACTTGAGTTTGTTTGTTTGATAGTAGATGTGTAATAAAACTAAGAGAAATACTTGTTAGTGTAATTTTAGCGCCAAATTTATAATTTTTTACAACATTTAGGAGTGAAACTTTAGCCTTACAAAACCGTACCACTTAAAAAAAATTCCACCCAAATATGTGAGGTTCGCCTTTAGATTTGATAGGAAAAGCATTCATTATTAGTGCTTATGAGTGTAACGGTAGCATTTAGATTCTAGAAATTGCGTTAGTGATACATCCTGAGACCGCTAGTGAGACTACATTCGTGTAGTAGGATTTACCACATGATAAGAGGCATTAGGATCACCCTTGTGTTAAACCCGTATCATAATTACTTGACCATTTAAGTCATATTACTTGACTAGTAAAGTCAATTAATTTTTCCCACACCTTAGCGTTGTACTCATTTTTAGTACACGAAACCCCTAGTACACCCCTCCGAGCCTATCTTTTTCGTTTCTAACTTTAAGCATCTTACTTAAAGGAAGAATTTGTTACAACCCACCCAAATATGCAACCAAATCGCCTTAGCCTTCCGTGTATGCACTCATCTTTAGTGGATTATTGTTATTTGTTTAAACCCTTAGTTAATTATCTAATTGATTACATGGTTGCTAAGTCAAGTCATATCTTGTACATATTGTTTTGGGACGATTGGGACTCATGGGTAAAGTACTAGTGTTATGGAGTAATGGGGAAGAACATCATATATTACCCCCATATGTGCGTTAATATATTACCCCCATATGTGCGTTAATATTTAAAAAGTACTCCAAGTGTTTTGATTATCTTGATTCGAGTCATTATGTATTATTTTGGATGGTAGGGTAAAAGTGTATAAAAAAAAATAAAAAAAAAAAAAAAAAAAAAAAAAAAAAAAAATCGAAAAATCAATAAAAAGAAAAAAAATAGAAAAAGAAAAAGAGAAAAACATACGGACTACCATCCCATTTCATTCTATGTTTGTTTTAAGTTTTTGTTATTTTTTATTTATTAGCTTAAGTCGAGTCGAGTCTTGGCTTAGCAACGCCATATTTTACATGTAATTAACCAAGATGATTAACTCGCCACCAGTAAATATTGTCTTTATCCAACAAAACCGTGTTTTCCATATCCCTACACCTAACGTTATAACCCTTTAAAAAACCTCTTTGATAGTTTATCCTAGGTGCTTACGCCAAGTGGTGGAGGTTTGATCCTTTCCCAAGCCTATGGTAATCTATTTGCTATGACTGGTAGTGAGAGATGTTTTCCATTTTCATATTGTGATATATACTTTATTACACCCGAGAGATGTGAGTATCTAAACACTATTTGTGAGGTGCTAGTGTATGACCTCCGTGCTTGTTTTTGGTTTTTAGTGAAACGATTATTTGTTGTAATTACTTTTATATTAGTGTTAAATGACCCCTAACTTGTATTTTTATTAGAATAAAAGCGCATTTGCTTGAGGACAAGCAAATCTCAAGTGTAAGGGTATTTGATGAGGCGAAAAGTGTATCGCTTTTAAGGGGTCATTTAAGCCCGAATTCGTGATTATTTGATCAATTATTGCCCTAAATCGTTCCTTTTCTCATTTTAGGTACTTTTGAGGAAAATCTGGAAAAGGAAGCGTTTTGGAGCATAAAAGTGAAGAAAACGGCAAAGTCTCAAATTCCTTGCTGGGAACTGTACCTGACGACGTCAAGGCTTAACACATGACGGTGTCAAGAGTGATAAAAGAGGTGGATGTGGAAATTACAACGTGACGGCCCAGAGTATTTTCAGTGTTAATGACCTGACGGCGTCACCAAGGCCGTCAGGGTCAAAATGCATGTGACGGCCCAGAGTATATTTACACATGAAGGCCTCAAGACTTGATCTAGGCAATACGAATTTTAACTTGGCGGCGAGTTGACGGGGTCAGAAGTTAATACATGACGCCGTCAGGATGCTTTGTCTATATATATATATATATATATATATATATATATATATATATATATATATATATATATATATATATATATATATATATATATATATATATATATTTCCAATTTTTCATTGTAAAGTGTGGAACAAGTTGTGGAATACTAAAGCATAAACCCTAGGTCGAATTTTCTGCTATTTGAAGGGGTTTCAAACCCTTCTTTCTTCCATGTTTGAATAAAGATAAGTCTTCCAATAATCATTCAATATGTCTATGTATTGTTTGATTCTATCTTATGCTTGTCTTTCTTTTAACATGTTAGACTAGGTTTTTATTGTGTTTGCTTAGATGTAGTGAAACCTTGATGTTGATTATTGGTTGATTGTTTGTTTATAATTGTTACGGATGATTGTATTCGATGTTAGGCTTAAGAAAACTGGCAGACTTCCATTGGTAACTTGCTTGAACATCTTAAGAAACATGATCGGAGGTGTACAAATTATTTTTTGTTGTATTTAATGCATAAGTAAATTCTAAAGATCTCATGTTAAGAGCTTTTAGTCGGCTCGACATAGGAGTGAAGTAGGATCTTATAGAGTTAGGGAATATTGTACACGGCCCTACGACTAGTATTAAGGAATATAACCCGTCATCCATGCAATTGTAACAAGCTAATCAACCGGTAAAAGATATCTAGGAAGTAATGAAATCTAAGTAAACACATCTTTTCTCATTATTGTTTCCACCACATTAGTTTAATTTTCATTTCTTTTATTTTAATTTGATTGCATTTGTAGTTAATTGGGTTAGTTGAGTAGCAACTAATTCTGCCCACTCCTTTAAAACCCGAGATTTTACTTGCTTTCATAAAATATAAAAAATACAAAAAGAATCATCCCTCACCTCTAGACCTAGTTTAGTAGGCTTTCTAATCCTAGCGACACTATTCCTGAGTTGAATGATCAATCCCCCGGTACTTGTCACTATACAATACTACAACGATCAGGTACACTGCCTGGCGGGGATTGCAAGCTTCTCAAGATTCCTTGAGAGGTAAAACCTGTTGCGAGGGCGCAATCCCGCGTATCACAAATATTTGGAAGAATCAACCAAGAAACAAAAGGAACAAGGTGAATGGTTGATGGAATTTCAAGAAAGCACCAATAAAAACTTAGTTAGTCATGATGAATCTCTTATAAACCTTGAGGCTATGATCGGGAAGCTTATTGATGAAATGCACAAACGCAAGATGGAAAGGAACAAGTCTGTTGGAACATGCATGACACTTATCACTAAAGATGAGGTAGAGGATTCTGGCCATGATTTTCACTATGCACCCTTTAGTAATTCTCATATGAAAGAAATCCCCAAACAACAAGAAGGAGCGTCGATGCAATTACCCAATAAAGAAGATAGTGCGGAAAGTTTTGTGCTTCCATGCTCGATTGTTAAATCTAGTTTGTCAGCACTGGCAGATTTGGGATCAAGTATTAATGTCATACCATTATCCTTGTTTCTATCTTTAAAAATTACGAGCCTCAAGGAAACAAATTTAGTTATTGAGATGGCCAGTATGACTAGAGTCACTCCAGTTGGTGTTGTTGACAATGTCATTGTGAGGGTTGACCAGTTTTTATTCCCTGTAAACTTTGTTGTCATTGATATGGCAACCATTCCTAATGAAGACCTAATCCTTGGAAGACCTTTCCTTGCTACTGCACGAGCCCGAATCGACGTTTTTATCAAAGAAATTTCATTGGGAGTTTATGACGAAAGAATTACGTTCAAGATGAGTAAAGATTTGTTGAATGGAGATAAGAAAATAGCTACTTCATGCACAGCTACTATTGCGGACAAGGAAACTTCCCCCATCACGCTTGGATTTTCAGAAAATATTTTCAATTACATGGCTCCGTTATGTTTAAAATATGCGCATGAGATTGTTTCTGATATGAATGAGGAAAGCGAAGAATCATCTGTGGAAGAAGTGGATGATGATGATCCTCCGCTCGAGCCTTGGGGTGATAAAGGTCCTATAACGGTTACTGTGGTACGACATTGTTGTGATCCAGTAGTGTGGAGTTTGTTAGACTCCTTGGACCGTTTTGAGCATCTAGGGTTAACAATAACAATGATAATAACATGCAGCGGAATAAGAACAAATCAAAGTTATTGACAACAAGGTTTTTCCCAATCACCTCCAATTATTATTTGATCAGAATAATAACATGTTACCTAACTGTAACAGGGATCTAAGACATCTCAGACCTTAGAGGATACGAACAACACTAACTAGTTCTAGGTGTTTATAGTTTACACGCCCTAGAACACACACACACACTTTTCTGATATTTACATTGTGGAAGACCTATGAAAACCTGTACCCTATGTCTCTTTATATAGAGAGATATTAGGGTTTACAAAGAGATAAGAATAAAACTAAAATACAGAATATTATCAAAATCGTTTCAACATAATAAGTTATTTCCTGTATCTTTATTCTTTGTAGCTTTCTCTCTTTGTCATCTTTAGCCCTTCTTGTTTCATTCTTTTATTTATTTTGTCACATCAAATCTAGAATCCCAACAATCTTCCCCTATTTGATGATGACAAAACAAAGTCGTGTACGAACTTCCCTAGAGAAGTTGAGATGTAAACATCTCCCTGAATAAAACAAGTTTGTCTTCCCCTTAATCCATGTCATGCCACTTCAATATCTCTTCCCCTTTTTGTTATCAACAAATAGGGAATGTAAGCAATATAAACTTCCCCTTGAGTGGTGCATGTAGATCAATTGATTAAACACATCATAATATGCTTCCCCTGAAATCAATGTGTTAACCATCTTCATGATTCTTCAAATCTGTAGGCTCTTATGTAATGATTACTGATGAAGAAAACCAAATATAACGAATTTGATGAAGAAGTAGAATAACCCAAACTTGTGTCTTATGTCTTGTACTAACAATGTGACTCCAAACTTATACCCAAGACCAAATATAAGTAGACCGCGATCCCTTGATAAATCCTCATCTTCAATGAGACACTGAGCACTACAATGTAACTCCTTTAAGTGATAGCCAATGTGTGCATAGAGCATCATAAGAAAAATCACACATTGCTAGATTCATCAAGCTGTTGTCACCACCGTATAAAACAAACAAGTTACCTCCTGCTATAAGGTATGATAAGAACACAAACCTATGAAACTCAACTACAACATCAACTAAGTCATAATCAACCTTCTTTGTAATCAACTAATTAAATAAACCAAATACGAACCTTTTTAAATCTTTAAGAACAAAAACCAAAATCTTCCTGTGTGTGAACCAATCTGTGTGTGTAAAACCATCTTCAAACCAATCTTTAAATGCAACAGCAGAATAAATCTTTCGAGCAGTAGAATCAAATAACTAGCAGTAGAGTCTCAAAAGTAGCAGTAGTATGCAGCAGCAGAATCACAAAGCTAGCAGCAGTATCAAACATGTAGCAGCAGAATGATTCTAACCTTTAAGCGCAGTAGCAGAAACATTCTTAGAAGTAGCAGCAGAGTAAAAATATACGTAGCAGTAGTATAATATAATGAGCAACAGAATCTAACAACGAGCAGTAGTTTCCAATAATGCTACCTGTAGAAAGTTTACAAGAATAACATACTACGAATAGCGATTTAGGGTTTAGTGAATAACGCAACTTTTACAAATAGAATCATAGTGTCGCGAAAACCCTAAAATCACCAAAAATTGATCATACACATCCATAGCTGCTTTCTTTCATGAATTTTCGACACCAAACAATGTATAACCAACTTCTATGATGAATTTATTCAATAGAAACCGAAATCAAATGAAGTTGATATAAAGAAAACCCTAAAATTCGATTTACAAAACCTTTGTCTGCAGCAGTTTTCGACACACCAGAACTTTCACATAAAAGCTCAGATTGAAGATCCCTCTGGTGGAAATCTTCCTTGATATATATAGAAGCTCCAGTAAAAATTTCAGCCCGATCCAACGGTTAACGAAGGAGATATCGCCGTTTGAAAACTGACCTGCAGAAAGTTACGAAAATTGAAACCAAAATCGATTTTCTTCTTCATTCTTCGACTAAAAACCTTGTGAATCCCTAGGTAACGAGCTCCCCATTCTCTGATACCACTTGTTGAGTTTGTTAGACTCCTTGGACCGTTTTGAGCATCTAGGGTTAAAAATAATAATGATAATAACATGCAGCGGAATAAGAACAAATCAAAGTTATTTACAACAAGGTTTTTCCCAATCACCTCCAATTATTATTTGATCAGAATAATAACATGTTACCTAACTGTAACAGGGATCTAAGACATCTCAGACCTTAGAGGATACGAACAACACTAACTAGTTCTAGGCGTTTATAGTTTACACGCCCTAGAACACACACACACACACTTTTCTGATATTTACATTATGGAAGACCTATGAAAACCTGTACCCTATGTCTCTTTATATTGAGAGATATTAGGGTTTACAGAGATAAGAATAAAACTAAAATACAGAATATTATCAAAATCGTTTCAACATAATAAGTTATTTCGTGTATCTTTATTCTTTGTAGTTTTCTCTCTTTGTCATCTTTAGCCCTTCTTGTTTCATTCTTTTATTTATTTTGTCACATCAAATCTAGAATCCCAACAAGTAGCTCTTGCTAATAATGGGAAGTTATGTATGCCTTCATGTTGTCCTCTGGTCAAACATTGTAATGGGGGAGGACATGTCAGGTTAAGACAATAAAAAGGGAAGCAAGAGTCTGGTCATGTTACGAAGACTTAGATTTCGATAGAAACTTATGGTATCAGAATTACCATGATAGTTTTAACTCTGATGAAGAAGTCGAATGGACCGTTCTCTTTTGTAAACCAGCATTAATGATGGAAAATGGGAATACACAAGCTTGGCCCACGTGTGATCCCTTTCGAAATAATTGTAATGGTGGAGAACTTATTCACGGGGATGTGGCCAAAAGATATGAGTGGGCATGTTTTAACGAGCCTAAGAGATCTGAAGTCGGTTACCGTGGAATATCATTTGGGAATTGATTAAAGGTTAGATTCTAAGAAGTTCAGTTGAGCACTTAGGATAAAATGCATTATCGCAATGAATGGGCGAAATCTAATTTCCTTAGAGGTGACCGGCTTAGGTTAGCACCTTATGTAGCACCTACGGTATGGAATCAACCAACCACTTCAACGGATAAGAGGTCGGGAATTATAGCCCGATTACCCACGTGATGACCCATAGGAGTGAGTCTAACTTAAAGACTCGTTAGTAAACAAAAGTGCTCTTACCGTATTATCCTTTTCTTTCTTTTCCTTGTTTTTGGTTTGTATGTTTGTTTTGTATTTTTGCAGGAATTGGAACCTAGAGGAATGAGAAAATCTTTTTTACTGCAGAAACGGATGCTCTCAGATCATCAGTTACGGCGTAGCTCAGTCTCATCACTACGCCATACCTACCCTCCCATATCTATTGACTCAAGGTTTTTAACCACTTACGGTGTAACACTATTCCTTAGCTACACCATAACTCCTCGCTGAGGAAAATTCCTAAAAATATTTTTAAACATACTAAACTTGTATTAGTAACTAAATGAACTTTGTGGGTGTGTTCCCTGTAAACCCTCACGAGAATGCACTTGTCCACTTGGGACACCACGTGGTTTAAAAGGCTTGTTGCATACGCTAAATGCAACCGTGATTTCTACGAAAGTGAGTTAGGACTTTCTTGTTTTTATTTTTGTTTTTATAGATTTATGCTTGTGGTAGTGTCGTGATTTCAGGGATTTGAAGTTTGCTCATGGAGGCTAGTCGAAGGCACAAAGATTTCTCGTGATCCTTCTTTCATTTATGGAGTAAATTTCAGGGAAGTTCTCGCTCTAATTCTACCTTCTCTTCACATTTACTTAATTTTTAGTACAAATGGGACTTTGTACATTTCAAGTGGGGGGACGGTAGTAGAATTATCTTGAACTTTATTTTGTCCTCAGTTTTCTAGTTTATTTTGAATTTTTTTGCCATTTTTAAACTTTTGACATGTTTTTCTTAACCGAACTTGAATAGACCTTAGTCGAGCACATTTAACCCTTGAATTTGTATGGTGAGATTTAGCCTATCCGTTTCCATTATTTACCCCAAATCCACCTAAATATTGAGTGTGCTGGTAGTTTGTAGACTTTATAACTTGGCTTTTACATCATTTCGAGACCATAGATGAGTAGTGTGTCGAGTTTGCTTGACGCATTTGGAAGGAATAATTTTAGAAGGCAATATTTTAGGATTATCACCCAAATAGCCTATGTGTGTGTATTTATCGATTAGTCACCTCGACTTCTCGACCCCCGTGTAAACCCTTTTGTTGCACTCATCTTTAGTGCAAGATACCCCTAGTACACCCTTTTGAGCCTTTCCTTTCGTTTCATACCCTTATATATTTTTTTTCGGTACACCTATACACTTTAGCCTACCGTGTAGTATTAGTTTATGATTGGGAAGTCATTGTTTACCCAAGTTCGAGGTCGAAGTGGAAAATTTTGGGAATCACGCCTACGTCAAAGACAAACTATTGAAGATCATTTAAAGTCCCCTCAAATCCTCATATATTATTCATCTCAAGTAGGGGGATGTACATATTGTTTATTATTGATTCCAAAAAAAATGTGAGTTTATGTTTGTAAATAGTTGTATATGGTGCACAGTTGTATATCACATTGATTAGGAGCTCATCAAGATTTAGTATCGAAGAGGCCACTTCGGTCACATTTGAAGATATTGTTAGACGATTAGTATTGGGTGTTAGGCCTGTTATGTATAGCCCATATTTATGCATAGCCCATATTGTATCTTATATATTCTCATGTACTGAGCATTATTATTCATTCAATAAGATCGACTTACAGAAAATTACATGGTATCAGAGTTTTACATGTTCCTTCTCGGTTTCAGTATGCTGATATTTTTACCAAGGGGTTACCGTTTGCCCTGTTTGCTGAGTTTCGTAACAGCTTGAGTGTTCAGTCTCCTTCGCTCAAACTGCGGGGGAGTGTTAGACGATTAGTATTGGGTGTTAGGCATGTTATGTATAGCCCATATTTATGCATAGCTCGTATTGTATCTTATATATTCTCATGTACCGAACATTATTATTCATTCAATAAGATCGACTTACAGAAACTTACAGATATTAGTTGGTGATCGTTTCTACACCAACAAGAAGACCAAGTCATGTGCCCATAATAACGTCCTCTAATGGCACATATTCTTGCTTTGATCCAGTTCTTGCGTTTTGAAGTTTATACCTTGGGCGAACGGTAAATGGTGATGACTTAGCTGTAGGCTTAGACTATTTGCTTGTTATTTTTCATTTTACACCCATTTTGTGTATTCCCATGTCTATCCCTACCCTTTAGTCATGAATCATGCTTAGGTGAAGGATTCGAGCAGGCATTGATGTCTTGCCCAGTGTTCCGGTCATGTATCGATGTTCTTTGGCGCTCTCGTCGTAGTATGTTAGTAACGACACTACACCCTTAGCCATAAATGTATTCACCCAATGTTGCCTTCGAGGATTGTTTCAACCTTAGCTCTAGTGGTGGAGTTTTGTGTAACCGCCAAGCCTATGATAGAATACATACTATGACTGTGCAATGAGTGATCACCCCAAAAATTGACACTTAGAATATAGAGAGAGTGAGTGTTTGTTCCCTTTCGTGAGGTGTTCGGCTTTGAGAAATTCTAGCATAGGATATTTTTAAATTCATATTTCCTGAGTAATATTGGAGGATATATTTTTGAGAATACTTCTAATAAGGTCTATTTGAGAGCAAGTAGAGTTAAAGTGGGGGGATATTTGAAGACGTCAAATAATCCTGACATTTAAGTGTCAATTTCCCCCTATTATGCTCATTTATTCTACTTATATTATGGATATATACTTTGATTTCCTTACATTTTGTATCCAGGTTACGAATGAGCGTAAGAGCTAAAGAGACGAGGAATTTGGAAAGAACGTGCAAAGATAGACAAATTATAGTGTGCTGGAAGAAGCTACGGCGTAACATCATTTCTCAACTACGTCGTAGCTAGGTATTCAATTATGAAGACCAAAGTCAATGCGGACCAAGAGTTACGGCGTAACCGAATCTAAGGTTTACGCCATAACAAACTCAAGTCTTCAAAGAAACCTTCGAATGGAAGGCTACGCCGTAACACTACTTTGGAACTACAGGGTAGCAATGACTACGAGAGTAATCCATGATCCAAGAATTGAGCTATAACGTAACACACTTGAAGACTACGACGTAGAATAAACCCTAATATTGGAGTTACGGCGTAACACTTCATCAACTACGCCGTAACCATTACATCTGGATAAGATTACACTAGCTACGGCGTAACACATTTCTTAGTTACGTCGTAGCTCTGATCGGGCCTATAAATACAACCCTAATTTCTGCATTTGTCATACAACTTTCTCATACACAAAGTCAGAGATCATTGGGAGCTTTTAGGAGGCCCTTCTACAGCAGCATACGGAACCTTTCCAAGGGAGAAAACATGCCTCAATCACCATAAGTTTTAGCATTTCATATTTACATTTACATTTCGAATTCATGGCGTTTTTAAACATCATTTCGAGTGTTCAATCTAATATGATCAGCTAAGCACCGCTGGTGCTAGCCTAATTATGATTCCTTTATTGCTTTAATTATGTTTCCGCATTTTTGTTAATGCTTTTACGTGTGTGCATGCTTAGTTTATCTTATGAACCTTTAGTTGCGGTAGTTTAAAACACCCGATTATACCTTGTATACTGGAGGAATTGACCATAGGATCCCAGCGTAGTTGGGTTGCGAGGATATGGTTGGGATGACAACTAACCACGGACCTTGTGTGCAAATTGACCATAGGACCACTTTCCGGGGTGGACTAACTTAAGTAGTTAAAGTATGGCCTATGATCGTGACAACGGCCCATATAAGATAAGTCTAGCATGTAGTGGCACTTAATGACTCAAACCCATCTACCGTACGTCGGCTTACTAGCATAGGGTAGTGCCTGTGGTTCCCGGCAGGATTCGGGGGAGATAGGCTAGGGAACTTGACCATATGAACCTAGTGATATATGTACGCCCCACCTAAAGCATGAGATTAGTTTTATAGGAAGCATGATTGCAAGCGATATAAAAGGAGTAATTAGGTTAGCATATGTCTCTCTTACTGCTCACAACATTATATTTAATTGCTTTTGTTATTTACTTTCATTTCATTTCACTCAATCAATCATTTCTACTTTAAAATCAGTTTTATTTAGTGACAATTGACTTAGATATAATCCGCACTACATAGCTCTTGGGACGACCTCGGTATTACCATTGCTAGCCTACACACGACTAGACTCTCTGTTCGTTAGTGCATAAGGTAAACCTAGGGTAAAAACGAGACTTTATAAATAATAAAACCTGGTCATATATCATGCATCAATTATGCATGAATTTAGGTCCCAAATCACTTCTCATAAATAAAAGAGTGCTTATAATATAAAGAAAACTTACATGTTCAATAAATCATGTGTAGGTAACCATGAAAAGTATAATTAATATTATATTAATATATAATCACTGAATTAGCACATCATTTACCTTCAAAAATTTGTCCCAAAAAAGACCATATATTTTGCTTTTGTGGTTAATTTTATCAAACAAACTTCAAAAGTTATTTAGCTTGGTTCTCAAGGCACTCTTACGATTTAATAATAGTTTTAGAACTTTGTAGTCTAATATGCATTTTAAAATCCTATTGATTTATATGTGCATTTTTGCATTAAAACTATACTAATTAAAAAATAATGATAAATGAAGTATTAAAATGTTGTGGAAGACATAAGGGTTCATAGTTGTACTAGACGTAAGTTGTTTAGCTAGTAGTTTTTCATAGATTAGTTTATCTTTTGAGAAAATTATGAGACTAGACCAGTCGCTCAACTTCGCTACCTTCTATGGGCCAAAAAAGTTGCTATTCCTCAACTAGACCGAGCGACCGGCGACTTTTTTACTTTTGATAAAAATTCGACAAGTGGCAAAAAAAATTAAGCGATTTTTTTTTGCTTTTGTACTTTTTGTACCTAAATTAAGCGACTTTTGTACTTTTTTATACTTTTAAGCGACTTTTTTTTGCCACTTGTCGAATTTTTATCAAAAGTAAAAAAGCCGCTAGTCGCTCGGTCTAACTTTGTAAAATCAAGTTTTTTTGTCCATGGAAGGTAGCGAAGTTGAGCGACTGGTCTAGTCTCGTAATTTTCTCTTATCTTTTTTATGATTGGTTTGGTTTGAAGCACAAATGGTGCGTTTGTATCTCACCCTTTATAATAGGATGAGATTTGAAATTCACTCACATCCTATATATTAACTGTTTTTTGGAGTAATGATATTTACTGGGTGTAACAACCTTTTACCAACAAAAATAAAATGTTGTGGAAGATACATTACTAAAAGCTATGTCGTGTATACATTAGGTATTAAAAATTGTAATGTCTAAAAAACACATTAATAACACCTTAAAAGATTTGAGGAGAAATGATGCTAAATGCATTATATAAAAAGTGTAAAATATATGTAATATAGAAGGTGTAAATTGTAAAAATCAAATAAATCATCAATTGTGAATTCACATCTTTTCATCATTTGCATTCAAAAAATTGTCCTGATTTTTATAAAAGACCGATTTTGGTCAGTGCCAAAGATCAGCATGTCATCAACATATAGACAAATGATGACTCCTTTACCAGATTCATCAAATTTGCTATATACACATTTGTCAGCCTGGTTAAGAACATAACCATTAGACAAAACCACTTCATCAAATTTTTGATGACATTGCTTAGGTGCCTGTTTGAGTCCATATAAAGACTTAATCAGTTTACACACCTTGTTTTCATTGCCAGGCAAGATGAAGCCCTGAGGTTGGTTCATATAAACCTCCTCATCCAATTCACCATTCAAGAAAGCTGTCTTCATATCCATCTGATGAATAATCAGATTGTGAATTGATGCCAAAGCAATCAACAATCTTATAGTTCTGATACGTGCCACAGGGGCATAAGTATCAAAATAGTCTATCCCTGACTTTTGTCTAAAGCCCTGAATGACTAGTCTAGCCTTGAACTTTTCAATAGTTCCATCTACCTTCATTTTTCTTTTGAAAATCCATTTGCAACCAAGAGGTTTGCAACCTGGTGGTAGATCAACCAACACCCAAGTGTTGTTGCCCATGATGGAGTCAATCTCATCATTTATTGCTTCTTTCCAGAAAGCAACATCTTGGGACTTCATTGCTTCTTCAAACGTTTTGGGATCATCCTCAACAATGAAGCAATAGGAGTATTGGTCAGAGACCTCATTCCTTGTACCTTCAATTAAATATAATTGAAACTCAGGTCCAAATGACTTTGGAGTCCTGACCCTTTTGCTCTTCCTGAGCTTAGGTTCATGTTGTTGAACCACAACCTCATCAGGGACCTCTGATACACCAATGTCATCAGTTCCATTTGGAATCCTTTGACTTGGTCTAGGGACTGATGAGAATCTGTTCTCATCAAAGAGTGCATCCCTTGATTCAATTATTGAGTTAATTGAAACATATTCATCAGGTTAAATAACATAGAACCTGTATTCCTCGGAATGCTCAGCATATCCAACAAAGATGCATCCAATGCCTCTTTCACCCAAAGTTTTCAATTTTGGATCAGGGAGTCTTACAACAGCCCTACAGCCCCACACCCTGAGATAATTCCGGTTGGGTTTTCTTTTAGTCCAGAGTTCATAAGGGGTAACCTTGTTCCTTTTATTGGGAACCCTATTTAATAAATAGCAAGATGTTAACATAGCTTTCCCCCAGAACCCTTGACTCAGTCCTGAGTAGGACAACATGGAATTAACCCTCTCCTTCAGTACCCTGTTTTTCCTTTCAGATATACCATTTTGTTGAGGAGTATTGGGAGCAGTCATTTCATGGATTATACCAACAGACTGAAAATACAGAGTATCCATGTACTCACCTCCCCTATCAGTCCTGAATCTTTTGATCAGGGACCCAAGTTGCAATTCAACTTCAGTTTTAAATACTTTGAATTTATCTAATGCTTCATCTTTGGTATGTAACAGATAGACATAACAAGACCTAGAAGCATCATCAATAAATGTCACAAAGTACTTTTTATTCCCTAAATAGGGAGTGGCATGCAAGTCACACAGGTCACTGTGTATAAGCTCCAAGAGCTCAGTCTCACGTTTTACACCCTGAAAGGGTTTCTTAGTTATTTTGGTCAACATGCAAGTCTTATACTTTTCAGTGTCCATGTCAAATGTTGGGATTAACCCATCCTTAGACATATCTTGCATCCTTTTATAGTGTACATGACCAAGTCTAGCATGCCACAAGGTAGAGTCATTCAGTTTAGAGATTGACATAAAGGCTGAATTAACAATGTCAGTGACAATATTAAGCCTGAATATTTGATTACACAAATAGCCAAAACCAATAAATACACCATGTTTAGACAATATAAATTTATCAGATTCAATAACTTGTTTATATCCATGATTATTCAAAACACTACTTTAAACCAAGTTTTTCCTTATATCAGGAACATGAATAACATTAAACAAAGTTACAGTCTTTCCAAAACTAAAACTAAGATCTACACAACCAC
This sequence comes from Artemisia argyi, assembly GCA_030686995.1. NCBI lineage: Eukaryota > Viridiplantae > Streptophyta > Magnoliopsida > Asterales > Asteraceae > Artemisia > Artemisia argyi. The sequence continues at coordinate 73,216,703 of CM060707.1, read as the reverse complement.
GAACATGCATCAAGGCTGTTGACTCATTTCTCATGTGAAGAATAGAACCATCATTCAGTGACTCGTAAGTCTTGAACCATCTTCTATCTTTGCACACATGAACAGTTGCTCCAGAGTCAACCCACCACGCAACATCATCATCCTGCACATAGTTAGATTCAGATACATATGTAACATAATAAACCTGAAGAGATTCATTAAACATATTCTGACCTTTCAGTGAGTTGGCAGAACCACCACTCCCTGAACCACTTGTGCCTGAACCATTGATTTTACCACCAACCTTAAAACCTTTGCAATCCTTTTTAATGTGACCCGACTTGCCACATCTCCAACAAGTAGGTGTTACCTTCTTGTTAGGATCAGCCCTTATGTTATCCTGATGTTTACGATTTCCTTTATTGTCATTATACCTGGTGGAATTGTTATGTTCCACCATATTGACAACAAATGCACCAGTAGCATTGCTACTCTTTGGCTTGTCATTATCCTACGCCCTGAGGGATTCCTCAATACGCAGATGACTACCCAACTGAACAAGTGTCAGTTCTTCCTTCTTATGTTTCAAGGTATGCTTGAAATCTTTCCAAAAAGGAGGGAGTTTATCAATGATACAAGAGACTGAAATAGCCTCATCCATTTTCATTTTGTGTTGTGTAAACCTTCCAAGTATTCCAAGAAGTTCATTATATTGTTCCATAACTGGTCATGAATCAGTCATTTTGTAATTTGTGAAATTACTGACAAGAAACTTCTTACTTGATGCATCCTCAGCCATATATTTGGCATCCAAGGAATCCTATAGTTCTTTGGAAGATTCAACATTCTGATAAATGTAAAAGAGAGAATCAGACATACCATTGAGGATTAAACCTCTGCAGACGTAATCATCATTCTCCCATTTGCTTCGATTCCTTATCTATTCCACAGTAGCATCATCCTCATGATCCTCAGGAATAGCAGTGATCAGGACATACACCACATTCATACTTGACAACAAGAAGTGCATCTTCTTTTGCCATCTTCTGAAATCAACACCTTCAAACTTTTCCAATTTGGAAAAGTTAGCAGCCATATGTCTCATAGCAGTAGCCATTGATTCTCACAAAATAGTTTACTTTGTTTGTTGGAGGTTATGAGCCCAGAACAGGGTTAAGATAATCAATTACCTAACTACGTACCAATTGAATGGTTACCGGATATCACTTGGAATCGTGTTATTACTTTCCAAAGTAAACTATTCGACCCTAATGCCTGGGTATCACGAATATCTACTTGGGATAAGACCAAATGTTTGTTATTGAATTAGGCACAAATCAATAACCCTTTGCGTTTAAGTGTTATATGTTTACTGTGTATATTTCATGCATGATTTGTCTTTCCTATTTATAGGTAAGATAACTCAACCCTAGTCAATAGAATTAAGAGTGATTAACGGCCCATTAATCCCATTTAATTTGCCTCCATAATAATAGAAATTAGTGGTTACACGACCAATTAAACGTGGTCTTTAATGCAGTCATAACTGCCACTTTAATAGGTCAAAGCAGTTACAAACCAAGTTTGAATTCAGTCCAATGAGTTCGTTATACTCACTGATGAGCTAGTCCCTGAAAGGGTTGCTCCCTGAGTATGGTCACTGAGAGGTTCACTTACTAATAACATGAACTCTCTGATGACATTACTGCCTGATGAGATCCATTAGTTTATTACTCATAGAGTACAAAGCTAGACTCACCATCCTGATGAATACTATTCAGTCCAAAGTGTCACTCACTGAAGAGTGAACTCACTGAAATTCATCATACATTGAATAACACTTAACCACTATCTGAGACAGGGTGTTCAGGGACCTTATGGGTGTACACTCCGTCTTCTGACCCATTACCAGGTTTGAACTTATCCCTTAAGTGCACTAAATTTTCCAACAAAATATGTGTTTTCTAACTGTGATCTATATTAGTTTCAGTACAATCTATTATTTGTAGCTATTTAGATTTTTTGAAAGCATACGTCACAATGAATGATTTTTGAACGAACTAAATATGGGATAATATTTTTGATTATGATTCTTATGGCGTTTTTATTTGTTGATAATTGGTCCACATATTCCAGTTCTGAGGATAATATGTGTCCGTCTATACAGAAAATCCGATATAAAAAACTCACAAATTTCTCACTCCGAGAACCAAATAAGCTATACTCGTAATTTAGAAAATATGAAAACAGTTTATTTCATTCAGTAACAATTTGATATGCGGTGGAAGTCACCTAGAAGCATCTTTTCCATGCTTCATGGAAGGATAGTTTTCCACTTAAAAAAAAAAAGAATTGATTCTTATGATATTACATTCAACGACCACCTATTTTTCATGAATTAAACTAGAAATTAATTATTCCGAAGCATATATCTCTTATATAATAAGAAATTTTCAAGAAATTAATCCGAGGCATATATCTCATATATAACAAAAAAGTTTCAAAAAGTTGAAAAATAATGTCAGAGCAACTGAAATTGTATCAATAGAAGTGTAATTTTGTCACTTAAGGTAAATGTCATTTTAATACCAAATAGAAAGTGGAAATTAAAACAATTTGAACAATACATTTAAATTTTATCCGGCAAAAATAATATGTATAAAAACACTTGTGCCGATTTTGTAAAAAAAAAATTAACCGGTAGTTAAGAAACTTTAATTAACTAAGGAACAACGGGCCTATTGTGAAACGATGGATATTAATCTTCCTAGTCAGTTTAGACGTTAGTCTCTTATTTCGCGTCTTTATGGTAGTTGTTCGTAAGTTTGATTTGTCTTTCTTATGATATGTTTGGTGTGAATCACAATTGGTGCGTTTGTTTCCCGCATATGTTATGGGTCTAAATGTGAGATTCACCAATATCCTTTATATTTAAATATTTTTTTTAATAATAAATTTACCAGAGGTTATCCTTTTACTCAAAGAGAACTTTAATGATAAGTTTGAAATAAATTATATAGATTAAGTAAACTTATCAGTATTTAAATGTTTTAATAACTTTATAAATTTAATAAATACTCTTATGCGCTTGTATCTTAAAAAAACACCAAGTTATATGTTACTGTTATTTATAAATATTATTTTCATTACATATTAATGTAAACAGAATTATAAATTATAAATATCAAGTGAAAGCATGTGTTATTACAATATGTAAATGAATAAAACAAATTGTACTATACAAACAACTCATTTATTCTTTTTATGAGACTAAATAAGAATGTCTAGAAAAGTGTTTTTTTTCTACATTCGATAACGACTCATGTTATTCTTTTTTATAAGTTCAAATTATTATTAATAGGAGTTTAAATATAAAATGAATGCACGATCTCACGGGTTACTATACTACAAAAAAAATACACAATGTTGTGCATATAACAATGACGCATGTAATACTCTTTAAAGTTTAAATAAGTGGATTAGTCGGCTAAAAAGTCGGAAGCTATGGTTATCAAAAAAAAAAAAAAAAAAAAAAAAAAAAAAAAAAAAAAAAAAGATATCCATAAAACATGTTTTAAGTGTCATTACGTGCTATTAAACACACATAATGCATATGATATCAATAGTTAAATTTAAACAATGTTAACATCAATATCATGCCAGTTAAACGAACTCAAATCCTTCGTCCAACAAAAATCTATACAAAATATTAATAATAATGTAGACTTTATGTAATAAGTTACATGTGCACAGATATTCTAACTATATGAGTATAAAAGATTTTACATAATGTTATAGAAAAATATTATTTAACAATTTCGTATATGCATCCGAACAGACTTTAGCATGCCAAAATAGTAATTTACAAGATAAATTTTAAATTAACCAATTGTATTATTAAAATCTAATAATATACAATTTGTATACACAAATAATTAAATTTTAGATGCATTTGTGACTTATCAAAATACATTTAATAAAATTTATGTCAAAATCTCATACGTGCACAAAGGTATACACGTATATTGTTTGATAATGTAGCATGTCGCAATGAAAAGAGAGATGGGAGCGTTTTGTTGCCAGACAAAAAGCTAACAATTTATCTATCATGGTGGAAATGTTTTAAAGGTCGTTTCTAGACCGGTAGCTTAAAGATGAGGTTTGTATCTACAACTAGGGGCGAGCATCTGGACCGAGAACCGAACTGAAACCAACCCAACCTGAATAGAATTTTAGAACCATGGTCCAGTTCTCGGTTCTTCAATATTTTAAATTTATGTTCACGGTTCGGTTCAGTCCAGAACCGCAAGTATCGGTTCCAGAACCAAAGAACCGCCCGAGTTCAGATAGTGTTGGCGGGGTCACTTTTTTAAAGGGGTTAAATACCAAGGCAAAGTCAGTTTGTGAAATCAACTGATACATTGAACATATTTCAAATTGTATTTCTGCAACCACGTTTAAAGAGTTTTTTTTTTTCTTTCTTTAATATATTGCAACTACTTTTAATAAACTAGTTGTGAATTCCATGTTCAAATTACACACACAAATATATAGATATACATCCTTTTTTGGCACAAATAAATTTATCATTCGTAAATGGGTTAAAAGGCATTCAACGACAAAGTGTTTCTAAAAATATATTCGGCTATATATTTTAATCGTCCAATATTATATACGCTTTAGACGTAAATGAGTGCAAACATTAAAAAAAATTAAAAAAAAAATGTTGAGTTTTTGAGTACTTTTTAAAAAATTTGGTTTCAATCGGGTAGAACTGAAATACCCGAATCGGAACCGAAACAAGCTTTTCGGTCCGGTTCTCGGTTCCTAATATATGTATTTTGTGGTTCTCGGTTCCGAGTCGGTTCTTTGCGGTTTCGGAACCACGCTCACGACTACAACTACTATTGAAGAATATCTTAAGTGACTTAAACTTATTGAAACTTGAAAATAATTGAGTCTCACACTACCTATGGATTTTAGATACATTATGTTTCTTGTGTTCAAGTTTAAAGAACACCAAAATGTTTTAATCGCGATTCATCTTACTTTTCTTCAGGTTCGTTAGATTGACTATCAAGAAAAGAAAGTGGTTTACCACCTTGCTAGAAGGGGTGTTCATTGGTTCGATCATCGGGTTTATTGGGTTGCGGATTTGATATGCCCATTGGCGTAGCTATTTAGGGGCGGGGAGGGGCGCCCGACCCCATGAAATTTTTTTTGCGATGTAGGGGTATATAGTTTTCGTGTAGAAAAATTTCGGTATATTCAGTTTCGACCCCTCATTTTAATTGTGAATTTTTTTTTTTATACATTAAGCAATAAAATTGATCCATTACATTTTACATAAGCCCATCTCCCCAAACTAAAATCCATTAACAAACCAAATCCCAAACTAAAATCCATTACTTAGCCCATTAAAAAAAAAAAAAAAATCCCTAACAATTAACAAACCAATTAACCAAATCCCATTATCCCAAACCCTCCCCCTTCTACCCTCAGAATCTAGCAAAAAGTATGGTGATTTACATAGAAAAAAGAAATTGCTAACAAGTTTGATGTGGAGTCTATAATTGAATAATTCAAGGATCTTAAAGGTCGAAAGGCTGAACTCTAATTTTTTTCAATAAATCGAACCAGGTACCAACCGTTTGTCTCCTTTTTAATGTTTAGTTGTCTTGGACAAATGCTTAGTTTTTTAGTGATTGAATTTTTTTTATAATAATAGTATTTAATTTTTGACCCGACCCGAACATATTACCCGAAAAATAGCGTTAGGAAAAGATAATTTAGATCCCGACCCCCCACTGAAAATTTTCTAGCTTCGCCACTGGATATGCCTAGTGTGGACGGAAAATTTATAGAGCAAGGGTGAGCCCCCTAAATCTATATCTTTTCTGTAATTTGTTTATTGTGTTAATCACAGCCTTAAGGATTGTAGAAATTTATACAAGTTAATTTTTTAAAATCTTATGATAAAAATCGAGATCTTATTAAGATCTTACGCTTGTAAAGAGCCTACATATGATCAAATCGTTTTTGCTTTATGGTGTGGTAAAATCGTAACACCTTCGATACCAATATTGAGATCTTAAGAATCATATATAGAAGAGTATTCATTCTAGATGTGAATATTGGAAAAAAGAGATGTGGTGTTTTGCATGTATATCTATCACAATTTGTCTCAAACCACATATTATAATGATTTGGAAAAAGAGATGTGGTGTTTTGCATGTATATCTATCACAATTCGTCCCAAACCACATATTATAATGATTTGGAAAAAGAGATGTGGTGTTTTGCATGTATATCTATCACAATTCGTCCTAAACCATATATTATAATGATTTTCTTTATACACAGGGTACTTTTAGGTGTTGTTATCGTAAGAAAATAGAATCAGCCTGCAAGCAAGAAAATTTATCTTAAAATTGAAGAAGTCAAAATGAATCGTTTTTTTTTTTTTTTTTTTTTTTAATTCAAAGATTGCCAATTAATAAATCTTATGCGGCAAAACATCAGGGTGAGGCATGCCGAGGATGCTGATAATAACAATATTTCTGTCAATCTTGCCATCGACACTTGTAAGACACATACACACATTAAACATCAAACAAATATTTATAGCTGTAATCAAATTCGTAGTCATATCACTTGAGAAAAGTGTCACACATCTAGTTTATACATCCTCTGTTTCACATTAAATGTTCAAATTGCTAATTTAGGATGTTTTATGATATTTGATGAAATAGAATTTAGTGTGTATTTGATTGTTGAGATTGTAGTTAGTGGTATTTTTTAAAACTTTGTGTACAATAAAATGGACACTTAATATGGGACGGAAGGAGCATAACGTATTATCACATAAACAAGAAAAACATGCTTATTTACAATGGAATTTGTTAAAAGTTGCAGTAAAAGCATCTTCGATGCATCAAAACTACAAGTTATTTTACTAAAAGTCTAAAGTCTTCCACCATGCTTGGCCTACGATGCAATAATGTATTTGAGTAGCATTTCAAAATAGTGTCAAGCATTGCTCAACTTACCATTAGAGTTGCTCTAAAGTTCACGGTAAAATGTTAGAATATGTGGCAAGAGTTAACATTAAAAGCTGCATATCTGTTACCAGCTTGTGGTCGATGAAAACCATCTTAAGATGGTTAAAAGCTTGAAAAGCCAAAATGCATTTTAGTACCCTGAAATTATCTAACCGGGTCCTTTAGTACCCTGGACTTTTAAAGGTGGAGAATAATACCCTCAACTTAGAAAAGTGGATACCTTAGTACCCTGTCTCAGTTTAACTCGCTCACACGATTCTCACATGACTTCCTCCATTATTTTCTAACGTCCACAATAAAGTGTCGTTTCTAAAACCTCAATTGTCGGTTCTCTTATATCCTAATCTACACTATTGATCAAAATTAGCTTAATCGAATAAAAATCCTTGTTTTTTATAAGATGCCACAACCTTTCCAAGATCATAAACCCACTCATGAACATAAATTTATAAATTGACTCATGTAAAGTGTGTTTTATTGAACTATAAGCAATAAGTAAAGAGGGTTCTATTAAAATATATTTGTTTCGATTTCTTACGGAGGCTATTAAAAAAAATTGTTGTATATATGCTGGAACAGAAGAGTGTAATTTGTTGTAAATTTTTGTAGGATCGTAAATAATTATGCAATAAAAAGAGCAATTTCTTTTACATTGATTTGCGCTTATACTTCTTTTCGAGATTTAGAGACTTGAAATTAGCATAAGGAGGACATTTTGGAATTGCTTTGTTACAAATCAAACTAAAACCCATGTTACTTTTTAAGAAATTTGGCACGAATAGAATGTAATGGCATGAATTTTGGGTTATTCTTTGATTTAAATTTTCAGAAACGTCATTTTATTGTGGATGTTAGAAAAATAACAGAGGAAGTAACGTGAGAATCGTGTAAGCGAGTTAAACCGAGTCACGGTCAGGGTACTAAGGGATCCATTTTTCCAAGTTAAGGGTACTATTCTCTACTCTTAAGAGTCTAGGGTATTATAGAACCTGGTTAGACAAATACAGGGTACTAAAATGCATTTTGGCCAACTTAAAATGCACTTTTTTTTTATCTATAATCTATACTATTTAGGGCATCCACTATAGTGGTTTATGAAAATGTTTATAAAATTATGAAGAGGTCTAAAAACTTATATACCATAGTGGATATCTATTTCATGCTTATGTGTCATGAAGAGGTCTAGGATATTAGACCTTTTCATAATTTAATGCATTTGAATTATGTTAGATGTTGATAAAACTTGAAAAGGTTTATACATAGTGGGAATAGGTTTATAAAACAAAAAGGTTTATAAATTAATGTCATAACACAATTATAAACTTTTATAAAGGTTTATCATAGTGGATGCTCTTATAATACAGATTAGACCTTCTCTCCTATTAAATATTTAAGATTTTCAAATATAGATTTTAAGTAATTACAAATAAAAAAGCACTACTTACAACTATTCAAAGCACAAATACAATCATTTAAATCACATATAATTAATACACTAATTAAATCACTCATTCACTAAAATATACAATCATTTAATGCAATTAAGCTACTAAGTCAAACATATGAATTTGTAGTCTCATCAATGAATATATTTTATTCACTTGTTGCACTTTATAAAATATCGTTAAGCATTTTATATATTGATTAGTTGTCCGTGACGGACATGCGGACACAATACTAAATATTTGATGCCGTTAACATTTATTTTATGGTACCCGCCGCCGCAACGCACGGATACCCTACTAGTTATCTATATTATATATAAAGAGTGTATGGTCAAATCTTGAAAAGTGAAATTTTGAAAGTCAAATGTGAGAGAAATGCATACTGTAATTAATATTCTTATTAAAACACCTCATAACTTAAAAGTACAATAATTTATTCACATTGTACAACCAATTAAAATCATATATATCAAATTAAAAACAACAAATTAAAACACCACTTACTAAAAAGTATAATAAAATTTTCACAGTGTACAATTTAAATAAGCTACTGTACAACACAATCTAAAATATAAAATAATTAAACACACTAATTAATGTTATTTTTAAAACATTCTAAAATGAAAAGTATATGTTATTATACACATTATACAAGTTAATAAAATACGCAAAGCTTTATACAAACTTATAACATGTTGATGGTACATATAGTTTTGAAAACTGAACCGGACCAACGGGTTCAATCGGAAACCGGTGTCGCCACCGGTTCGGCTAACCAATAAAAGCCATACGAAAAAATATATTTCAAAAGGAAACTATTAATACACATCGAAAACCGGTTTGACCCGGGACACTTCAAACTCGGTTTAAATCGACCCGTTTTTCGATTAAAACGGTTCAACCAGTTGAACCACCCGAGTCGAACCGGGTTTCAAAACATTATGTTTAATCCCCAAATCTTCATACTTTTATTATTTTTCGTTTATAACCCATAAACTTTTTTTATCGCTAAACGATATGTCGCTATAAAATAATGTTGCTATGTACGGGTACTCGTCTAATCTTAATTAAAGGGCTATGAAGAGTCACGTTAACAAAACTATTTTAAACTACATCATTTTAACATATTCTTGATGGAATTATATAAGATGGCTGTTTTTCATATCTCGATATTATCGGTTCCACATAGGTTTATGACAACTTTAGAATCTTGGACGTTTTAAGGAAAAAGATCGTGCTTGATTTTTGACCCAATGATGTCTTGAAAGGCCACATGTCGTGATAGGTCAAAATAAAAAAAAATAGAGGAGTGCTACACTCACTCATAGTTTACAAAATTTCTCCCACACGCTGATGTGGCAGAGAGATGATTGGTTGGTTTTCTGTGGCCCACAGAAAACCAACCAATCATCTCTCTGCCACATCAGCGTGTGGGAGAAATTTTGTAAACTATGAGTGGATCTAGTATTATTCAAAAAAATAAGGGAAATGTCTTCTTGAAAGGGTGGGAAGATAAAATCAGGTTAATTAGTTGAGCTTTTTACAAGTATCAAAATGGAAAATGATTTGGAGATTTAAGTTGTATGCTTAAATTCATGCCTAAACATATGTGGCATGATCTTAATGGTTTGTAGAAAAGTGGATCCCCTGGCTGCAACCATCAAGATGATGCCACATAGGCTTAGGCATGAATTTAGGCACATGTTTTAGGCCTTCCAATCACTACTCGTATCAAAATATATAGATCGAGTCCAAGATATATCCTCTGAGTATTTAGAAGTAAACAACTGCTTCTCAGTTTGAGCACGTGTAGGTTCTTTCGGATTAAGCAAATAATGTCTTTTGGGCACTTACAAAAATGACAGACACGCGTTAGCCTTACTTTGGGTTTGACCTCAAAATCAAGCTTCAACGTGAGAGCAAGTAATGATATAGGCCGAACGACTAAGTAATAAATGTGGGAGCTAGTAAATGCACGTGTCTTAGTTAGTTGAACATTGAATGAGGTTGTGGTATTTATATTACCCCAACTAATGTACCTGACAATCATCGGGATAGAGTGAGCCAAGCTATGCTTAGCCTAGATGTTATTTGTGAGTCCACGTGGGTAACATATCGCGCAATATCCGAGTTAGGCGGCTTGATCATGGTTCTTGGTACGAACTGCTGAGTAAAAGGGTCTTCTGGATAAAAGAATTATCTTCTTTCATTGTGGTCGTCCCAACATAATTGTTTGGTTTATATGTTTGGTTTTTAAAAATAGGTATGAAACCCATGAAAATGGGCATTTTCCATACCCATCTATAGTGGTGGGTTTACAACCCATTCCATACCCATGGCCCGATCATAAACTTTTTGTAAGGTTTGCTACTGTAGATGTACTTATCGACCATTCCAGTCTACATTAGATTAATCATTTTATAATTAGACTTGAGCAAAAGATTTGTTGAGCGAGTTTAAGAATGTTTCTACGAACAACACATACTCAGATAAACCCTAGTTAATAGTACATAACTTATAAACACGTGTTCTACGATGATTGTGAGAAAAATATGGTTAATGAGATGTGTTTTGTGCATTCATCTATCTATTGAATTACTAGTATATGATTCTATCTTGATGGATTCTATATGGTTGTATGTGCAGACCCATTTCAGCTTCTTTGATCTGCAACTGTCATAATCTCTAAGACTCTAACTATAAACAAACCAACGTTCTACAAGAATTTATCGATATGGAGGAATCTCATCGACGATTAAGAGAACTTAAAAAGAGAAAGCTCCATGTGGCGACGAACCAGAAGAAAATAAACATCAGAATGTTTCTTCAATGGTAGCAGCAAAACAAGCAGTACATGTCTCAGAATTTGCTGACAATTTTATGAAGGATGTACTTGAAAGAGCAAGAAAACCCGTTTTGCATCATATGATCCACAGATATGACTCAGAAGTTGCGGTCCCTCGTGTGAACCGTTACCCTGAATTATTTTCAGACTCTGAAATGAAATTGACCGAGGAATACGCATCCAGACCTCGTGTGAATCCAAACACAAACATACTTAAGGGTTCTCCAGTTGTACAACCATACTCACCCTCTAAAAATGAGTGGACTCATAAACAGCCAGGACGAATGAAGACAATTCTGTTAACTCATTTGCCTCAAACAGAACTTTTGAAATTGGCAAGAAAGACATTTCAAGAAATCAACAGAAAGGTATTGGAACAGATGGTTGCATCACTTTTAGTACTTGCATACAACATAATGAACAATACAGGTGAGTATTTGACCACCAAATCTTGTTTAGACCTGATAGATCCACTGTCTAGTCTGCCTCTTAACAAGTTGACGTCTGCAAGGGGTCCTGGGAAACCTGTTAAAGAAATATATAGAGATATAAGTAATCAAAATGAGACGATGCTATGCATAGATTATACCTATTTAGCCGCTAGTTACTTAAGATTGTTCACAAAACCTGCTGAGAATTATCTTAGAATCCCGAATCATCTCAAGAGCAGTTTTCAAAACTTTTACCCTTTTTCATTCCCTCTTGATGAGTTCCACCCTAACTTAAACAATATCCAGTTCATTCGTGCAAAATTTGAGTTCCGAGAACATTTTAATAAAGCATTTTATGTGTTATTGTATGCTAGTTACGAGAAAAAAGAAGGAAAAAGTTTAAAGGATTTTCTATACATTTCAAAGTGAGCTACACAGAACTTCAAAGTTCAAACCTACAGACTGTTTCTCAAAATTATGAATGTTTTAAACACGAATAACATCACACTCGCAAAGTTTGTATTTAAAAGGATTTGAAGCTCCAGTGGATGCAATAATGAATGTGTTCACGAAGCTAGTTAAAGCAAAGGAAGGACATGATCTTCAAATGTGGAGATTTGGTAGGATTTTTGACAGTCAGTTTTTAAGTGATTTGCAGATTAAACGTTGTGATATTTTCACTTTGGTGTTGGCATAAATTTTGAAGGAGAAAGATCTGATTGGATACAGAGGGGCTTTGGAGATAACACAACTTAAACGAGCTAATGCTGAAAATAAAAAGGATGCTTTTGCTATTCCACAAAAAGGTGTAGATTGGCGGGAACACCCTGACCCTGGATGCCTTTTGGCACCAACCATCGTCTACCCCACAAGGACAATGCTTTTGCTATTGTTTGGAGAAGTATTGCTATCATACAAGGGAATGAAGCTCTTAGTCATATTTATTGTTATGACGTCTTCCGTAGAAAGGCAACATTTGGCTTTACATGTATTGTATGGAAATGCTTGATTGCTGATTATATATGCACAATATATCCAAGGACTGTCAAGGAAACTTATGTTGGACAAACTTTTTAATATAAGATGTTATTATCGGGAAAAATGTCTGGAACAGCAATTTTTTGTGAGCTTAGGAAGTACGAAATATTATTTAACTTATGTATAACTTGTGTATGACATAAAAGAAAGGTAGTGAAAGGTGAAGTCATAACTAAGGCGAGCAACCCCTCATCTAACCTTAGGAAGGCGTAGGCCCTAGTGAAAAATTGTGTATACGAGACAGTTTGTCATAGAAACACTGTAATAGCATAATTCTGATAAAAATGGAAAGTAGATACGATCCTGATAGGTAAATCATCCATAACGATAATTACCGAGAAAAATAAGTCTTAAACTGACTAAAAGAGCTAAACTTTATAGTTTATTAGTCATTCAACTAAAAAGTTGTAATTCTTAGTCATAATCACCCTTTTCTAAGTTACAGAGACTGTTTGCACCACAACTAATGCAGGGCCCTTGATAAGACACGGTAGAGGAAAGAGGAGAAGACCTTATTTTATATTCTAAATGATCACAAAACTAATCTTACATAGGATGACCATCTAAATTCATCTAACTGCAAGGGCTATTCTGTCTTTCAATAAGAAAATAACGAACTTGACTGGGTTTAACCTGGGAACTTATCACGCCTCTCAGCCAAAACCCTTATCCTGAAAAGGAAGCGATCGGGAATGATTTGGCGACGTGGCTGTTGGGGGTTGGTCTAAGGGACTATGTGACTAAGGCACTCGCCTTTCACTACAGCATAAAAGTGCCTAAGGTCTTAAGTGTTTACAGTATATTACATTTAATGGTGTTCAAGATTATAAATTATCTGTTCTTTTTTATCCAAAGATAAGAGAGGCTTGTGCTATAAATGCATAAGCCGGTAAAGAGAAATTATTGCAAGTTTGCAACTGTCTACAACATAGTTGAAGAGAGATGAAGAATTCATTTGGATACCCCTGAATGACTGCCAACCTAGCTAAAACACGCTAAATCCACAACTTGCGCTATGTGCCAAAAATGAAACCTCCAATATAACTACATAACACATATACTGAACAGAAACATAAGCTACTCCAGACAGAGAAACTAAATTATTGAAGATAAAAACAAAGATGGAATGAATTGACCAATAATGCAACTGCTTGATGGGCGCTTTCAGGAAGACATGAAACTACCTGGCAGAACTTTTTTGGGCTGACATTTTGTAGTATACAAAAGAAAGAATGATAGAACCATAGGGAGATTAGTATACAAAAGAAAGAATGATAGAACCATAGAGATGCTGAACTTTGAACTAAATATCCCATGACCACACATTAGTCAGAGATTGCCCTGTTAATGAGGATATGCAATGCTAAAACGATTGTGTCTAGGATTTCTTAATAGTAGCTTTGTGTCTCCGTATAGATGGAACAACGAGAGAGTAGATATGGTAAGATGGGAAAGTAAAGTAACAAGTCATTTGGGTTGAATCAGGATGTAAAAATCTCTGTAGTTTTGGGGTATCTTTGGGGTGCACGCAACTTATAAGAGCTTATTATTATGTTTTCTTCAAAAATATGTTCACACCTAAAAAGGTTTTTATTTGGATAACAAAGCTCCAACTTTTATTCTATAAAGAGTGAGCTCCAAAATGATAAGTTGCTTAAAGTAAAGTTTTAAGAACTTGGACTTTTGATGATAAAAATATCTAAAATACCCATTAAATTGCTTATCATATTATGTCATTTTACACATTTTAGCTATAGATCGAGTTACTTTACCAAACTTCTTCAGACAAATGAAAGCTCAAGCGTTAGCTATTTGATAAACATACCAGTCATTTGTCTCATTAATGATAGAATATAACTCGAACTAGCATGTTTTATATATGTATAATGGGCACCTAATTAGTGAAGTAGTTTACCTTTGTCCGTGACCCAATGTTGGTTCGAAAAGTATGTACTTGTAAAATAGTTGACAATATTTCTATATAAGACGTTTCTTGTCGTCAGGGGCGAAGCTTCATAGGGGCCGGGGGGGCGCCCGACCCCCCGAAATTTTTTTTGCGATGTATGGGGTATATAGTTTTCGTGTAGAAAAATTTCGGTATATTCGGTTTCGACCCCCCAAAAATTTCGGTATACCTGAAATATAGCCTTAGGAAAAAAAAAATTTAGATCCCGACCCCCCACTTACAAAATCCAAGCTTCGCCACTGCTTGTCGTTGGTATCAAAAATGTATTAGCCAAACCACATATATCACTATATGCATGGACTGTTACTTGGTCATATAATGGGCCACAGACAGATGCATATAAAGCTAACCCGGCAGCCTGGTGAAATATTAATACTAGTATACCACTGTTGAAGAGGGTGTTTGGCATTGCATAACGATAGCATGATTTTCATATAATTAACTATAACAAGATGGGCAGCACAATATACTTTAAAAATTGTGTGATGTTACATGTAAATGAGATCTAAATAGTAAGAGAATCGTGTGATACCCAACTGACATAAACAAAGTATCAGTTAATTTGTTATAACTTAAAACACAAATAAACAATACTTCAAAGGAATATATAAATGCCCGTATCTGTTAGTTACGGAGTATAACTTAAAACACAATAATCGCGACTAATGCTTCTTAAGAAAAACAATTTAAGTTAATGCATATCCTACAAATTCATCACATGAACTTGAAGAAAAATCAGAATCAACTTTAACAATCTGGAAAATGAGAGCAATTATACATAGAAAATGTTAAAGGAAAATTAGTACGGAGTAAGTTTTATTACTGTACATTCATTAGTATCCAAAACATCCACTTAACTACGAGTAATTGAAACTAAAAAATGGAAGACAAAGTAGTACTAAAAATAAGTAATATAACTTAAAATTCTACAAAAATATATAACTCTGATACAGAGACTTAATTTACTTATTCTGAGTCGGGTTTGGGCCACTGCGTGGCTTTCTCCTTGCACTATTCTTGAAACGAGTGGAACTGGTAGCGCCGTTGACGGGCTTTTGCAATGAATATTGATCTTCAGTGAACGATTTCAAGAGCAATTTCCTTGAATATAACTTGGTATCTTCATTTGGTAGTGTACTAATGTCAACGCTCTTGGTACTTATGCGATTACATTGGAGAATATGAAAGAGAAGTAAACAAGCGAAAATCGCCAAAACCTTAGTATGGATCTTCATCACTGCTAATGACACTTTATGGAACTAAAATGGATCTCAATATGGAAAAGTATAATAACAATTGATACAATCTTTAAATAGGTAGAGTGGGGGTCATGTGCATGTGCATGTGCATCATTTTATATACGCACAAGAGTACGTATACATAATACGGAGTACAGGCAAACATACACATAGTCACCTTCTAATATAACTTAAAATGGCTTCTAAAGTACTTTTTGCTTTTGAAAAAAGTGTTAGGTAATCTAGTTTACCTATTTACTACGGTGTAAAAAAATTACCATTGTTTGGTATGTGGTTTTCACAGATCTTGTGTAAGTTGTGAAAGCAATGGTCGGTTTTTTACCTGTTTATATATGTTGTACCGGGTGGTTATGCGTTTTCTTATGTTTGATTTATATAGTGTGTTTTATGTAATTGTTGGTTTTTAAGGTTATTACTTTTAGGGTCGTTGCAACTCTCGTGCCATTTATTCTTTGATCAAATTTATTCTTTGGTACCTATGTAATTCCTAGCATCTTGCAATTTTGTTAAGTAACACAATTTCCTTCTATTTTATCGCTGCAAGCAAATTATTGGCATACCGAAAAAAAGATGTATGAATTTTGGCCCCTCTTACCTTATGCTTGGTGGCTCGGTTTGTGCTGGGTTACCCCTGGCCCTTCACGTGTGGTTTTTTTTTCATGTCTTCTCTTTTAGCTCACTTTTCTCATGTGTAGTTGTTTCTCTACTTATTTCGTGTCCACAATCATATACATATTCTTTCTAATATATAAGAGAAAGCATAGATCTACAATAAGTTAGCTACGACTAGTTACATTGGAAGCCGTTCATCGAAGCACCGACTTTAACTGTCTTTCTAAAGGAAGGAGTATATGATGTTGCACTATGGTGCAAGGAAAAATCTCAACAAGCATGTACGTGACAGGGGTCAAAAAGTAGGATTCATATGTTTGAAGGTGATTATAGAAAATCTACATAATAAAAGGGATTTATTCGGTGCAGATAATATTTCGAAAGGGCTAAACTAAAATTTATTCTAAATCAGCGAATTGTTTAAGGGATTAGAAGGACGTTGGGATTTGCAAATACCAGATAATCATGTGCCGTTTATTTGACTAATACAATTTTCTGACATACTATTTGAGTATTTTCCAAAGTAAAAATGACTAAATTCAAAAATATTACTAGTATCTAAGGGCCTGGTTCGGCTGTTTGGTTCGGCGGAATCCTAAGCATTCTTGTAGAATTGGAATCTAATTCAATTTCATAACGTGTTTGGTTGACAAATTCAAAAAATTTAGAGTCTGAATTCCATTCCTTAATGTGTTTGGTTGGCAAACGGAATAGAATAAAATTCTTTCAAAATCCCATATATATGGAATTCAACATTCCACGTCAATATGAGAGGATTTGAATTCATATTATTATTATTATTATTATTATTATTATTATTATTTTTAATATAACATCACTTTATTGAAAAACAAATAGGATTTTACAAGAAATTAGTGAGGAGCCGAGATACTAACTGGCCCCACTCCTCTAGCTATAGCAAAATCAATTCTATTAAAAATATGATCAGCAGCACATGCTCTGATTTCCTGAATCACAAATAATCTTCAAATGCACTTTAGTAAGGTCATCACATCCTTCTCAAGTTCTCCCAAAGAAGAGAATGAGAAGCGGAGAAATCCATATCCACTGTCCGCACATTTAGCCGAGACACTCTCTGGTCCCCCACTCCTCTAGCTATAGCAAAGGAAATCATACTAAAAATATGGATAGCAGCACGCGCATCAATGTCTTGAATAACCTAAAACTTCCAGCTTCAGCAAAGTAACTGCGCTAGTATTAGTTTATATACTTGACGCGTTTACGTTGTGCGGCCTCAATGACCACACGACCAGGTATAAAGTGAAAACTGCGCTAGTATTAGTTTATATAATGTTATTTAAAAAATTATTATTATTATTTGATAAGTAATTTATTTATTAAATAATAGTTAGTTTATTAATCTTAAACTAAAATTAAATTTTAAATATTTTAATATAATTGTTTTTTCTCATTTCATTCTTCCAACCAAACATACGATAGTATTTGCAAATTTCAATTCCGTCAGATTTTAAATCCTAAGGATTTCAATTTCTAACATTCCATTCTTTCACATTCCAATTCCTTAAACAGATTCGAATTTCGTCAAAAACATTCTGCGAACCAAACGAGCCCTGATACCAATTAAGAAAAGCTCATAATCAAAGGTGTATCAATAATTGTAAAAGCTTGAAAAGAGCCGAGCTTAAACTAGTTGCGGTTCAAGTCTAAGTTGTCTGCTTTAATAACTAAACTTGAACCCAAACTTTATACGAAAGATCTACTATGCTCGCGAATCGAAAGCTTAAACGAGCCTTAAAATATTTATGTGTATATGTATAACTATTTATAAACGATTTCAAAATAAACGAGCTCGAATCTGGTTTTTTTTTTTTTTTTCTTTTTCTCTTTTTTTAAACGACACCACACTTGAAGTCCGACGGCCGAGTTAAACCACCCAAACGAGCATGCCCCGGGACCCGAACCACCAAGAGAGACCCGCGAAATAAAACCCCTAAAACTCACAGTTTCGCACTAGAAGGAAAATCCAGTTTTTTTTGTCATTTGCGAGACTCAAACTTAAGGAACCCTCCAAGCTCCAGAAGGAATCTAGGTGGCCAACTGTGCTAAGAAAGTTGGGTACCTAGTGTGATTAACACATCAAGTTTGATTCAAGTTTTATTTCGTTAAACTCGTCATAAAATTGAGTCGAGCCCGAATGCCACGAGCCGAACTCGAGCTTTATAATTTCAAATGAACTAAGCTTGAGCTTTGACAGACTCGGCTCGTTTCCACCGACCACGTTAACACTGATACAAGTATACATCCTACCGATTGACATTCTACTATTACTAATTTGTGCTTTTGATTTGTGCGGTAAAAGCTAACTATATTCAGAAAACCATATGTACGGGTACACCTCCTCTAGGTTAGTTCCCCCCCCCCCCCCCCCCCTCTCCCCCACCACCCTATTTTATCAGTTTTTGAACAGTCTGTGAATAAGAAAAGACAGCTTTTCACCGTTTCATGTTATGTGTTTCCTGTCTTTTAATATTTTGACTTATCAAACTTTATATTTTATGTTTTGTACTTTTAATTTTGTTTTTTATAATAAAAACTTGCAATGCATAATGCCCGTACGATTGTTCGATTCTACCTTTTTTCTTGTTATTCTTTTATCTTCCCCTCATCGTGCGGAATAGAGAAACTTTTTATTATCTTATATCATTAGGGTAATGATCCATTAACTTGCTGGTTTTTTTCTGAAATAGCAACGAAAGAATTCATCCTGGAAGTGGGAGGACTGCTGAAACTACGTGAAACCCTGACAAGGGTTTATGTACAATGAACGGGCAAACATGTATGGGTTGTATCTAAAGACATAGAAAGAGATGTTTTTATATCAACAACAGAAGCACAAGCTTATGGAATTGTTGATCTTGTAGCGGTTGAATAAGAATAGCCTTTATTTCAATTTCACAGTCAAGTTTTTTTTTTTTTTTTTTTTTTTTTTTTTAGGAGGTGGTATCTAAGGAGGTGTGTATAATGTAAGCCTTTCAACAAGTAATACTCGTAAGTCGTAACTCCTACTAATTTAAAAAGCAGGTAGTTCGGATATTTTCTTTAATAAAACAAAAAGTTGATGCAAGGCAATGGCATAGAACATGATCATTGATAAATTAATAAAAGTTTGTAGTTTTGGGCGGTTTAAAAAGAGAGTGTTCGATATATTTATAAATAAATATTAATTAATATATACGAACATGAGATCACGTGATTCATGATTCATCTTTGTGAAAGCACCATGTAAAGACTTGGATAGATTCAAAGATAGTCGAGTACACACAATTGGGCAGAAATCTCTTACACACTTAGCTGTATTTTTAATTATATTGATTAATCAAAAACTTCTACGTTTGATCCCATCCATCGTATGCCATGTATAATCTTTATTGTATAATATTATTGATAAATAAATGGAATTAAGTCATAAAATAGAAACGAAATTTCTTCGTTGTCTCGTTTTAGTACGTGAATTAACTGAAAGATATGCAATAGCAACAAACTTTTATAAGTGTTTCAATCTGCACATTTTGATTACGTGTCACGTTATAAATGGTGACACGTGTCAGACTTTCAGGTATGACACGTTATCAAAATGTACAGATTAGAACACTTATTAAAGTTCGTTGTTATTGCACGTCTTTTAATTAGTTCACGTACAAAATTAGATAATAAAAAAGGTTCGTTGTTATTCTATAAAATCCCTGAATAAATTGTATTTACTTCTTTATAGACACACCACGTCTGCCATTAATACCTAGAATAATGTAGATGCGCAAGTGTGTCATATGTCATAGAAAATATAACAATACTCAAGCTCATATGAAGCGGGATACTAGAAAGATAAGACGTATACAAATGACAATCATACCTCTACTCGAGAGTAGAACAACCGCTAACAAGAAAGACCCTGTTGTGTGATTACATAATTGTTACGAGTGACACGAAAAGAATTTTTTGCGTTGGTGAAACTGATGTTTTTGAAATATATTCATATAGTGGATCCTGTTAGACGATTAGTTATTGGATTAGTGCTTGACTCATTATGTATTTGGCCCATTCTATATCTTATATAATGATAAAATCCAATCCCAAAGTATCAAGTATAGCAATAGCAATAGTATAATACGGTTTTACATAATCTGACATGATATCAAATAACTAATCGTCTAACAGTTCCGATAGATAACTCAGATTCTTGACCTAAAATATAGCATGATCACTGAACATCTGTTTTCACATGACTTGCATTAAAAAATAAATAAATAAAAATAAAAAATGAAAACTTGTAAAGGCTTGAATTCGGGCCTCGAGCCCTCGACTGCTGACTCTGGGCCGATCGTTGGGCTCTAATAGACCATTATCTATTGTTGGGCTGATGACTAAGACATTTTAACCCACATGTTAAATGATTAATTGGCAACAAAAGTTATACGGAAACGTATCGAGTAAGTTGTAATGTTGCATGATATTTAGATGCATGCAATTCTAGTCATTGTTAGAACTTTTTTGTTAGCCATATGCCCCCTAGGAGTAATAATTTGTTTGATATTTGATAATAAGAGTGATTTCGGTGATGAAATATTATTGATTTTTAAGATGAAGGAAACAAAGACCGTGCATGTCAAATAATCTAAAACAAGCATGGCGTCGGCCGGCCGCAACGTTGTTTATGGGTTTTGAAAATATGGTATTAATTGTAAGTGAAGTAGAAAGTGTTAATGTAATGTTGCTCGAAGGTTCGCTACTAAAGAATAAAAAATGTTACACACAAATAATAACTTGCAACTTACCCTTTACACATGGACTGTTCGAGTTTCATATTAACACAAACTGAATACAGTGGGTGAAACCTCGCTTTACGATATTGTGCTTTTCGTATCATTGATGGGGTTACCTCGTTTGAATATCAAAAACTGGTCGACCAAATCCAGCTAGAATAAGTAATTCAATTTGATTTGTGTTACAGATAAATGTAGTACAACAACATGCACAAGCTGATTCGCAAGTTGAGAACAATTTATTACATATACAAAAGCATTTAGTTTTCTATTACAAACAATTTTCTATTCCAGAACCACTACGCTTAACCCTTTTATGTTAAACTATGTGGGTGCAAGCCGATGACCAAGTTTTCTTGAGACGAACTTGAGATGAAGAAAAGAGGAATCTGTGACCGCTGCTGACAACACCAGCAACTATATAGTGTCATACATAGATTTTTCTACAAAAGATAATTTCAATAAATTACGGATCAGATTAACTGCAGTGAACGTATGATACTATATAGTGCTAACGGCTTTAGATTCTGTTTAGGGATCAAAGTAAATGGAATCATAAACCTCTGATGTATTGATAAAAGAATTATGTTATAAACAGGTTTCTTTTTTCCTAAGTCAAGTTGACTGGTTAGATAGCCATACCAAAACACACGACATCATATTACAGATTAAACTAACGTCCATTTGTAATCGGATAATACCTGAAGTTAACAGCTTCGGCCTGCAGGGAGAGGAATTGTGCGAGTGAATGACTTCTCACATCATCCCTGGTTGGATCTATCCTGGTTGATGTCCTCTTCTTGGTTGCATACCTCTTGTTACTAGAGGCATGTCACGTGTTCCCGACAAACCTATATCTGGATTGTTATACAATGGGTCAGTGAACATGGACACAAATGAATGGTAACATACACAACGGCTGACTGTCGCACTAACCTGAGGGCACATCCATTGTCGCTCGTCCCCGAACAGCGTCTGCGCGCATAGGTGTTTACCGCTGAGTCGCTATGGGGTCTGCATTAGTTGGTCTTGAGCTTTCGGAATGAGACTCAATCGTGCCTGTGCCAACAATAAGCCAACAGATTTAGTATGTATTCATTTCACATGGGCCACACATTTTTGAAGGTAAGCTACACTGACATTGACGGACAAACGGTTTTTAAAGGAGCACCTTAAAAATTGGAGATGCGCATTATATTAAAAAGCAACTCATAAAGTCGCTGCGATTACTTGTTTGATTAATAATGCTGGTAACTAAATGAAGGAATCTTAGAACACGTATTCTGGAGTCATAAAAGCGGGTAGGGAAGTCACTTACGTTGTCGTGCGAGTGGTGGACCACTTGATGTCCCCATATCTGATCTTGCATCCCAGGACTGTGCAGAAACAGCAATGACCTCTTTTAAAAGTTTGAAAAAAAAAAACATATTTGTGAAATGCGTCTAATGTAGGAACACCAATCTGTTTGGTTCGGCTGAGCCAGTGTCATTTACCGTTTAAAACTATGTTAGCAGTTGGAAATGAAACCGACTAATGAAACCTGTCACACAGTTAAAACATAAATGTAAATATTAGAGAACCATTAGACAATACATTCATATTTTATATATTAAATATCGAGTGAGTGAAAAAGTTAGAACCTAATGTGAATGTGTACCTACTTTCTGGTTATATCAAGAAGTAACCACATATTCATATCAAAAAGGTGCAAGCCGCCTTTGGGCGACCATTATGGCAACACAAAACACCAGCTACAGTTTACACCTTCGTGCGTTGACGTGAAACAGCAGATACATTTTTCAACAGGGCTGCCGCACCTAAAAAATGAGAAAATATAAAGATTTAGCTAAAATGGAAACGGGTCATATGATTTGAAAATCAAACAATACTTAAAGTTTTTTACGCACAAAAACGCATAATATGGTTCAGCTTAAATAAGAACCAAACAAATATTATAAGAAAAATAGCCAAAAAGAAATATATTTGATGCATAAAACCACCATAAATACTTAAATAGTAGAGGTGGCAATCACAACCCATTTAAAGAAAAATGGGTTGGTTTGGGTCAAAAATAACAACTTATGGGTTGGATTGGGTTACCCCTTTCACAAAGAAATGGGTCAAATGGGTCAACAATTAGACTTATGTGAATCAACAAATGGATCGAATGGGTCAACAAATGGGTCGAATGGTTCACTTAAGGGTCGGATGATAACTCAACCACCAGTATGTGTCTTTTTTTTATGTTTTTATAAGTTTTCGTCCGTTTTGATGTTTTCGTCAAATTGTTCACGTTTTCATCCATTTTTTACGTTTTCGTCCATTATTCGACCACTATGTCATTATTCGACCACTAAAACGTAAAAAAAAGGACAAAACATACTATAGTAGTATAGTAGCATGATTACAGTGGAAATGTAACGAGTCGACCCGATCCAATCTGACCTAATCCGTTTGACCCATGACCCATTCAACCCATTCTTAAAGCATGACCCATTTGACCCATGACCCATTTGACCCATAACCCATTTGACCCATGACCCAAACCGACCCAACCCAACCCGTTTGCCACCTCTATTAAATAGTATGTCTTCAACAAAAAGTTGAGTTAATAATGCGAATTTTATAATTATATGATGCATAAAACAACTATAAATAGTATACCTAAAAAAAAATAGATATCGGTGTTAGAAAGAAAATCCTTTTTGGCTTAATTGTCAACTTCAATGTTGTGTTCCTTCGAAAATTTACAACAGTAAAGGAAATTAAAAAGTTAGAAAAAGAACTGATCTGCATACAAAGGATAGAAGTCACTTAATGAAGAGAAGAAAACATGGTCATAAGTCATCACTTTTGTTGATAAGGTTGCTTAGACAAACATGTTAAGCATTGTCCACATAATATAATAAAGGGATTATATAATGTGTACTTTTTCCAGATGATAAATATCAAAAGATAGGATATCCTTCTACAGGTCGATCACCTTGTTGCATAAATACATGTCTTTGCTTTTGACTCTCCAATAAGCATTAACCTGCTTCGCCAAGATATTGTACGATGTTAATATAATCCACATAATTGTACAAATGGGAGAAATAGAAGCAATCATGATAGCACAATTGAAATAGGGAACGTAGAGTATCTACAACAAATAGGCAGGTTGCCCTTCAGCAAAAACAAGGCGGTTCAGGTTGGGTTGACCCAACACCACTTACTTCTCCATTACTGTAAACTCCTAGATAAGTGCTACACTAATTTGATTAAAGCAATTACTTTAGACAAATAATTATATAACTGGTAGAATAAAAGGGCATTTAAGGTTATAAGCACTTAAGGTTGCGCAATCTTCAAAGTTAAAACTTTGTCACTTGACATTAGAATAGTCAAACACCATAAATAATCAGTTCGAATGCAAATAATCATAGCACCTTTGGCAATAACTGCAGCTTGCAGCAATCCTTACTTTCTACCATCCAAGTAAATGCTTATCAGCAACATAATTCTTAAAATGTTAAACATTACTTATGAAAAAAAAGCTAATGACTCGGAAAATAACGCGAAAATGGCAAAGGTTAAAAGTCTCAAATAAATAATAAGCAATAAAGAAAGCCTAGAATGAGGAAAGGGGGTGTCTGGCATTACGGTTTTACCATGACTATGTGATATCTAAATAATAAGGTGTATCATTAATTCGGTATCGAAATCCAAATAACCATCTTCTTCATAACAATACACAGTTACCAATCTCCATCACGCATATTTTATGAATAAGCATAAGGTCAATTAAGCATCCTAATTTGTTATCACGCATATTTTATGAAAACATAAAAACCAAAACCCCTAATTTTTGTTTACATAAATCTGGATATAAAGGACATAAATTATTAGGTAAATAAAAACCCACCTGATGATTAAAATACCTTCGTGATTACATCAACAACAAAACCCAGCGTCTCCTTTAGCCAATAATCAGAGCAGCCACTATTTCCTATCAAAATACGAAATTCACACCTCTCAAAGAAGATTAAACCATGGATTCAACAATCCAAAACTGAACCTTCATTAAATTGCTAAAAAAATGTCAAACACGATAAAAAAAAATAGTCTAAACTTACATAATCGATTTGGGCAAAACCAAGAATATGCTTCTTCTCCGTAATAAAATCCACAACCTCCTGTATGTCATCAAAGAATAAAACTAAAAATCATAAAAAGAAAATTGGAAAAGTAAATCAAGCGTGAAAAGATATATACAAACCTCATCTCCGATCATCTTCTTCATCATCGGGCTTCATGCGTGTGTGTGGGGGAACATGTAAGAAAAAAGGACGATGGAGGTTTCGTAAGAGGATCTGGATGGTTCTAGCTTCATGTGTGTGTTGCTATATTTATCCTTTATCTTTTTTGTATTTGTTTTTTTTTTTACCAGACAAACAGGCCACGATAGATATCAAAACAAACGAAACAGGCTAACTTTTTTGGGCTGGGCCGGCACAATTTTTGGCGGGAAACTTGTAAGGCAATACGGCGTCGTATTGCACGGGTTTTAAAATACGGCGTCGTATTGCACGGGTTTTAAATATATATAGAATGAGTAGGAGTGGGTCATGGCCAGCAATTACAATTCCAACATGATGTGGATCCAACACATATATAAATAAACGTTTTATATGAACAATGATAATGACATATGATGCTCTTAGAATTCTTAAGTTATGTTTTCGTATATACATAAAATATGTGTATACATTTTTTCTCTCTTTAAGACTTCTATACATATCACGATAGCAGGAGATATCATTATTCGTGACATATTCCTCCTACTTGTAAAAGAGATATGCTAGATCATATAACAAGATAAGATCAAACACAATAACAGAAACTATGATATAACATGATATTTCCGTATGGTGATGTTTTTTTAATTTGTGAGAAAATTGGTTCGCTGGAACCAACAGGATCTTGCCTCATCGGTTTAGAAATATAAGGTTTAGGATCCTTTAAAGTTGAGTCAAACATGATACAGTACATCATGTTCACCAATCACAAATAAGTTAAATGAATAAAACTTTAAACACATTTTTAAGCCTTCGAATCATTTCTCATAAAGATAATTCATCATGCTGTACAAGATGGTCAGGATGGTGTAGATTATTACGACAAGAATATTTCTACGGAACCATATGAATTTTAGTGGCTTAGCATAATTGAAGTCTGTTTTTCTTTGGTAACAATGAAATAAAACAACGAAGATTAAACTCACATGTATATGCATGTCATGCGTCTTTTTTTTTCCAACAAGAAAATAAAGAAAAAGGCATTTAAATATGTTATGTTAACCTAACCTAATCCAGCAAAATGTTGTTTATTTCAAAACGTAATTCTATAACCAACAACTATTTCTTTATAAACAAATCGTGACACAAAGACGTTTGTACTTTGTAGAGCAATAAAGATAACTCAAAATGATAAGTTTTATCATTTATCAAAGTCATTGATTAGTTACCCAAAAAGGGTACAAATTTAGAAGCAAAAGTTGCTAAGTTTCTTAAGTATCATCTACCAAAACAAGCAACATTCGACAAAACAATAAAACCAAACTGGGTTAGACTAAGTTCCAAATCATAATACCTGAAACAAGAAAACATATACTAACATCACTACAACAAACATCACCTCTTTGATCTTTTCTTAGTTTGTTTCGTCACCAATGTCTCAGAATCTGTCGATTCACGATTCCGTTTACCCAAAACCGCCGACATTGGAGATGGTGCAGCCCCTCTCTTTGGTGGTCTTCCGACACTTCTTTTCGCAGGACTGCCTTGTTCTTTGCCTTGGCGTCCACCAGAGCTTTTCTTAGATGCATGTTCTTTCTTCCCTTCACTATTACTAGCCTTGTTGCCACTACCACCGCCTTTTTTCTGCTCTCCTCCACCCTTACTGTTGTTCTCAGAGTTACCACCACGATCTGGCGTGCTTTTCAATGAGTCTAGCAATGACTCGTTGTTGGAACGTTTCATTCGGTTCAAGAACTTGGCTGCACTTTGCTTCTTTTCTTCTGCTTCAGTTAGCTTCTTCTTCTTGTCGGTTTTCGTGTCTGAAGTAGTCTCATTAGTAGGTGTTTTTTCTTGACTCTTTTCAATGTTCTTCCCCTTCTTCTTTGTAATCATAGGAAATGAATCTCGTGATCGCTTTGGTGTTTCCTCAAGCAGCTTGTCGGGATTCTTTAAATCTGTTGGCTCTTTTCTCCTATCAGCCCCAGAAGAAGATCCTGCTGCTTTAGCTGTTATTGAGCTTCTTTTTCGACACACAACTATCGGCCCAGCTAACTTGGGTTTGAGAAGCAATGAATCTGCTGGCTCTGAGGCTCGTTTCGGAGGCAAATTCAAGGATTTCAATGATGTTTGTTTTTCTGATTTTGAGTCAGTTTTTGGTTTTCTCTTGGACATCATCTCTTTTAGAATAAGCTGTCTAAGCTCAACTGCAGCAGCGGATTCCGGGGATTCTTTTGGGAAGAATATGCGAGTGTTGCTAACGAGAAGGAGAAGATCTCGGAAGAACTTGTCATTACCATCTGAATACCAGCCTTCTTTAAGTCTTGTTTGTAGTATCTCGTAATCAATGTGTTGCCTAATCAAGTTCTTGTACCTCACCTTTTCCTAAAAAAACAAAATCAATGAACACAATCAAGAAACCATTCATGGAAGATACAAGACTTTTAAAAGTAAAAATATACATAGATCCAATGACGAAAGTTATGTGATATTAAAATTATAAGCAAACAGGTTACTGATATGTAACACCCTGTATGATTTATAGAAGATTTTTAGTTGATCCAACCCTATACGATGTCATATATTAATAACCAGATGATTTTCATGACGCTGTGCACAAGTATTCATTCAATAATTATAAAAACAATTACAACAAGCTGAAGAGCCATTTTTGCTTTCACTTATAACTAAAGGACCACTTTTGCTATTCACTTATAACTAAAGGACCACTTATAAAGAAGATAACAATAAACCACTTTGCACATTTCAGGCCCTGTTATCTGTTGTGGTACCATTTTTAATTATTATTATTGTACATTTATGACGTGCCAAGTAATTTTAAGAGCGTGTCCAAATAACCAAAAAGTACCTACTTTCATGATTACAAAAATGAATTTTGATTTTGTGACGTGCCATTCTAACTTCAAAGACATAATTAGTTAAGTGCACAAAGTTTATAGGTTAAAACATTTGAGGATTAAAAAGTAAATTAGACACCAGAAAAAAAATCAGACATATACTACTCGCGTATATTTGACCTATGAATACTTTTTTCTTTAATAAGAAATACAGTATATTTCTCTACATTAAGTTCATTTACATATCAATATAAGTGATTAATCATAGCTATTTAATTTTTTATCAAATAAAAACAACCACTTTCACCTTTTATTAAAAAAATTAATATTTTTTAAATTGTTAAAAGTTAAACAAAAAAATTTATACAATCGCGACGAGCATAGAATTATTTATCAATAAAAGGGTACTTTTATATACTTTCGATTAAAAAAAAAAAAAAAAAAAAAACTTTTTTTTTTCATTCTTTTTTCTGTTTTTCTTTTTTTCTTACTTTTTCGTTGTTGAAACTTGATAAATCACATAATTCATAAGTTTCTGACCATATATAACTCCTATTTCGAATATAAATTATAGCATTTAATTCGTCAAAGTTAGACAAAACACATAAAATCACATGTGATTCTTCACACCTGCAATCTTTATTACATGTGATTATAGAGGCTTCATAAATAAGCTGCTCTAATATAGAAGTTGATATACAATATGTTTTATATACTTGGAAAGCCATGAATATCTGATATGCATCGCAAAAAGATGGGAAACTTTTAATTTATACATAAATAATTAAATTAATTTTAATATAGTCGAAAAGTGTTCAAAATTTCAAATTAGTGTTAAATTAGATAGATTAATACTAAAAAACATGAAAACAAAACATGAAGGAAATAAGAAAAATTTCGTCAAAAGTATATTAGAAAATTTTTGGTATATAAATAATCTCTCCTTATATATTAAATGCATGTGTTTTCGTAGATAAGTATCTTTTCTTTGATTGGTCAAAAACATGTTAAATTAAAATATATATATGAGGGATAACACGGCTTTGGATGGTGGTAAAATATGACAACATTTTTTTTAAAGGAAAAATCCCATGTGATATCGCTAAAAATCGCGTGGCTCTATGAATTCATTAGCAAATTTATTCTCAGAATAGTATCAGTCGGGTTTTGTGATATAACAAGATATAGAAAACTATAAAAATATACGTAGTATAAAAAAAGAAAAAATAAAAATAAAAAAAATAGAAAATAAATGTGTACGTCTACAAAAATGTTGGGAAGGTCATAGAGCCACCCGTCCACCAACCTTTCCCCACCACCATATAATTCCAATCCAAAATATCAAATCAAACATATATACGTGTGTGTATATATATATATATATATATATATATATATATATATATATATATATAAAATAAAAATAATAAAAATTCTATTAGATGGGAATTACCTATTTTGATTTCTTACTATTTGTTCCCATGCAAGAACACTTCTTTTTAGTATGAAATTTAGCAAAAAAATTGGTACTTGTTTACTTTCACTTTGGGCTAAAAGGACTTTATGTAGCTAATTAGCATTTGACCGATTTTCTATTACGTTTTTTAACCCTATGATGTACGTGGTTTCTAAGCAATAGACACGCAAATTTTATTTATTTTTCTAGTAGCATAATGGTAAAGTCATGCAAAACATAGAAGTATGCTTAAATTAGAATATTCAAAATCTTAAAAAGGAAACCTAATTTTTTATTTAATAAATATTCCATATTTTTCTTTTACTTCGACGTTATTTATTATATGGAATACGGAGTCTCATATATATTTTTATCTATACTATCTATAAAGCAAAAATGGTCAAAAGGTGAATGTGAAAAGTCAA
The DNA here is from genome assembly GCA_030686995.1 of Artemisia argyi. Classification (NCBI taxonomy): domain Eukaryota; kingdom Viridiplantae; phylum Streptophyta; class Magnoliopsida; order Asterales; family Asteraceae; genus Artemisia; species Artemisia argyi. The sequence goes on along the minus strand of CM060707.1, from coordinate 73,186,252 downwards.
GAAAGTGAAAAGTGAAATGTTGAAAAACGTATATAAGAAAATATTGAAATGCATTTAATACTTTTATTAAAATACCCCATTACTTAAAAGTACAATGATTTATTCATATTGTACAACCAATTAAAACAATTAATACAAATCACAAACCGGGTTGACCCGGGACGCTTCAAACCCGACGGGTTGAACCGGTTTAATTTGACCCGTTTTCGACCTAACCTAGCATGTTGACCCGATTTAACTCGACCAAATTTTCGATCGGAACGGTTCAACCGGTTGAACCACCCGGGTCGAACCGGGTTTCAAAACATTATTTTTAATTCCCAAATCTTCAAACTTTTATTATTTTTCATTTATAACCAATTAAAACAATTAATACAAATCACAAACCGGGTTAACCCGGGACGCTTCAAACCCGACGGGTTGAACCGGTTTAATGTGACCCGTTTTCGACCTAACCTAGCATATTGACCCGGTTTAAATCGACCAAATTTTCGACCGGAACGGTTCAACCGGTTGAACCACCCGGGTCGAACCGGGTTTCAAAACATTATTTTTAATTCCCAAATCTTCAAACTTTTATTACTTTTAATTTATAACCAATTAATACAAATCACAAACCAGGTAACCTGGGACGCTTCAAACTCACCGGGTTGAACCGGTTTAATTTGACCCATTTTCGACCCAACCTAGCAAGTTGACCCGGTTTAAATCGACCAATTTTTCGACCGGAACGGTTTAACCGGTTGAACCACCCGGGTGGAACCGGGTTTCAAAACATTATGTTTAATTCCCAAATCTTCAAACTTTTATTATTTTTCATTTACAACCTAGGAATTTTTTTTATCAATAAACTATCTGTCGCTATAAAATCCCGTTGCTATGCACGAGTACTCGTCTAGTTATTTAAAAACGCAAATATCTTTAAATTACCTTTTGTCCAACCTGGCCTCACACCCCTTTTCACTATTCAAATTTCACCTCACGTAAAAACCTAACAGTAAAAAAAAATATTTTTACCTGTCGATCAAGCCGTCGATCAAAAACAGTGGAAGCCACTTTATTGACCTTATGTAAAAAATCAACCAACGGTAAAGACCTAACTGGAATACTATCCGTCGATTGATCTTCATCTGCCACACCTTTCATAACTACTCCTACAGTGGACCCGCGTCTCACCCTATCCCTCCTCACCGAACTTTGCACATCTGAATTCTTACCCCCTTCTTCATCATCTTCATCCCCCTCATCACTTTCATTCCCACCCGGTTCACTTTTCACCGGTTCACTCCCGACCGGTTTTTCCTCCCCGGTTCGAACCGGACTTTTCTCCGGTTCATTCGGTTCCACGTTCCCGTTAGATCCGTTCACTGACCGGTCCGATTCATCTTCTCCGGTTCCTGAAGACACAACCGCCACCGGTTCAGCTTTCTCAGCCGGTTTCTCTCTTTCTTCTTTTAGTTTCTTCACCGTCAGTTGCAGCGACCTGAAATAAAATTAATCAATCGTTTAAATATATTTTTACTCTCAGATCTAGGTTTTGGTAATTTAAATGATTAATTAATTTTATTACGAGATGCGAGGATCGAGGTTCTGGAGATGATTCTGTAACCAAACAATACGTTCTTTTTTCAAATCATCAAGCCAAGGAATACTGATGACGTCATCAGTGACGTCATCATCGTTATCATCGTTAAAACGTCGTTTAAGTTCTTTATATTTTTGTTGGCAATGGACAGGAGTGAAATAGATCTGGTTAGAAGCAGTCCTTATTTTAATCTCTGAGGCAATCAAGTCCCAGTTTTTGGTTCCGTAACGGTTGACGGCGGAGGCTAACAGAAGCTCCTCCGACGTGCCCCACGCGTCAGGTGGCGGCGCGTGGTTGTGGTGGTCTGATTTGGCTGTAGAGGAAGGTGTGTTGTCTACAGCCATAAGAAGAAGGGGTGGGTTGGGTTTTTTAGTTTTTGTATTTGGGTTTGGATTATATAACAAGGCACCGGTTTTGGTTTTTGTTTTTGTTTTTGTTTTTGTTTTTGTGATGAATAGATGAAGGGAAAAGAAAACCTGCTGGTGTTTTGTGTTAACCTTGCTTTTATTGTGATTTACGGTTTTGCCCTTTTTGAGATGGAGGATTTTCTGTCTCTGCCATTTTTTTTGTTTCTATTTAAATAGTACGGAGTATCAAAAAGGAATAAAGAAAAAAAATTAAAGAATATAGTAAAATAAAATATCAAAAGATTGACTCATTTATTGTGAATAAAATTTAAAAAAAAAATGTATAAAAAGTATTAAACTTTAATGTATGAAATATGCTCGGCTACCATTTAGTTAGAAATTTTTAAGATAAAATAAATGTAAAATTGCATATATATATCTAACGCTACGTAAAACCACTTCTTGGTATCAAAAACTTATACGAATTATAAATCTCATATTTGTAAGATATCAAAGAACCAATTTAACCCATCTACTTTTCATCTAAATTAATAAAAAATTATTTTTCACATTTTTTTTCAAAATATATATATATATATATATATATATATATATATATATATATATATATATATATATATATATATATATTTTGCAAATGGTAATCACCAACTTACAAAAAATACATAATCGCAACGAGAATTAAATTATCTATCTATAAATTAGCAATTCTTTATACTTTCGACGAACTTTCTTTTTTCAAAATTTTCGCCAAGAAAAATCACACGTGATTTGTAAAAATTATCTATTATTTTTACAAATCACGTGTGATTTTTCTAGCCAAAAATTAAAAAAAAAAATGTTGAAGGTTTATACAAATGCATATTTATAAAAAAATAATTTAATTCTTATCGCAATTGTATAGTTTTTTTCGCGTAACGATTAACGATTTGCGAGATATTTAATTTTTAAAAAAAGGTTAAGGTTTATTTTTTTGTTTTGATAAAAAAAAAATACATTGCCAAGATTAATTCATTCAATCTATGACAAATATGAGATATATATTGAACTTTTGCCATACGAATATTGTACAAGGAGTGTTGTTTGTTTATTAATAGGCTCTGAATCAGAATCTGACTCGCACTTTTGAATTTGAGGCATAAATGTCTAAATTTGAATCAAAAAATATTGATGTTTTGTTTATAAGAAAATGTCTGAATATTTATTAGTTCAAAAGAGGCATTAAGATGCTCTTTCAATGTCTAATCCATTTAGATGTATTTACTTTGTTTACCTCTGAACCAAAAATAAAAAACAAAGACACTTAACACCTAAAAGCTCTAATTGACTAAGAGCTTTGGCTTATTAAAAGGTTGTTAAGACTTTTAAAGTAAACAAACAACAACTTATTTTACATGACAAACTTAAAAAGGAAATATTAATTAATATTTAAATTAAAATTATAATTACATCTATTTTTTTAATTTAAATATTTTATAAACCGTTAATTATTAGACAAAACAAATTATACCCGTCATGACCATTATTAAATTATCTTTTTATAGATTGACACTGTGATTTACTTTATGGAAGAAGAAAAAAAATATTTGTCTTTTTTCATGCTTTCTTGGGTATAGCAAAATTCGAATTATATATCACATTTAACTTAACACTGATATCGAAGTATCAACACTAAAAATTCGTACTAAAATTGACATAAATATTTGTCAATAATCAAAAGCTTTTTATGTTTTTTCCAATGAAAAATATATATTCTCAGCTTTTCAACAATATCACACACAATGTATTTAATTATAAATTATATTAGTTCTTATAGAACTTCTATAATCACATGAAAAATCACAGTTGATAAAAAAAATCACATGTGTCAAGATCACGTGTGGGAAATATCACATGTGATTTTATTAGAATATTCGAATTAGCATTTAATCACATGTAATTTGTCATGCAAGTTTTAACAACGAAAAAAAACATTAAAAAAATGTCGGAAGTATATCAAAGTACATATCAATAGACATATAATTAATTGCTCATCGCGGTTTTTGCGCATAACGACGAATGGTTTAAGAGATATTATGCAACACCACCAAAAATCTGGATTCGCGAAAACATACATGTTTTAGGTGTTACTAAATTGATATCACAACACACAGATATAGAGAACAGATTTAAAAATCCGTTTTAAACATAGTTTACATTTTCAAACTTAAAATGTCACCAAGTTCAGTTTAAATAAAATAAGGCCCATTTAACATGACTGTCCTAATCAGAGTTTAATTCATGTGTAAATACACTTTGTAGTTATGACCCATGTCATGCCATGCTTTCATAAAATACATACTCAAACACCTAAGAAAAACATGCTAAAAGTCGGCTAACGCTGGTGAGTTCATAGGTTTATAGTCCCTCCTCCCCAAAAACATGCTAAAATGCATTTCCATTGGTGTACTTTTTATCAAGGATTATATAACACGAAAAAAAATAATTAATATCAAAGTCGGTAAAAAAGACTTTGAAAAATAAAAGATTGACTTATATTTTGGGACAGAGGGAGTAGTAAATAAGCATTTTCACTTGGTAAATTTACTACTGGGATCACAAGTCATGTAACGGATGAGTTATATGGAAAGATTTTGATGGATGCTCGAATTAGAGACGTATATGATCATGAGCTTGTGAAAAAGACCATCAGATCCATAGCTCCAGTTGAAGCCCATCCGTTACTCAAATTCCCAAAACCTTTAACATACGAAAACTTCGAATTACACTATCTCGTATCGGGACATGACATGACATGTATCGCACTTCAACCTCCACAAGTCTAATGTTTGAAGAAGGGGGAGATGAATTCATGGAAGAATGCATTCACAGTGAAAAGTTCGTCATTTCTAAGATCGATCAAAAGAATACAAGGTGGAAGCATATATAAGAATAACCGGGATGAATGAGGCAGCTCAAAAGTGCTTCATAAACAGATACAAAGATTCAGCTCCTCATCACCAAGTTTTCACAAGACACCGGATTGTTCATTACGTATATGTCTACTCAAGCCAATTCAGAACTGATGGCTTCATCAACTTTGCGGTAAAAAGAGACGACAGCCTCAATTATGTCATCTGTGAAGCTGATTTTCACAACCTCCATCCACAAGACATTCAAGACATGTATCTCTCCAACATTAGCTACATCTACGACCATGGGAATGAAGACGATATTAGAGATTCTCTAAAAATCTTTACGAGGTCACAGTTAGCTTTGGTACATGTTGAAGATTTCCAAATGGGAGTTGAAAGTCTTCAGAGAAAAGTCAACCTCACTCATCCGATGATCACATTTTCCGGAATTGATGAGCACGAGCCTTGGACATGTATTAAGAGTCAATTGTTCGAGCTCGATAATACTTATGAAAATGCATCGAGAGTCAAAAGGTTGATGATATCGAACGAGATTCCTAAGTTCAGCTCGGGTACATTGAAATGGGTTCAGAATGGAACAAGTGACTTGTTGAACCAAGATCTTCAAGGGACAAGTACCAGACTTGATGATGATCAAAGAGCTAGACTTGGATTGATTGCTTAGTATGTGGAAGAAAGACTCACGCTTCGAAGTATCTGGAGATTCATGGAAAATGGCGTAGGATACCGAAGATGAAGTCTACGAGATGACCATAAATAGAAGACCCGAATGATCTACCATTAAGGGGGTATTGTTAGAACACGAAAAGTGAAAATCGTTAGTATATGGACTTCCATTTATCTTTTGTAATAGTTTAGGGTATGTTGTGTATGTTGTGTTACCTGCGACAACATATATCTATCGCAACACTTGTGTAGTTGCGATAGTATGTTTTGATATTGTATGGGTATAAATACCCCTTACTTCATAGGTTATGATGTGTGTTTCTCTCATTATCAATGCGAGACTCCTTTACTTTCTCTCGTTTCTCCCTCTAATATAAAGTGTTCACACCCACTTTATCTCACTAAGATTATTAAATAGATGTGATATTATTGGAACAGCACAAATCTAGTCCAACGTTTATATATTTAAGATTATAACTATATATCGTTACGTCTACAATTTAATTATAAGTTTCGTTATAAAATTCAACATTTAGTCAAAATTTTCCTAAAAGTCAATAATAGTCAACAAAACATAATATTGGGCCAAAAAGTCTATTAAGGGGTTAACTTGGGTTTAATATATGTAAACGAGTTCAAAATGGTTTTTAATCGATATATAACATATTTGTTGGTGCAATATTGATTATGTATCCTTTATGTTTTAATGATGATAAATAAACATTCACAACACATAAAATCACAAACGTTAACCAAAAACCAAACGACCCAAGAGTTGGGTCTGGCGCGCTACTCGCGCTTCGACGCGCAGGCACCGCGCCAGGCTTCTGTCTTAGTTCGTCATGGTTTTTGATAGTCGGCTTTCCCCTTACCCGACAAATGTGGATCTTTCAATACAGGTATGAATATGATAAGTGCTTCATTAGGAACACTCGAAACGGATTTTAGACTTATAGGAACTCAAAATCAAAACCTCGCGTTTTCGACAAAACGACAACTCAAGTATTTTATTATACACCTCTAGCCAACCTTACGTTAATCTTGTGTCTCCATAGCTAGCCAAACTTCTTTGCTTTTCCCCTCTTATTCCTTAGTAAATCGAATTACATAACCCTTAGGGTTATGCAATTGACTTTGGGCATAACAAAAGTGTTTGGTTAGCTATTGTGATCAAGAAACTAGCATTCACATTAAATCGCTAACAATACTCGTGTACAAGACTGTAGTAATAATCTCAATAAGATTATTGTGAAACCCTAATCGATTTGATAAACCCTAAGTTTTTAATGTTTGTGATTCTTGATCTTTTATTGTTGCATGGAAGCTTGCAATGTACGTTTGTTATTTAAATTCAAGTTTAATTAATTATGCATATTTGTTTTAAGTCTTTCGCTGCGTGGTTTGTGATTCATATTTATTTATACGCTAGTCATAGTCATGATATCTAAATTCCAACAATTAGTGTGGTCTATATGTGTTTATATAGATTTTTCTGTCTCGTTATAAAAGATGGGCATTTGGCATGGTTAACTATGACACATTATTTTAAAAACGAGTTCTTTCTTTAGATTTCACATTTATTCATTGTGTGCCATCATAGCCCGTTTTGTAAACTGTAAACTAGTATTCCCTTTGTTTGTCGATGTATAAAAGTAAACTTTTACCTTTATGTAAAAGTTTTGTACCTCTTGAAATTTTGTAATGTCAGATACGCATTTTGCCTTTGGCGTGGTTTCTGGCACACCAAATTATTTATTAATTGTATTTTAAGTAACAAATAATAAAAAGTAGATAAATAACTGTGTTCGATTTCATTAAAAATCTGTTGTGCTGTGTGAGGACGTAAAGTCATTAACTAATCGTAGTTTTTTTTAGATGATCTAAATCGATATCACGTTGTGTAGAGTGTAAGGCGGGGCACAGAAGGTTAAGAGGATCGACTCATTCGATCGATCTGAGTCGATCGTTGCTTTTGTGACTACTCGGTCGAGGCAAGACAAAACCACAAATGAGTCGCAGGGTGGATCGACTTTACATTTTCATTTGAGTTTCATTTGATCCATTTGACTGTTGTAAACGTTTGAGGTAAAAAAAAATAAAAATAAAAAAAATAAAAAATAAATAAAAATTTAAATACCTTTTATAAAATACACAACATAAAACACACTCCAATTCACAAACCTCATTTCAAATATTCTCTATATTCAATCACACCATGAATTCTTTCGTGATCTTTTTTGCCGATTTGGTGAAAGACATTTGACATCATCATAATCCAAACTAGTTTGGTCGTTTTAATGTAATTTGAATAAGTGTTGTAATGTTTTTTATTTTATTTGAATTAATATGTAACGTTTTAATTATTAATGAAATTTGAGTTTGTGTAAAAAAAAAAAAAAAAAAAAAAAAAAAATGAACTAGGTTGCCCTTACTGGGGCACTGAATCGCCTGCAAGTCGCTGGAGAGAGAAAGCTGACGTGGCAGGGAAAAGTAAGGGGATTGAATCCCCTTACTGTGCCCAGCCTAACGTTTCTGTGAGACTGTGACTATATTTTAGATTTATAATCATGTGGTGTGATGTTCTCTTTTGTTAGAATTATTGGATCACAGTAATCTGAGAGTCGTGTGAACACTATCAGATCGAAGTATTTCGATGGTTCTATCGAAATTTCTAATCGGATAAAACCCAGATTTTGAACAGAGAATGTGTTCTGATTGTTATCAAAACCAGAACCAGAAAACAGAAAATTATGACCAATAAAACCAAAGCGGTTGTAACTGCCAAAGCAGTTATTTAACTACTGAAATGGTTAAATTAACGGGTAAAAATTAATGTCCAAAATACCAGGATTTTTATTTTTAAGTGCGTTTTTGACATAGCAGCCAGAGGCGCTGCCCCTTGGACCCTGCTACCAGGGGCTGCCGCCCCTGGAACCCCGCTACCGGGGGCGCTGCCCCCGGACTCCCGTGATTCGGGGCGATAATCACAATAACGTCATACAAGTGTGCACTCCGCACAATCCCAACTTGTTGAACACTTATCATGATTACACATTGGTCAACTAAGTCAATCCATTACACTTAAATCATATTGGTGATGTAAAATCACCAACATTCCTCCCATTTAAATGCAATCTTGATTAACTTAAAACAAACTCATAACAAACAACAAACTGATGCATAAATGAAATGTCGCGACGATTGAATTTCACATTAGTACATTAGCATTTCAAATATTCGAATATCAGAGTGTCGCTAAAGGATTGAACTCTTTCTATTCATAGTGAATACATGAAGATAATATACACAACAGTTTACACATTCACATGTTCCACTTTACACTATTTTTTACTAGCTTGTGTCCTATCCTTCAATAAGCATATCAAAGCCAAGTCCCAAGCTTCTTGAAGCAGCTAAACTTCATGCTTATATAGGTGGTTTTTTACTCTTGCACCCGCACATGCAATTTGTCAAAAAACCATTAAGAAATATAATTTCAACCTCCTTTATCTTGCAGTACTGAACACATACCGTGGGATGATGTAATTATGTGTTCCAATCCAAAGATATCAAGCTTTCCTCATTGAATTCAGCATTTAACATTACGTTAGATGGGAATTGGGTATCTTGATACAAGGATTTAATTAGGTGGACTTTAAACCCATCCCAATAGCCGCCTTGTGTACGAGATCTCTTGCTAACCCTTTGGTTAAATTGTCGACTAAATTCAGTTGAGTTTTTACAAACTCCACAGATATCATACCATTCATGATAAGCTCACGAATCATACTATATCTAACACCTAAGTGTCTAGACTTGCCATTGTACACTTGACTATAAGCCTTAGCCATGGTAGCAGCACTATCACATCTGATAGAAATGGTAGATATCGGTTTAGGCCACAAAGGAATTTCATAAACCAAATTCCTCAGCCACTCAGCTTCATTACCAGCTGCAGCTAATGCAACAAATTCAGACTCCATGGTTGAGCTTGTAATACAAGTCTGTTTCTTTGAAGCCCAACAAATAGCACCTCCCCCAATAAGGAATACCCAACCACTCGTAGACGAGTGATCCTCCGTATTATTAATACAACTCGCATCGGAATAACCTTCTATAACGGAAGGATAACCACTATATGTCAAACCATAATTCATGGTTCATTTCAAATACTGAAATACTCGACCCAGAGCTTGCCAATGTAGAGCACTAGGATTGCTAGTGTACCTACTAAGCTTTCCTACAGCAAAAGCTATATCTGGTCTAGTGCTAATCATGGCATACATAAGACATCCAATAGCTCTAGAGTATTCTAATTGTTTCACTGGAGCTCCTGTATTAGGTCGAAACTTCACATTAGGATCTAAAGGAGTATAAACAGGAGAAAAATTATCAAAGTTAAACTTTGTCAGTATCTTCTCAATATAATGAGATTGAGAAATAGAGATATCATTGTTTCCTCGTTTGATTCTAATACCAAGAATCACCTCAGCCTCCCCCAGATCTTTCATATCAAAATTAGATGACAAGAATTCCTTTGCCTTATCAACTTGATCTTGGTCAGTACCAAAGATCAACATGTCATCCACATATAAGCAAATTATCACTCCTTTACCAGAAGTATCAAATTTGCTATATACACACTTGTCAGCTTGGTTTAAAGAAAAACCATTAGACAAGACCACATCATCAAACTTTTGATGCCATTGTTTTGGTGCTTGTTTAAGACTATACAATGATTTCTTCAATTTACATACCTTGCTTTCATGTCCAGGCATCACAAACCCTTCAGGTTGTTTCATGTAAATTTCCTCATCCAAATCACCATTGAAGAATGCAGTTTTCACATCCATTTGGTGAATAACTAGATCATGTATAGCTGCAAGAGCTAACAACAATCTAATAGTGGAAATCCTAGCAACAGGAGCATAAGTATCAAACAAGTCAATTCCCTCCTTTTGTCTAAAGCCTTGGATAACCAATCTGGCTTTATATTTATCTATGCTTCCATCCACTTTCATTTTCCTTTTAAGGATCCATTTACATCCTAATGCTTTGCATCCAGGAGGTAAATCAGTTAATTCCCAAGTATCATTATTCATGATGGAATCAATCTCACTTTGAATTGCTTCTTTCCAAAAGCAACATCCCTAGAAGCCATTGCTTCATTCAAGGTCTTTGGATCCTCCTCAATAATGAAACAATATTCACGTTGAGATAAAGTCTTATCTCTTGTTCCTTCAACTAAATAAAGTTGAAAATCAGAACCAAAAGACTTAGCTTTTCTTGTTCTAGTGCTTTTTCTAGGAATAGATGGACCAGGTACTTCAATCTCATCTTCAACTGTTTTACTTGAAGATGACTGAACCATACCTCTTAGTCTAGGATAGACGTGAACCGCTCTTCATCAAATATAGCGTCTCTTGACTCTATTATAGAGTTCACCGACACATAATCATTAGGTTCTATAACATAAAATCTATAACACTTGGAATGCTCAGCATACCCAATGAAGATTCAATCTATGCCTTTTTCACCAAGATTTTTCATTTTAGGCTTAGTTAACCTTACCACCGCTCTACAGCCCCAAACCCTCAAATAAGTCAAATTTGGTACCTTCTTGGTCCAAATTTCATAAGGCGTTTGTTTACTATTTTTATTTGGAGTTCTATTCAAAATATAACATGCTGTCAACATAGCCTCACCCCAAAATCCTTCACTGAGTCCATAATAGGATAACATGGAATTCACCATTTCCTTTAAAGTCCTATTCTTCCTTTCAGCCACCCCATTTTGTTGTGGTGTGTAAGGAGCCGTGGTTTGATGTATTATTCCGGTTGATTGGAAATAAACTGGATCATAATACTCACCACCTCTATCAGTACGTAATACTTTTATCAAATCTTGTTTTTGAAGTTCTACTTCTTGTTTATAAATTTTAAATTTATCAAGAGCTTCATGTTTAGCATGCAATAGATAAACATAACAACATCTAGAAGCATCATCAATAAAAGTAATTACGTACTTATTATGTCATAGTGAAGGATTAGCATGAAAATCACATAAATCACTATGTATGAGATCTAATACTTTGTTTTCCCGATTCACACCCTTAAAAGGTTGTCTAGTGATCTTTGTTAACATACAAGTCTTACAACTTTCATGTGTCATGTCAAAAGCAGGTATTAAACTCATTTTAGACATATCTTTCATTCTTTTGTAATGAACATGTCCTAGTCTAGCATGCCATAATTCAGATTTACTTAAAGTATTGCCATTACTAGAAGTAATCATACAAGCAGAAGCATTAAACAAAGGATAATTCAAATTTAATCTAATCATTCCATTACATACATAACCAAATCCAACAAATGAACCATGTCTTGACAAGATATACTTGTTTCTTTCCAACACTTGTTTGTAGCCACACTTATTCAACACAATTTCAGAAACAATATTCTTTCGAATCCCGAGTACATACAATACATTATCTAAACATAAAGTTTTTCCAGAAGTGAAAGTCAATAAAACACGCCCTATTCCTTTGATTGGTTCAGTTGCAACGTTTCCCATCTTTACAAATGATCCATCTTCAATCGATTTATAGACTTGAAACCAACGAAGATCCTTGCAAACATGACTTGTTGCACCCGAATCAACCCACCAAGCAACGTCATCATCCTGAACATAAAATGCATCAGAAATAATAGAAACATAATGTAAAACATTATCAAAATTATGTGTAGAATCAGAATTATAACCTTGTTGCTTTTCAGGATCCTTAGACCCACTTGCACCAGCGCCTTTATTGTCCTTACGAGAGCGACAATCCTTCTTCATATGACCAGGCTTGTTACATTTCCAACAAGTAAGAGTAGCCTTCTTGTTGGCAAATTTATCATCGCCACTTTTGAACCTTCGTTTATTCTTATTGTTGTTTGAATTTTTGGCTCCATCACCTTCAACCATGTTAACAGAAGATGATCCAATTTGGTTCTTTCCTTTAGGATTATTATCAAGTTCCTGATTTCTTAATCCTTCCTCAATTCGTAGATGACTACCGAGTTGAACCAAATTTAAATCTTCCTTTTTATGTTTCAAACCATGTTTGAATTCTTTCCAGGAAGGGGGCAGTTTTATCAATAATAACTGCAACCGAGATGGCTTCATCCATCAACAAATTGTGTTGGGTAATTTGTCCCAAAATTCTTAACATCTCATGAAATTGTTCCATGACAGGCCTGGTATCAACCATTTTGTAATTCATAAAATTACCCACAAGAAACTTCGTTGCAGAAGCATCTTCTGCCATGTATTTGGATTCTAGGGACTCCAATAGTGCTTTTGCAGATTCAGCGTTTTGATAGACATCAAATAGGGAATCAGACATACCGTTAAGAATGTGACCACGGCATATGTAGTCGTCGTTCTCCCACTTCATCCTCTTCCTAGTCTGTTCCAAAGTTTCATTGTCGTTCCTTTCGGGAGTGGGTGTACTCAGAACATACACAACTTTCAGGGTGGTAAGAAGAAAGTGCATCTTCTTTTGCCAGCGACGGAAATCCTACCCTTCAAACTTCACCAACTTATCAAACTTGCTCGTCAAATCCTTCACAGATTCTCCTCCGTTCGTCATGATCACAGATACTTCGATCTTTGTTAGAATTATTGGATCACAGTAATCTGAGAGTCGTGTGAACACTATCAGATCGAAGTATTTCGATGGTTCTATCGAAATCTCTAATCGGATAAAACTCAGATTTTGAACAGAGAATGTGTTTTGATTGTTATCAAAACCAGAACCAGAAAACAGAAAATTATGACCAATAAAACCAAAACGGTTGTAACTGCCAAAGCAGTTATTTAACTACCGAAATGGTTAAATTAACGGGTAAAAATTAATGTCCAAAATACCAGAAATTTTATTTTTAAGTGCGTTTTTGACATAGCAGCCAGGGGCGCTGCCCCTTGGACCCTGCTACCAGGGGCTGCCGCCCCTGGAACCCCGCTACCGGGGGCAGCCCCCGTGATTCGGGGCGATAATCACAATAATGTCATACAAGTGTGCACTCCGCACAATCCCAACTTGTTGAACATTTATCATGATTACACATTAGTCAACTAAGTCAATCCATTACACTTAAATCATATTGGTGATGTAAAATCACCAACATCTTTTGCCCTATGTATGCTGTCATGCCAAAAGTTTATCAAAATAAAAAAATAAACTTTCACTCTTTTTTTAAACCTTAAATATTTCGCAAACCGTAAATCGTCAAACTACAAAAAAATACCATCGCGACGAGAATTAAATTATCTTTCTATAGACATGTATTTTTATATACTTTCGACAAACTTTTTTTTCGATGAAATTTTTTTTTTCGCCCAGAAAAAATCATCTATGATTCGATTTTAACAAATCATATATGATTCTTACGAATCATATATGATTCGATTTTTTACGAATCATATATGATTCTTTCTGGGCGGAAATTAAAATTAAAAAAAAAAAAAATCGTTGAAAGTATATAATAATGCATATCTATAGAAATATCATTTAATTCTCGTCGCGATGGTATTTTTTTGTAGCTTGAAGATTTACTGTTTACAAAATATGTTGTTTTGAAAAAAAAAATATGAAAAATATAAATGGGTGACTATGATTGATTGATAAGTTCTATAGCATGAATTGGTTTTTCATGTATCTCAACTCATGCGCCTATAAATGTGATTTTGTTTGCTATAATCAAGCCAGCATGTTATTCATAATTAGGAGTATATAAAGTTTGATCAACAAGAAATTCATCGGCATTTCATACTTTTATATTTTCTAAGGATCCACATTTCAAGCTTCTACCTTCTTTTGAACAGCAAGACACAACGATATCTGTGGACTTTACTTTGAGCATTAAGGCTACATGCAATAATGACCAACAATAAGGGTCAATTCCTTTTATTTTTTTCGTCACGTCAACTTTCTCTCTCCAGCACCTGCAGACGATTCAGTGCCACAGTAAGGGCGACCAAGTTAATTTTTTTTAAAACATTTTTAGCACAAACTAAAATTTCATTAATAATTAAAACGTTACATATTAATTCAAATAAAATAAAAACATTGCAATAGAATTCAAATAACATTAAAAAACATTACGATAAAATGACTAAACTAGTTTGGATTATTATGATGCTGCCAAATGTGTTCCACCAAATCGGTTTTGAGGCAAACATGAGTTGTTTTGTTGCATATCTCCCTAGTAATTTGCAATGATTCCTCATGCGTATTTAAGGGATCATAAGAACGGTGCTGCTCAGCTGGAAAGAATTCGGGAGATATCGCCCGCCTTCATCTTGAATTATCATATTATGTAATATGATGCATGTGTATATAATATGTCCAAGACGCTCTTTGTTAAATCCTTTAGCCGGATGTTTAATCATTAGCGCATTACTAAGCAGTAACTAAACGGTCATGAGGGTTTAGCGCAGAAGTATGTTGGGTTAGCGCAGACACACGATCCCTATCAACACGGTTTCGTAATTCCTTATTAGGTTGTGACGCTTGATAAGCCTCCCAACAATCTTCCGCAAACATCAAAAACTCGTTACTAACTTCATTTTCATTATCCGAATTGGCAAAAAATATCTCGTAAGAATTCATGGTGTGAGAAAATATATAGATTTTTTGAAATGGGATTGTGTGAATTGAAGTGTTGTTTAGTTGTGTATTTATAAGGGATTTTTTTTTTTTTTTTTTGCCCAACGTCTACAATTCAAACGGTCACCTTTTTTTTAGTCACAAACGATCATAAACGTGGGAGGTTTGGATCAAAATACAAAAAAATTGGCTTGCCTAGTCGGTCGAGGTTGATACCGACTCCATTGTTTTTTTGCTTGTTTCTTGGTCGCGACCGAAAGCCCACAATAGGGCCGACCGACTCGACCGATTAAGACCGAGTCGGTCTCGGTCGTTATTGCATGCAGCCTAACACTTTATAGTAACAACTTAAATCATATATATATATATATATATATATATATATATATATATATATATATATATATATATATGATACAAAAGTTGGGCGTTCCTGGTTATGGGCTCTTGCACTCGTACCAATTCGCTTCTTAGTACTTGTAACCTGCGCACTAAGAAAATAAACAACACCGTTAGGCTTATCGTGGGATTGTCTCCCACGATTAGACTCCTGCGTGAGAGTAAGTAATCGATTTAGGGTTCTCGTAAAGAGTTAGGGTTTGTGAATCGTACCTTGAATGAGAATTATGTCATTCCTTATATAGGCGCAGAATCCTTGTAGGGTTCGTGCTCCTTACGTTTCGTGTAACACCCCCAATTCATGGATGCAGCGGAATTCAACTTGAGTATTACTCGACGGCACAACAGTCATAACAATAGAAAACGATCTCTAACCGAGTCGTATTAAAAAGATTTATCATTCAAATTATATAAATATCAGAGGTTACAAAATGAGGTCCCAATTGGTTCCATGTTTACAAATCACATTAAGTGAGTTTTCGAATGATAATAAAATTTATAGCCCTCTTGAGTATCTGTGCCCTTCCGTGCTATCCTTGATCGTCATGAACCTGATATACATGCTTGAGAGGTCAACACAAAGGTTGAGTGATATTCATAGAGTTTGTTTAATGTTTGAACACAATATGTTGGTAGTGTGAGCTATGGACTCACACCAATGTTTGGAAAACAAAACAGGCAGGCTACGTTATTATACGCCCATAAAATGTATTATACACTAAGCTTATGACACCAAAACGTTAACGTGTACCAATATCGATCGGCAGATTTATCCCGGTAGGTACTTTGCTAACATACCTAAATCTCAAATATTAGTGAATTTGTTTGAACTTAGTCAATACAAATGGGATTCGTCAATCCCAATAGGCCTATTCACAATATTTGCGCTCACTATTGCTAGTGATTAAATGTTTCATAATAAGGGATCTCGGTTTAGCAAGGCTGGTACTTAGTGATAATAAAACAATCAGGCAAGCATACAATTTAAAAACATTGTGCTCGGTTAAAATAGCATGTATTCCCCCCAAGGGTTTGTAAAACAATTAAGTAATGGAAAGTGGGGCTATGAACTCACCTTAAGTAAGATAGCAAGTAATGAAGGTAACGGTTGGATCGTGAAGGTTTCTACGAGCAACCTATAATAGAATGCTGCGACTTAAGATTTGAGTAAAGAATATGAAGTAGTGCCTATATATATATATATATATATATATATATATATATATATATATATATATATATATATATATATATATATATATATATATATATATATATATATATATATATATCTTGCATCTAGTCCATGATGTGGTATGATGTATAGTGTAAGTCTTTGAAAGTAATGATTCATGAAACATGTATGCCTTATATATCGTTTACTACCGTTCGGGCCGACATAATTCAGAAGTCATGTTAGTAAACGTTCGAGGAGCCAGGACACTTTAATTCGTAAATCCACAACTCATCTCGACGGCTTACATAATGAACTCCTCACATGAGGCTCCCTACTATTGTAGTAGTTGATAAAATATATAGATATAAGTTTTGATCCGAAAAGTTATATGTCCAATATTTGAATAAACTTAGGAAAGTTTATGATTACATGAAGATTGTTATTATGGTAAGTTTCTTATAACTTGTATCTCATGGTTCTTTAGATGAAGTAGATCCAAATTGTATGTTCAAGTTATCGCCAATATCTTAACTCATGTTTTCGCCTTGGTATGTATATATGGTCTTAACTCATGTTTTCGCCTTGGTATGTATATATGGTCTTAACTCATGTTTTCGCCTTGGTATGTTTATATGGTCTATAGCCATGGCTTTGCCATGACCTTTGGTCATTGTTCCATGGTCTTGAGACTCAACCTTGGCTCTAGCCATGGTTGTGGTCTTGATTCTAGGTTATAAGACCCCTTTGGTCTTCATAAACCATAACCTATATGTAATGACTTTGGTCTAAAAATGGGCTGTTTAGAATTTGAAGAAATTATCACTCGGAAAGCGTTTTCAGGGCTCGAGCTTCTTTGTTCCTGAACGAAAACGGCGTTCCGGACAACTTTCGTGTTTTAACTTTTTGATGAATCGGACCAGAAGGGTGACTTTCAAAAAGTCAGAATGCAAAACAGTATGGTTTAGGCAGTTTTGCCGCAAATCTTTAGTAACTTCAAATGGGCGTAACTTTTGACTCGTATACTCGTTTTAGGTGGTTCAAATTGCTATAGTTTTCTTGTTAAGTCCTCTACTGTAATATGTAATGATCCAATATCATAATTTTACCATTTTGATCAGGTTATACCAAGAAAGTCACTAGTTTACTTGTTTTAATAACTTATCTTGTCAATCAATTACAACAACTTGTTTTACTCACTTTTATACATCATGGACATGAATACAAGATATAATATAGCATGAATAATATGTAAATAACATGAACATGATTATTCAACAAGAAGCATGTTAGGGTTTGGCTTACAACTTTTGGCTTTCAAAGATGAAAGGAAGTTAACATGTAAGGATAGGACTTTGATAGACTTGCTTCAACCCACTTCACTTCATGCAATCTTTCTACTCTTGTAATCTTGAAAGAGAGATGATGAAAGTTGAGGTGACTTGAGTGGATTCAAACTCAAGAGAAATCACCAAGTATATGAGGTTATAGAAGTGTTTTGATAACCTAAGATCAAACTAGGGTTTCTACCTTGAACTTGCTCTTGAATCTTGCTAAAATTTGGAAGAAAATGAGCAAAGGATGTAACAATTCGCATTTTCAGGTTAATTACTTTTCCCGGAAAATTTCACTATTCACTTTTACTATTCATTTTTCCCGAAAATTTTCCCGAAACTTGATTTTTATTTCTTGGGCTGAAGTGATAAATCATTTCCATGACAAATTAAAAGTTTGACATTCATAAGCTCATTTTCGTGAAAGTTATTAAGGAATTACACGGAATTACACGTTTTAGGGTAAAACGTCATTCAGAAATTCTACGTACAACGAAATTCGGTCGCGTTAATTTTCCCCGTATCAGAAAAATGTTTGACACACTCATGATTTATTTGAGAATAAATCATGACTGAGAAAAACATGACCAAAATAAGCCTCGGCCGTGAAAAACTGGAATTTTCAGTTTTAAGCGTTTTTACTCAGCCGTAACCTTAGCCTATACCTGCACCGCATTTCTAAGACGATTTAAGTTTTCAACTTATTAGAAAAAGTCAACATATTTTTCCCTCCTCCATTGACCAAAAATCATTCCTTGATTTTATAAGTCATTTCGTGATTTTTAGGCTTACGGTTTGATGTCTAAAGGACATTTAATACCAACCGACACTAGACTGAGCCCAGTCTAGACATTATAAGTCATTTTAAGTCATTATCATTCTATTAGAAAAGTTACATTTAACTTTTCTCAATTTTACGCAATATTCGTACGTTTTACGTATTACGCGTTTTTAGACCCGTGTTTCCAGCTTTTAGCAGGGTTTTACACCCAAATGGAACCAACCACTCATTTCATATTTTATTATTGAGTATTATGATATGTTTAACCATTCTCCCAAGTTTCGTATTTTTACGATACCCGGTTTTAAGTTTCGTGGCTTAACAGCTTACGGTTAGCATTTTACGGAGTCAAAACTTAGCTTAAACTCTTAGATATCATCCAAAAGTCACCAACTTGGCCACCAAACAGCCCCAACCGACTTAGGGGGGGGGATTAGTCACCATGTGATTCAATCTTGACCATTCATCTTAACTTGGGCACAAAGTTTCACCTAAACTTAACCATGGTTAATATCTAACCCATGTATGGTTAGCTAACTTTCTCATACTATAAATAGCCACTCAAGAACACCTTCTTCTTCATCTTTTCATCCATAAAAATGAGCCAACACAAATCATAGCTCCATGATCCTTTGATCTTTAAGCTACAAGTTACATATCAAAGTTCAAGGCTTAGTTATTCTCTACATGAATCTTAAGTTTGTTTGGTGATTCCATGGTTGATTTAGGAGCTACACAAGGTTACTAGGGCTGAAGTTAAATGATTTTCACAAGGGTTAGATCAAGGCTAGCAAGGGTTACAAGAGTTGTGGTAAAGGGTTTACAAGCTTAGGTTTAGTGTCCTAGTTCCATACTTGACTTCCTTTCTTGTAGAAAGCCAAAAGTTGTAAGCAAACCCTAACTTGCTTCTTGTTAAATAATCATATTCATGTTATTTACATATTATTTGTGCTATATTATGTCTTGTATTCATGTCCATGATGCATAAAAGTGAGCAAAACAAGTTATTGTTATTGATTGTTACGACAAGTTCATAAAACAAGTAAACTAGTGACTTTCTTGGAAAACCACGACCAAAATGGTAAACTTATGATGTTGGATCATTACATATTACAGTAGAGGACTTAACAAGGAAACCATAGCAATTTGAACCACCTAAAACGAGTATACGAGTCAAAAGTTACGCCCATTTGAAGTTACCAAAACTTTTCGGCAAACTGCCAAATACCATTCTGATCAAATTTGGGTTTTGAAAGTCCCACTTCTGGTCCGATTCATCAAAAAGTTAAAACACGAAAGTTGTCCGGAACGACGTTTTCGTTCAGGAATAAAGAAGCTCGAGCCCTGAAAACGCTTTTTGAGTGATAAATTCTTCAAAATCTTAACAGCCCATTTTTAGACCAAAGTCATATAAGTTATGGTTTATGAAGACCAAAGGGGTCTTATGACCTAGAATCAAGACACAACCATGGCTAGAGCCAAGGTTGAGTCTCAAGACCATGGAACAATGACCAAAGGTCATGGCTAGGCCATGACGAAATGACCATACAAGCTTACCAAGGCAAATACATGAACTAGAGAAGTTGGCGATAACTTGAACATACAATTTGGATCTACTTCATCTAAAGGAACCATGAGATATTACAAAGAGAAAATGGTCATTCAAGACTTATGAAACTACCCCTAATAACAATCTTCATGTACAAATAAACTTTCCTAAGTTTATTCAAATATCGGACATGTAACTTTCGGATCAAAACTTATATCTATATATTTCATCAACTACTACAATAGTAGGGAGCTTCATGTGAGGAGTTCATTATGTAAGCCGTCGAGATGAGTTGTGGATTTACGAGTTAAAGTGTCCTGGCTCCTCGAACGCTTACTAACATGACTTCTGAATTATGTCGGCCCGAACGGTAGTAAACGATATACAAAACATACATGTTTCATGAATCATTTCTTTCAAAGACTTACACTATACATCATACCACATCATGGACTAAATGCAAGATATATATATATATATAGGCACTACTTCATATTCTTTACTCCAATCCTAAGTCGCGACATTCTATTATAGGTTGCTCATAGAACCTTCACGATTCAACCGTTACATTCATTACTTGCTATCTTACTTAAGGTGAGTTCATAGCCCCACTTTCCATTACTTAATTGTTTTACAAACCCTTGGGGGGAATACATGCTATTTTTAACCGAGCACAATGTTTTTAAATTGTATGCTTGCCTGATTGTTTTATTATCACTAAGTACCAGCCTTGCTAAACCGAGATCCCTTATTATGAACCATTTAATCACTAGCAATAGTAAGCGCAAATATTGTGAATAGGCCTATTGGGATTGACGAATCCCATTTGTATTGACTAAGTTCAAACAAATGCATTAATATTTGAGATTTAGGTATGTTAGCAAAGTACCTACCGGGATAAATCTGCCGATCGATATTGGTACACGTTAACGTTTTGGTGTCATAAGCTTAGTGTATAATACATTTTATGGGCGTATAATAACGTAGCCTACCTGTTTTGTTTTCCAAACATTGGTGTGAGTCTACAGCTCACACTACCAACATATTGTGTTCAAACATTAAACAAACTCTATGAATATCACTCAACCTTTGTGTTGACCTCTCAAGCATGTATTTCAGGTTCATGACGATCAAGGATGGCACGGAAGGACACGGATACTCAAGAGGGCTATAAATTTTATTATCATTCAAAACTCATTTAATGTAATTTGTAAACATGGAACCATTTGGGACCTCATTTTGTAATCTCTGATATTTATACAATTTGAATGATAAATCTTTTAAAACGACTCAATTGGAGTTCGTTTTCTATTATTGTGACTATTGTGCCGTCAAGTAACACCCAGTTCGAATTCCGCTGCAACCATGAATTGGGGGTGTTACAGATTGGTACCAGAGCCATGGTTATAGAGAAACGGGTCTAAGTGAGACCTAAACTATAACTACAATCACAAACAAAAACATTTTATAGCCTTCCGCTCTCCGTGTCTTCCATCCTCCAGACGATTATGAACTTAGTAAGCATGTTATGCTACACAAACATATTAGTATATTCATATATACCCATTTTGAGCATTTCCCCGTAAGCATTAGTATATTGATATATAAACTTGGTTTATTTTCAATCATTTTATCTAAACATATCCGCGTATGCCTATTCTATGGCATTTCGGCACAACTACATTCTCCCAATCATGTTCCTACTCCAACATTCATTTTCCAAGACATTGTGAGATACAATGGTCTCATTCATTTCCAAGACATTGTAAGATACAATGGTCTCATTCATTTCCAAGACATTGTGAGATACAATGGTCTCATTCATTTCCAAGACATTGTGAGATACAATGGTCTCATTCATTTTCCAAGACATTGTATTATACAATAGTCTTAACCATTTCTCAAATATTTTGAGTCACACAATGGTTTAACCTACTTTCCAGACATTGTGAATTGCACAATGGTCTAACCTACTCCCGAGACATTGTGTTTTGTGCAATGGTCTCTAGAATTATTCCATCACATCATCAATATCATTTCATATGATATCAAAAACCCGTCACAACCTATCGATTTCTAAATAGAAATATGAGATTTCTAAAGGACAAACAAATCCATCACCTACAAAAGCTGAAGTTCAGCTTTACATTTATCAAAGTTTTCTTATGAAACCTTCATTATTAAAAGTTCGTGATCCTGGCCAAGTATGTTCTATTTTAGAACTACTTAAAACTTCCTTTCCATACGTACCTACCCTTACTATCTTCTATTCAATGGAATATGAAAACATACGTTACAAGTCTTGTATGGACGGGACTTGCAACTTAAGGGTTGACATCGCCTTTGTTTAGTGGACAGTTTTCCGAAAGCAACGGACATATCAAAAGTATACCTAATTTAGGTATTTGGAAATTTTATCGAACCTTGGCTAAATATAGACTAGTCACCTATATTTAAACTAGGGACAGTGGAATATAGTCTGACTAACTATATTCGACTTAAAATTTTCAAATACTGAGAATAGTTGTACTAGGGTTATGTTTAGATTGATTTCCTACATGAACATGATAAACCACCAGAATACATTAAAACAATCTAGAGACACGATAATGTCTTACCACTCAGCGAAATCTTAACACCTTATTTGTGTTACCTAATTTCATTCTTGAAATTTTTCATTTATGAGATAATCCGAACTACTATCTTGGAATAGTTACCAATTATTCTCTTCATCCTGTAGAAGTACTATCCTGTTTAGGTCCTAAGGATACCATTCCATCATAAACTTTTAAAATCTCTTAAGATTTTAAAACAAACTCAACATCTATACCTAAGAGTATTAATGTTAAGCATACATTACACACTTTTGTTCATCAACATATCACAACATTACCTTCACAACCGTGGCAAACACAAGCTCATTAACAGATCTTGATGCACTTTTAAAGCTCAAATCATCCTTAGTTACATCACAAGCACCCTCATCAGCTTTACAAGATTGAATATTCATCTTGTACTTTTGGAACACCAGTATCATCTCGTAATACACTACCTTGTAACTCACCGGCTAAGTATGAATGTTGTGTCGGGAATTCTTGAGTAGGATGATTTATAATGTCCTTATTTGAATGGATTGGGATGCCTTTTCATTTAAATAAAGAAATTATAAATCATCGAACCATACGTTTATATTCCTTTAGTTACATTGTTTGGGATGCCTCTCTATGTAAATAAAGAATTATAAACAAGTGGGCTTAATTATATCCGAAATAACATAAGTATGAAGTCAATAAACACTAGATACAACAACAGATTACCTACTAGGCTATGATTGCAACGACTATCCCAATTTCCATTAGTACGAGGTTTACATTTTGGTTTTCATGAAGATAGTGCAATAACAAACAAACTCATTGCGAGGCCATGTAACCATATGCATGTGCAGTCGTACCAAACTCATTACGGGGCCATGTAACCATACGCATGCGCAGTCGTACCAAACTCATTGCGAAGCCATGTGGCCATATGCATGGGCAGCCGTACAATTCAAACAGGACTTGGTCCAACCACATGTTCAACACTTAATCCATTATTCGATTCCTATATCAATTGCAATTGATATTTGACAACTATATCAAGTTCTATTTGATATTCAATTACTATCTCAATTCCTATTAATATTCGACTGCTATATCAATTTCCTTTGATATTCAACTATTACCATACCTTTCCTACATAAAAGTTATGCCGACACACGACGCAGACCCCTAGAATTCCAAATCGGAGATAGGGTTATGCTAAAGGTATCGCCTTGGAAAGGTTTGATACGATTCGGTAAACGAGGGAAACTAAACCCAAGATACATCGGACTATTCAAAATCCTAGCCAGGATTGGCCATGTGGCGTACAGACTTGAGCTTCCATTAGAACTCAGTAGTGTACACCCCACTTTCCATGTATCTAACCTAAAGAAATGCTTGTCGAATGAATCACTAGTGATTCCACTCAATGAAATTCAACTCAATGACGATCTTCAATTTATTAAGGAAACCGTAGAAATCATGGACCGAGAGGTCAAACAACTCAAGCAAAGCCGTATTCCAATTGTCAAGTTCGTTGGAACTCACGACGTGGTCCTGAATACACATGGAAACGAGAGGTCCAGATATGTAAGAAATACCTACATCTTTTTACCAACAAAGTTTCTACTCCCAACGCAATTGATCTCCGGGACGGAGCTCTCATATGGGGTGGAGACTGTAACAATTCGCATTTTCAGGTTAATTACTTTTCCCGGAAAATTTCACTATTCACTTTTACTATTCATTTTTCCCGAAAATTTTCCCGAAACTTGATTTTTATTTCTTGGGCTGAAGTGATAAATCATTTCCATGACAAATTAAAAGTTTGACATTCATAAGCTCATTTTCGTGAAAGTTATTAAGGAATTACACGGAATTACACGTTTTAGGGTAAAACGTCATTCAGAAATTCTACGTACAACGAAATTCGGTCGCGTTAATTTTCCCCGTATCAGAAAAATGTTTGACACACTCATGATTTATTTGAGAATAAATCATGACTGAGAAAAACATGACCAAAATAAGCCTCGGCCGTGAAAAACTGGAATTTTCAGTTTTAAGCGTTTTTACTCAGCCGTAACCTTAGCCTATACCTGCACCGCATTTCTAAGACGATTTAAGTTTTCAACTTATTAGAAAAATTCAACATATTTTTCCCTCCTCCATTGACCAAAAATCATTCCTTGATTTTATAAGTCATTTCGTGATTTTTAGGCTTACGGTTTGATGTCTAAAGGACATTTAATACAAACCGACACTAGACTGAGCCCAGTCTAGACATTATAAGTCATTTTAAGTCATTATCATTCTATTAGAAAAGTTACATTTAACTTTTCTCAATTTTACGCAATATTCGTACGTTTTACGTATTACGCGTTTTTAGACCCGTGTTTCCAGCTTTTAGCAGGGTTTTACACCCAAATGGAACCAACCACTCATTTCATATTTTATTAATGAGTATTATGACATGTTTAACCATTCTCCCAAGTTTCGTATTTTTACGATACCCGGTTTTAAGTTTCGTGGCTTAACAGCTTACGGTTAGCATTTTACGGAGTCAAAACTTAGCTTAAACTCTTAGATATCATCCAAACGTCACCAACTTGGCCACCAAACAGCCCCAACCGACTTAGGGGGGGGATTAGTCACCATGTGATTCAATCTTGACCATTCATCTTAACTTGGGCACAAAGTTTCACCTAAACTTAACCATGGTTAATATCTAACCCATGTATGGTTAGCTAACTTTCTCATACTATAAATAGCCACTCAAGAACACCTTCTTCTTCATCTTTTCATCCATAAAAACGAGCCAACACAAATCATAGCTCCATGATCCTTTGATCTTTAAGCTACAAGTTACATATCAAAGTTCAAGGCTTAGTTATTCTCTACATGAATCTTAAGTTTGTTTGGTGATTCCATGGTTGATTTAGGAGCTACACAAGGTTACTAGGGCTGAAGTTAAATGATTTTCACAAGGGTTAGATCAAGGCTAGCAAGGGTTACAAGAGTTGTGGTAAAGGGTTTACAAGCTTAGGTTTAGTGTCCTAGTTCCATACTTGACTTCCTTTCTTGTAGAAAGCCAAAAGTTGTAAGCAAACCCTAACTTGCTTCTTGTTAAATAATCATATTCATGTTATTTACATATTATTTGTGCTATATTATGTCTTGTATTCATGTCCATGATGCATAAAAGTGAGCAAAACAAGTTATTGTTATTGATTGTTACGACAAGTTCATAAAACAAGTAAACTAGTGACTTTCTTGGAAAACCACGACCAAAATGGTAAACTTATGATGTTGGATCATTACATATTACAGTAGAGGACTTAACAAGGAAACCATAGCAATTTGAACCACCTAAAACGAGTATACGAGTCAAAAGTTACGCCCATTTGAAGTTACCAAAACTTTTCGGCAAACTGCCAAATACCATTCTGATCAAATTTGGGTTTTGAAAGTCCCACTTCTGGTCCGATTCATCAAAAAGTTAAAACACGAAAGTTGTCCGGAACGACGTTTTCGTTCAGGCAGAAAGAAGCTCGAGCCCTGAAAACGCTTTTTGAGTGATAAATTCTTCAAAATCTTAACAGCCCATTTTTAGACCAAAGTCATTACATATAAGTTATGGTTTATGAAGACCAAAGGGGTCTTATGACCTAGAATCAAGACACAACCATGGCTAGAGCCAAGGTTGAGTCTCAAGACCATGGAACAATGACCAAAGGTCATGGCTAGGCCATGACGAAATGACCATACAAGCTTACCAAGGCAAATACATGAACTAGAGAAGTTGGCGATAACTTGAACATACAATTTGGATCTACTTCATCTAAAGGAACCATGAGATATTACAAAGAGAAAATGGTCATTCAAGACTTATGAAACTACCCCTAATAACAATCTTCATGTACAAATAAACTTTCCTAAGTTTATTCAAATATCGGACATGTAACTTTCGGATCAAAACTTATATCTATATATTTCATCAACTACTACAATAGTAGGGAGCTTCATGTGAGGAGTTCATTATGTAAGCCGTCGAGATGAGTTGTGGATTTACGAGTTAAAGTGTCCTGGCTCCTCGAACGCTTACTAACATGACTTCTGAATTATGTCGGCCCGAACGGTAGTAAACGATATACAAAACATACATGTTTCATGAATCATTTCTTTCAAAGACTTACACTATACATCATACCACATCATGGACTAAATGCAAGATATATATATAGGCACTACTTCATATTCTTTACTCCAATCCTAAGTCGCGACATTCTATTATAGGTTGCTCATAGAACCTTCACGATTCAACCGTTACATTCATTACTTGCTATCTTACTTAAGGTGAGTTCATAGCCCCACTTTCCATTACTTAATTGTTTTACAAACCCTTGGGGGGAATACATGCTATTTTTAACCGAGCACAATGTTTTTAAATTGTATGCTTTCCTGATTGTTTTATTATCACTAAGTACCAGCCTTGCTAAACCGAGATCCCTTATTATGAACCATTTAATCACTAGCAATAGTGAGCGCAAATATTGTGAATAGGCCTATTGGGATTGACGAATCCCATTTGTATTGACTAAGTTCAAACAAATGCATTAATATTTGAGATTTAGGTATGTTAGCAAAGTACCTACCGGGATAAATCTGCCGATCGATATTGGTACACGTTAACGTTTTGGTGTCATAAGCTTAGTGTATAATACATTTTATGGGCGTATAATAACGTAGCCTACCTGTTTTGTTTTCCAAACATTGGTGTGAGTCTACAGCTCACACTACCAACATATTGTGTTCAAACATTAAACAAACTCTATGAATATCACTCAACCTTTGTGTTGACCTCTCAAGCATGTATTTCAGGTTCATGACGATCAAGGATGGCACGGAAGGACACGGATACTCAAGAGGGCTATAAATTTTATTATCATTCAAAACTCATTTAATGTGATTTGTAAACATGGAACCATTTGGGACCTCATTTTGTAATCTCTGATATTTATACAATTTGAATGATAAATCTTTTAAAACGACTCAATTGGAGTTCGTTTTCTATTATTGTGACTATTGTGCCGTCAAGTAACACTCAGTTCGAATTCCGCTGCAACCATGAATTGGGGGTGTTACAAAGGAGATGGTGTTGGTGTGTGTGGGACGTTGGAATGGCCAAGGAGGGGGAGGAGAGGCTTAAATAAGGTCTTGAGGAGGTTACATGTATGACTAGTCAACACTTGGAGACCAAGTTGAACACATGTTCACATCTTAAGGCTTAAAGCATGGGATTAAGCCACCTAGGGGCTGAATCCCCCCCCCCCTAAGTCGGTTTGCCAAGCTTGGGGAGCAAGGGTGGACTTTTGATGATATTATCCAAGCTTATGGAGCTAGTTTCGACTCCGTAAAATGCTAACCGTAAGTTGTTACGTCACAAAACGTAAAACCGGGTATTGTAAAAATACGAAACTTGGAAGAATTGTTAAACTTGTCAAAATACTCCATAATAAAATATAAAATGAGTGGTAGGTTCCATTGGGGTGGTAAAACCCTGCTAAAACTGGAAACACGGGTCTAAAACGTGTAATACGTAAAACGTACGAATATTGCGTAAAATTGAGAAAAGTAAAATGTTACTTTTCTAATAAGATAAAAATGATTTAAAATGACTTATAATGTCTAGACTGGGCTCAGTCTAGTGTCGGTTGGTATTAAATGTCTTTTAGACATCAAACCGTAAGCCTAAAAATCAAGGAATGACTTATAAAATCAAGGAATGATTTTTGGTCAAAGGAGGAGGGAAAAATATGTTGACTTTTTCTAATAAGTTGAAAACTCAAATCGTATTAGAAACACGGTGCAGGTATAGGCTAAGGTTACGGCTGAGTAAAAACGCTTAAAAACTGAAAATTCCAGTTTTTCACGGCCGAGGCTTATTTTGGTCATGTTTTTCTCAGTCACGATTAATTCTCAAATAAATCATGAGTGTGTCAAACATTTTTCTGATGCGGGGTCACTTAACGCGGTCAAGTTTCGTTGTGCGTAGAATTTTTGAATGACGTTTTACCCTAAAACGTGTAATTCCTTATTAACTTTCACGAAAATGATCTGACGAGTGTCAAACTTTTAATTTGCCATGGAAATGATTTATCACTCGAGGCCATGAAACAAAAATCAAATTTCAGGAAAAATGAATAGTAAAAGTGAATAGTAAAATTTTCCGGGAATAGTAATTAACCTGAAATTGTGAATTGTTACAGTCTCTACCCCTTACGGGGAACTTCGTCCCGAAGTTCAATGTGTGTCATATGTTGGAGTGGTGTCGATGAACAGGTGTGGTTACTTATGAGGACTAAAGCCTGGGATTACTAGTGATGCAGTTTGATTTGTCATTTCAGTGTATGATATAGGATGAGGCTTACTTTTATGTAGGAAAGGTATGGTAATAGTCGAATATCAAAGGAAATTGATATAGCAGTCGAATATTAATAGGAATTGAGATAGTAATTGCAATCATAGCCTAGTAGGTAATCGGTTGTTGTACCTAGTGTTTATTGACTTCATACTTATGTTATTTCGGATACAAATAAGCCCACTTGTTTATAATTCTTTATTTACATAGAGAGGCATCCCAAACAATGTAAATAGGGGAATATAAACTTATGGTTTGGTGATTTACAATTTCTTTATTTAAATGAAAAGGCATCCCAATCCATTCAAATAATTATAAATCATACTACTTAAGAATTCCCAACCCATCATTCATACTTAGCCGGTGAGTTACAAGGTAGTGTATTACGAGATGATATTGGTGTTCCAAAAGTACAAGATGAATATTCAATCTTATAAAGCTGATGAGGGTGCTTATGGTATAACTAAGGATGATTTGAGCTTTAAAAGTGCATCAAGATCTGTTAATGAGCTTGTGTTTGTAACGGTTGTGAAGATAATGATGTGATATGTTGATGAACAAAAGTGTGTAGTGTATGCTTAACATTAATACTCTTAGGTATAGATGTTGAGTTTGTTTTGAAAATCTTAAGAGATTTTAAAGGTTTATGATGGAATGGTATCCTTAGGACCTAAACAGGATAGTACTTCTACAGGATGAAGAGAATAATTGATAACTATCCCAAGATAGTAGTTCGGATTATCTCATAAATGAAAATTTTCAAGAATGAATTTAGATCATACAAATAAGGTGTTAAAATCTTGCTGAGTGGTAAGGCACTATCGTGTCTCTAGATTGTTTTAATGTATTCTGGTGGTTTATTGAGTTCATGTAGGAAATTAATCTGAACATAACCCTAGTACAACTATTCTCAGTATTTGAAAATTTTAAGTCGAAGATAGTTAGTCAAACTATATTCCACAGTCCATAGGTTAAATATAGGTGACTAGTCTATATTTAGCCAAGGTTCGATAAAATTTTCAAATACCTAAATTAGGTATACTTGTGATATGTCCGTTGCTTTCGGGAAACTATCCACTAAACAAAGGCGATGTCAAACCCTTAAGTTGCAAGTCCCGCCCATACAAGACTTGTAACGTATGTTTTCATATTCCATTGCATAGAAGATAGTAAGGGTAGGTACGTATGGAAAGGAAGTTTTAAGTAGTTCTAAAATAGAACATACTTGGCCAGGATCACGAACTTTTAATAATGAAGGTTTCAGAAGAAAACTTTGATGAATGTAGGGATGAACTTCAGCTTTTGTAGGTGATGGATTTGTTTGTCATTTAAAAATCTCATATTTCTATTTAGAAATCGAAAGATTGTGATGGGTTTTTGATATCATATGAAATGATATTGATGATGTGATGGAATGATTCTAGAGACCGTTGCACAAAACATAATGTCTCGGAAGTAGGTTAGACCATTGTGCAATTCACAATGTCTGGGAAGTAGGTTAGACCATTGTGTGACTCAAAATATTTGAGAAATGATTAAGACCATTGTATAATACAATGTCTTGGAAAATAGGAAAGACCATTGCAATCAGTTACAATGTCTTGGACATAAAATGTTGGAGTAGGAACATGATTGGGAGAATCTGGTTGTGTCGAAATGCCCTAGAATAGGCATACGCAGATATGTTTAGTCCATTGTTTAGATAAATGATTGAAAATAAACCAAGTTTATATATCAATATACTAATGCTTACGGGGAAATGCTCAATTATGTTTAGGGTACATATATTAATATGCAATTATGTTTGTGTAGAATAAAATGTCTACGGGGAAATGCTCAAAATGGGTATATATGAATATACTAATATGTTTGTGTATCATAACATGCTTACTAAGTCCGTAATCATCTGGAGGATGGAAGACACGGAGAGCGGAAGGCTATAAAATGTTTTTGCTTGTGATTGTAGTTATAGTTTAGGTCTCACTTAGACCCGTTTCTCTATAACCATGGTTTTGGTACCAATCTGTAACACCCCCAATTCATGGATGCAGCGGAATTCAACTTGGGTATTACTCGACGGCACAACAGTCATAACAATAGAAAACGATCTCTAACCGAGTCGTATTAAAAAGATTTATCATTCAAATTATATAAATATCAGAGGTTACAAAATGAGGTCCCAATTGGTTCCATGTTTACAAATCACATTAAGTGAGTTTTCGAATGATAATAAAATTTATAGCCCTCTTGAGTATCCGTGCCCTTCCGTGCCATCCTTGATCGTCATGAACCAGAAATACATGCTTGAGAGGTCAACACAAAGGTTGAGTGATATTCATAGAGTTTGTTTAATGTTTGAACACAATATGTTGGTAGAGTGAGCTATGGACTCACACCAATGTTTGGAAAACAAAACAGGCAGGCTACATTATTATACGCCCAAAAATGTATTATACACTAAGCTTATGACACCAAAACGTTAACGTGTACTAATATCGATCGGCAGATTTATCCCGGTAGGTACTTTGCTAACATACCTAAATCTCAAATATTAGTGCATTTGTTTGAACTTAGTCAATAAAAATGGGATTCGTCAATCCCAATAGGCCTATTCACAATATTTGCGCTCACTATTGCTAGTGATTAAATGGTTCATAATAAGGGATCTCGGTTTTTCAAGGCTGGTACTTAGTGATAATAAAACAATCAGGCAAGCATACAATTTAAAAACATTGTGCTCGGTTAAAACAGCATGTATTCCCCCCAAGGGTTTGTAAAACAATTAAGTAATGGAAAGTGGGGATATGAACTCACCGTAAGTAAGATAGCAAGTAATGAAGGTAACGGTTGGATCGTAAAGGTTTCTACGAGCAACCTATAATAGAATGCTGCGACTTAGGATTTGAGTAAAGAATATGAAGTAGTGCCTATATATATATCTTGCATCTAGTCCATGATGTGGTATGATGTATAGTGTAAGTCTTTAAAAGTAATGATTCATGAAACATGTATGCCTTATATATCGTTTACTACCGTTCGGGCCGACATAATTCAGAAGTCATGTTAGTAAACGTTCGAGGAGCCAGGACACTTTAATTCGTAAATCCACAACTCATCTCGACGGCTTACATAATGAACTCCTCACATGAGGCTCCCTACTATTGTAGTAGTTGATAAAATATATAGATATAAGTTTTGATCCGAAAAGTTATATGTCCAATATTTGAATAAACTTAGGAAAGTTTATGATTACATGAAGATTGTTATTATGGTAAGTTTCTTATAACTTGTATCTCATGGTTCTTTAGATGAAGTAGATCCAAATTGTATGTTCAAGTTATCGCCAATATCTTAACTCATGTTTTCGCCTTGGTATGTATATATGGTCTTAACTCATGTTTTCGCCTTGGTATGTATATATGGTCTTAACTCATGTTTTCGCCTTGGTATGTTTATATGGTCTATAGCCATGGCTTTGCCATGACCTTTGGTCATTGTTCCATGGTCTTGAGACTCAACCTTGGCTCTAGCCATGGTTGTGGTCTTGATTCTAAGTTATAAGACCCCTTTGGTCTTTATAAACCATAACCTATATGTAATGACTTTGGTCTAAAAATGGGCTGTTTAGAATTTGAAGAAATTATCACTCGGAAAGCGTTTTCAGGGCTCGAGCTTCTTAATACCTGAACGAAAACGGCGTTCCGGACAACTTTCGTGTTTTAACTTTTTGATGAATCGGACCAGAATGGTGACTTTCAAAAAGTCAGAATGCAAAACAGTATGGTTTAGGCAGTTTTGCCGCAAATCTTTGGTAACTTCAAATGGGCGTAACTTTTGACTCGTATACTCGTTTTACGTGGTTCAAATTGCTATGGTTTCCTTGTTAAGTCCTCTACTGTAATATGTAATGATCCAATATCATAATTTTACCATTTTGATCAGGTTATACCAAGAAAGTCACTAGTTTACTTGTTTTAATAACTTATCTTGTCAATCAATTACAACAACTTGTTTTACTCACTTTTATACATCATGGACATGAATACAAGACATAATATAGCATGAATAATATGTAAATAACATGAACATGATTATTCAACAAGAAGCATGTTAGGGTTTGGCTTACAACTTTTGGCTTTCAAAGATGAAAGGAAGTTAACATGTAAGGATAGGACTTTGATAGACTTGCTTCAACCCACTTCACTTCATGCAATCTTTCTACTCTTGTAATCTTGAAAGAGAGATGATGAAAGTTGAGGTGACTTGAGTGGATTCAAACTCAAGAGAAATCACCAAGTATATGAGGTTATGGAAGTGTTTTGATAACCTAAGATCAAACTAGGGTTTCTACCTTGAACTTGCTCTTGAATCTTGCTAAAATTTGGAAGAAAATGAGCAAAGGAGATGGTGTTGGTGTGTGTGGGACGTTGGAATGGCCAAGGAGGGGGAGGAAAGGCTTAAATAAGGTCTTGAGGAGGTTACATGTATGACTAGTCAACACTTGGAGACCAAGTTGAACACATGTTCACATTTTAAGGCTTAAAGCATGGGATTAAGCCACCTAGGGGCTGAATCCCCCCCCCCTAAGTCGTTTTGCCAAGCTTGGGGAGCAAGGGTGGACTTTTGATGATATTATCCAAGCTTATGGAGCTAGTTTCGACTCCGTAAAATGCTAACCGTAAGTTGTTACGTCACAAAACGTAAAACCGGGTATCGTAAAAATACGAAACTTGGAAGAATTGTTAAACTTGTCAAAATACTCCATAATAAAATATAAAATGAGTGGTAGGTTCCATTGGGGTGGTAAAACCCTGCTAAAACTGGAAACACGGGTCTAAAACGCGTAATACGTAAAACGTGCGAATATTGCGTAAAATTGAGAAAAGTAAAATGTTACTTTTCTAATAAGATAAAAATGATTTAAAATGACTTATAATGTCTATACTGGGCTCAGTCTAGTGTCGGTTGGTATTAAATGTCTTTTAGACATCAAACCGTAAGCCTAAAAATCAAGGAATGACTTATAAAATCAAGGAATGATTTTTGGTCAAAGGATGAGGGAAAAATATGTTGACTTTTTCTAATAAGTTGAAAACTCAAATCGTATTAGAAACACGGTGCAGGTATAGGCTAAGGTTACGGCTGAGTAAAAACGCTTAAAAACTGAAAATTCCAGTTTTTCACGGCCGAGGCTTATTTTGGTCATGTTTTTCTCAGTCACGATTAATTCTCAAATAAATCATGAGTGTGTCAAACATTTTTCTGATGCGGGGTCACTTAACGCGGTCAAGTTTCGTTGTGCGTAGAATTTTTGAATGACATTTTACCCTAAAACGTGTAATTCCTTATTAACTTTCACGAAAATGATCTGACGAGTGTCAAACTTTTAATTTGCCATGGAAATGATTTATCACTCGAGGCCATGAAACAAAAATCAAATTTCAGGAAAATTTCAGGAAAATGAATAGTAAAAGTGAATAGTAAAATTTTTCGGGAATAGTAATTAACCTGAAATTGTGAATTGTTACATTTCGCACCCATGGTGCTTATCCAGGTAAGGATATCTATTCCATAGATAGATGATCCTTATCTATACCGTGTATAGTTTTATTTGGGTTTGGGCTTACGTGAGCCTGGTCCCATTAGAGATGCGGCCCAAGTTATAATAGCCCACGCACGGTGGTTTTGGGCCTTAGTAATGTTTATCATTTGGGCTTGTTGCCCTTATGTAGACTATACGTCATCATGTCCCCCCAGTCTAGTATGCGTGGCTCGTAGCCGCGGATGCTAGACTATTATTAACAGCGGTAAGCGTGGCGGGAGAACATTGAAATATTGCCGCCCATTTGAAAGTGCAATGCACCTAGTCATAAATATCTCAAAAGGGATACCTCGAAAATTGGGGGTTGTGTCCACGTGGCCCTCGTAAATCGGGAAAAAGTGCATTGTTAGCCTCGCTCTTTTATAAAGATAACGTCACACAAGTGAATTGGACTAGATTACAAACAACAAGGACTACTTATGTAGTATAGGCAAACATGTAGGGTAATGAGCCTATATATACCCCTCATGACTCTCCATGAGGGGTGTTGGAAAGTGTGTAAACTTCACTTTATTTCTTATTTATAAAACACATAGTTTCTCAACCTTTCTCTCTCTACTTTCTCTCTCTAGAAACAAACATGGTTTTCATGTATTTCGATCAACCTCGACCTCCCGAACGTGTTTCTTGCTATTAACAATTGGCATCAGAGCTAACCGGGGGCGAATCGTGGTGTTTTGTGGTGTAAAATCGTGTTTTTTGGGTGTGTTTCTCGGTAAAATTACGTTTTTTAGCGATCTTGCCGAGTTAGGCTGATCTTGCCGAGTTAGGATCTTGCCGAGTTAGGCTGATCTTGCCGAGTTAGGCTGATTTTGCCGAGTTAGGCTGATCTTGCCGAGTTAGGATCTTGCCGAGTTAGGCTGATCTTGCCGAGTTAGGATCTTGCAGAGTTAGGATCTTGCCGAGTTAGGTAAGTTGCCGAGTTAGGTAAGTTGCCGAGTTAGGTAAGTTGCCGAGTTAGGAAAACTTGCCGAGTTAGGAAAACTTGCCGAGTTATAAAACTTGCCGAGTTAGAAAATCCTGCCGAGTTAAGTTTTTTTTTCTAATTTTGCCGAGTTTGGTATTGAATTTTGCCGAGTTAGGCTGTTCCAACCTTATCGTTTATCGAGTAAGGATTTCTTTTGGACTAATCTAAACGAAACTCTGCCGAAATTGACTTAGGATATCGAGTAACGAGATGGGATTTTGAGTACGGAAATATCAAAAGATTATTACATAAACAAAACCCTAACCTCATCAATAACCTAATGTCTATATACCCTAAACCCTTACCTTCACCAAAAACACATATGATATTATTGGTAAACATTTTATTGAACATGACTCATTTTATTATCTAAATACCAATATATCAAACACCAAAAACACACCACGAATTGCTTAAACGATCCTGATCAAGAATCACAATCAAATGACAACGGCTAGTATCGGATTTTGTGATTATGGGAATAATTCTTTATCACTTTTCTGGGTTTAAAGTTCATTTCAAGGGCATGTGTACTTATTTATCTCAAAGTCTAGGGGTGGATGGATGCATGACTTTCGAAGATACTTGTTTGGGCAAACACTAAAGATAGTGATTAAGACTTGGATTATCTAGTTATACCCGATGTAAGGAGTTACATTGTAGTGCTCACGGGTTATAGCTATCACTTAAAGGAGTTACGTTGTAGTGCTCAGTGTCACACGAAGTTGTGGATAATCAAGAGGTGATGTACGTCTTATACTTGATGGTTGGTTGGTTGAAGAGTATAGAGTACTCAGAGATTCGATGGTGTACGAACTCTCTACACCGTTCTTAGTCACACCATAGTACAAGATTAAGTAACATATCTACGGGATGTTTACTTTATTGTCAGATTTGTTATATTGGATTGCTTCTATAGTCATTAGTCATTTACTAGCTGGTTGGAATTTGAAGAGGTCGCTTACAGGTTGAAGATAAGAGATGAGATTGTAGAAAAAGAGAGTCATATCCTATCTGCATATTCTCACAACTTATGCTTACACGGTCTATCTATATTGCATCAGAAGTGTAAAGTACGGGTAATTTTGGCATGAACACACAATAGTATGATGATTTCGATACATCGCAACCATCAGGAGGGAGAAGAACATGCCAAAAGAAGTAGTGTTTCATCTCTTGTACGTTGGTTGATCGAGGGAATTGTGCTTATACTGGAATCGAAGAAGTACTAATGATGTGTACATCGGAGCATATTACCAACCTTCTGTGCAATACTATGTGAGTTATGCTATGATGCTCCCAGAACAACAACCATGGTGCAAACTCAATAGTATCTACCTTATCCGCTGCGAGATGAGAAGAGAGTTGTCTGTTCAGGGGGGAGCAGAAGAAAAGAATAAAGGCTCACTAGTTAGGAGGGAGTAATAACCTAACTAGACCATTACAGTTGAAGTTTAGAGCTACAAAGACCTTTGCCGTTAGTGTCAAAGATCATACGCCGAGATCGTCGGAAGAGAGAACTTCAAGTCTGCCTCAGTATCTAGACTACAGAGACTCTGCGCTTCAACAACATCAACATAGTTTACTATTGTTGTATTTTACATTGTTAATGTATTTATAGGTCTCATTGTAACCATTCACGTGTGACGATATCTTGGAGGGAGATTGTTAGCCTCGCTCTTTTATAAAGATAACGTCACACAAGTGAATTGGACTAGATTACAAACTACAAGGACTACTTATGTAGTATAGGTAAACATGTAGGGTAATGAGCCTATATATACCCCTCATGACTCTCCATGAGGGGTGTTGGAAAGTGTGTAAACTTCACTTTATTTCTTATTTATAAAACACATAGTTTCTCAACCTTTCTCTCTCTACTTTCTCTCTCTAGAAACAAACATGGTTTTCATGTATTTCGATCAACCTCGACCTCCCGAACGTGTTTCTTGCTATTAACATGCATGTACCGGTTCGGTTCTAGCCACACGTTTTTGTGAGTGGGATCCACGTGGGGATAATCTAGGGTTTTCTTACTCCCTATATAATAGTCACCGCCCCATTTTTACAATCACACACAGTAAAACACACACTCACCATTGTTCACTTTCTTGAAAGCTATCTTTTGCAAAGAAAATAAGCATTTCCTTAGGTAATTTTTGAGTGCGTTTTACTAGTGAATTAATGAAAATGGTTGCCCAGTTAGAGGACTTTCGCTCTGCGATGACGGAGAATGATGTCACTGAGTTTTCATCTAACTATTTCATTCCTCTGGACGTGCGTCCAGAGGCTCCAGACGTTAACGTGTGTATAGCTGATTTCCCCGAATGGAAAATAGGGCTATACACGTTAACGTGCGTTTTACTAGCGAATTACTGCGTGCCAATATCTATTTTTCTGAGCGATTTGCTTAACCACTATCGCCTCCACATCTCACAGCTGCACTGTATAGGTGCGGCTAAGGTGTCGAATTTTGAAGTAAACTGCCGTTTACTTGCGATAGAACCAACCATATCCTTGTTCCGCTCCTTTTACCACACGACGTGGTCAAATGGGTGGGTATCTTTTGCGAAGCGCCCGGGGGCGCTTCAGTGTTACACTGAGAAGGTAGACTCCCTAAGAAATTGGAGGGAGCATTTTTTCTGGGTGGATGATGTGGTTTTTCCATCGCCCTACGAGTTTTATACTCAGGATACTTTGCCAAGGGATGGGCGCCCCGCACCCGGTTCCTATAGGCTGACTGATGCGCAGACTCTTGATGCCAACCGCCTAGCCATTAACCCTTATCCGGAGGAGTTTTTGGTACATATGGGGTTGAGTCGCAATTACTTCGGCGCTGCTGACGAGGTGCCCACTTTTATAAGTGAGGAAGGCCGGGGTGGGTGTTCGTCCCTTCTACTTCAAGTTTCGTAAGTCTTTTTGTATGCGCACTTTTAATAACTAATCCTTTCTGCTTTCTTGTTTTGTTTATGTGCGCAGAGATGGATCTATTCGCCGTTGTGAAGCTGGACAAACCAAAGCAGGTGACTATAGGAGTGCGCCCTCTGAGGGAAGGTGAGCAGCCCCTACTGGAGGCGACTGAGGGTCGCGTGACCGTGCTGCCGGAGGTTGTCCCTGAGAACACGCCGCCGCTCTAAGTGGCGCCCGTTCAGAGCGTGGCGCCAGATGTGGAGGTGGCGCAAGAGGAGGCGCACGCTGAGTCGTCTGACAGCATCGAGATCCTAAAGCCCGAGGAGGTGCTGAAGGAGGAAGTGGCGCAGAATATTAAGCGCAAATGAGAGGCTGGGACCAGTGGCCCCAAGAAGAGACGTCGCCACCTCATTCGGGATGCGGAGTCTTCCGCGGAGGAGGAGACATCCGCTCCTGTCGCGGATAAGAAGGCTGCTGAGGCCTCTCCATTTCTGTAAGTATCTACGCCTCTATTATCCTTCTTTTTTTCTTTTTTTTTGTATATTACTTGTCGCAATATGTACTAACTGCCTTCTTCATGTCTTATAGGGATGATGCCGCGAAGAATGATGGGGTCTTCGTGGATGTGGTTTCCTCTCCGCAGAATGAAAACAAGGAGGGGAAAGCCAAGATTGATGAGGGTGGCGAGGCGCAGCAGTTGATGGATGAGTTGGCTGCGACGGCTGCGCGCCAGGCTGAGCTGGTGGCTCAGTTGAGGGAGAAGTATGTCGGGGAGAGCAGTACTCTCGCCCAGAGGGATGAGGAGATAGCGAAGCTCCGTGCGCAGCTGGCGGATGCGCAGGCGGAGTTGGAGTCCTCGCGGGTGTACACTGAGAAAGTCACCCATGAGAAGTTGTCTGCCCTGGCTGAGGTGGAGGAGGCGCGCGGGAAGCTTCATCATTACAAGTCTGACATGACTTGGGCTGTTAGATATTTGGAAGAGAAGAAGGTGGAGCATTTTGCTAACATTGCCAAGTTCAAGGAAGATATGATGAAGATCATCCAGCTGCAGGAGGACAAGTTGCGCGGCCTGAGCATCGAGTACGATGAGGAGTTATACCCTCATTTGATGTCGACCATCGCTGAGCGCAGGTATCTTTTTTATACTCTTCTTCTTCATAATAATTTTTGTTGCTGTGCTTTTTATTAACACAAATTGTCTTTGTTGATGTAGGTGGTTGATTAGCCACGGGCTACGCCTGGCAGCTATGGGGACTTTGGAGTCCCAAGAGGTGTTGGACGCCTTTGGGAAGGTGGTGCACTGTGCGGTGGCGCGCGGGAAGTCGCAGGCTATGGAGGATCTCCACGAGGCCAAGCTTCTGACCAAGGACTTAGCAGAGGTCCCTGGTTATAATGCGGGTGCCTACGATGAGTTGATGCAGGCTATGGCAGGGTTAAAGGTCCTCGAGCTGCCGCACATTGGGAGGTTGGAGCGCGACCAAGACAACCCCATAGATGTACTTATGGTGGGGTTGACGTTGGAGCACCACCTTGGAAAGGATGCAGAAGGGCAATCAGATTACTTTCTGAAGCCTGATGTGTCACATTTGCAGATTCCTGTGTTCGTGCAGCCTCGCCACATCTTTACCCCGTTTGCTCTTGAGAGGGAGATTCCCTTTAAAGAGGTTTTGGAGCGTCACGCGCAGAGGGCTGCTCAGAAGAAGGGCATTAAGGGCAAGGCAGTGTTGTGTGGCGTGGGTGCTGCACACATCCCTAGGTCTGATGGTGTGCCCGTGAGTGTTCCTAACGTATCTCCCAAGGACGCTTTGATTCTGAGCAAGCTTCTGGAGGCGGGGAGTTCTGCTGCTCTGGAGGAGAGCCCGGAGCATCGCCATAACGTGTAGGCTTTTTGTATATGTGCTATGTAAATAATGAAGTGTATCTTTCCTTGTAATTTTTGTGTAAAAAATATTGAATAAGATACCTTTTTGTTGATTAAGTGCGTGACTTAAGAAATATACTTGCATTGTTTTGCTAAGTTTAATTATTTGACCAAGTGTATTGGCTCGTTAAGTGCGTGACTTTAAAAATATACTTGCATTGTTTGCTAAGTTTAATTATTTGACCAAGTGTATTGGCTCGTTATTTGCTAAGCTTGTACGGTGTACTTAATATTTGCGCACCCGTCGTGGGATGCGCACGTGAAACTTACCTCGACGTCTCAAAAGTAAGGCGCTTAGCAAGGATACGTGATCCAATGTTGATGGGTTTGCAACCCTCTTACTCAACGAGTGAATTAGTAGGTTTACTCATCCTTTATACCTTCGTGGGTCTTTGATTAGTGCATGTACGCCATGTAGGCAAAAATATAAGATAACAATATTGACATATATAAGTATGTATGCAATAAACTGAAATACGCTATGGAGTTAGCTAGAAACCATAGCATTTTATTGATACTTGCAAGTTTTTGAAAAAAGAAAAATACAATTCCTAGGAAAGAAAAGA
Organism: Artemisia argyi; assembly: GCA_030686995.1. Lineage (NCBI taxonomy): Eukaryota > Viridiplantae > Streptophyta > Magnoliopsida > Asterales > Asteraceae > Artemisia > Artemisia argyi. Next base: position 73,144,863 of record CM060707.1, on the reverse strand, counting down.
AAAACAAACACTTATTGGGCATCTCGTAGGATGCGAAGGTGTCTGTGTAGTGGCCGTAGCTTAAAAGTAACATCTTTTGAGATTGCAGATGTTCCAAGTGCGCGCTAGGTCGTGACCTTCCATATCGAGCAGTCTGTATGCGCCGTTGCCGAGCGCATCTGTGACCTCGTAAGGTCCTTCCCATTTTGGTCCGAGCTTGCCTGTGTCTTCTGCATGGCTCGCATCATTGGCACGGTAAACAAAGTCTCCTGGTCTGAATGAAGTGTGTTTGACCTTTGCATCATAATACTTCTTCATTTTTTCCTTAGCCTTTGCTTCGCGTATAACTGCGCGTTCGCGCCTTTCTTCTAGTAAGTCCAAGTCTATGCGCCATTCCTCATCATTTGTTGTGACGTTGACCCCTGCTGTTCGTATAGTTGGCATTCCTATCTCAGCTGGTATGACGACTTCTGTTCCATAGACGAGGGAGAATGGCGTGTCGCCAGTACTGGTTTTGATTGTTGTGCGATGCGCCCATAAGACATGCGAGAGCTCATCCACCCACCTTCCTTTATGTCTGTCAAGGCGCGCTTTTATTCCTTCACCTAGACTGCGGTTTGCGCGCTCAACTAGGCCATTGGTTTGTGGGTGTTTTACGGAAGCGAAGTGTTGCGTGATGTTTAATTGCGCGCACCAATCTTTGAATGGGTTATCACAGAATTGTTTTCCGTTGTCTGATATAATCTCTCCCGGTAGTCCGAAGCAACAGACAATGTAATCCCAGACAAAGCGTTTGACTTGGTTTCCTGTGATGTTCACCACCGCCTTTGCTTCAATCCACTTCGTAAAGTAGTCTATGGCTACTATGAGGAACTTTACTCCTCCTGGTGCAACTGGAAAGGGACCCGCGATGTCAATGCCCCATTTATAAAATGGCCATGGTGAGGTAATAGGTGTTAGCTCTTGTTGTGGTCGGCGCGGGATTGGTCTATGTACTTGACAATTGCTGCATTTCTTTATCAGATTGCGTGCATCGCGATGCATGGTTGGCCAATAATACCCTGACCTTAGAGCGCTTGCCACCACAGATCGCGGCCCTAAGTGCATACTGCATGATCCAACGTTGATTTCTCTGAGTACGTAATCTGCTTGAAGAGGTCCAACACATCTGAGCCAAGGTTGTAAGAAAGAGCGTCGATAGAGTATGTTATCTCGTAGTTCAAACCGTTGCGCTGTGCGCCGCACTCTTCGAGCGTCCTTATGATCTTGTGGTAAGATTCCCTTGCTGATGAATTCAATGATAGGCGTCATCCATGTAGGATCTTGTTCTTCTATCACTGTGGATATCTCCATTTTCAAGATTGACTTATTTTTTAGGGTTTCTACCAATACCTGTTTTGAGAGGTGCGCGAAGCTTGTGGATGCGATTTTGCTGAGCGCATCCGCTTTCCTGTTATCTCCTCTGGGCACCTGTGTTATCGTGAACCTGTCAAAGTTTTTGATTAAGGACTTGGTCATTTCTAGGTATTGGATCATGTGTTCATCCTTGGCTTCATATTTACCTAGCACATGGTTAGCGACTAGCCAAGAATCTACATTCGCTTCTAGGTTGCGTACACCCATTTGGATTGCGATGTGTAGTCCGGCTAGTAGGGCTTCGTATTTTGCCTCATTGTTTGTGGCTGTGAATTCAAAGCGCAGCGCATAGGTGAATTCCATACCTTCTGGATTTGTAAGAATAAGGCCCGCACCTGATCCATCTACACATGAGGACCCATCTGTGAACAGAATCCAGGGTTCCGGTAGATCTGTTTTAGCTGCAGGTGTTGGACTGTCGTTATCTGGCTTCTCCACAATGAAATCAGCTAAGATTTGTCCTTTGATTGCAGTGTGCGGTCTATATGAGATGTTATATTCACTTAACAGTACACTCCACTTCTGTAAGCGTCCTGATGCATCAGGTTTAGAGATAACTTGTTTGATTGGCTGATCAGTGATTACAGCTATTGGGTGCGCTTGAAAGTATCTGCGCAACCTTTTGGGCTGCGAATACTAGAGCTAAGACCAGCTTCTCCATAGCACTGTAGTTAGTCTCTGTTTTCTTCAGGGCTTTGCTTACAAAGTATATGGGTGTCTGGACGGAATTCCTATCTGTCAATAGTACTGCGCTAACTGCTCCATGCGTGGCCGATAAGTACATGATTAGCTCTTCCCCTGGTCGCGGTGCGACAAGTTTGGGAAGAGATGCCAGATGGTGTTTTAGTTGTTGGAAAGCTTCCTCCGCTTCTTCGGTCCAGCGAAAATCTCCCTTTTTAGTGCACTTCGTGAGTGTTTTGAAGAGAGGAAGGGATTTGTCTGCTGACTTGGATAAGAAACGGTTTAGTCCTGCTAACTTTCCATTCAATGACTGGACTTCTTTGATTGTGCGCGGTGAGGGGAGATCAATAACAGCCTTTGTTTTTTCTGGACAAGGCTTGATTCCATCGGGTTCTATTAAGTATCCAAGGAACATACCTTCGGTTGCGCCAAAGGTGCATTTCTTGGGATTTAGCTTCATATTTATTCGTCCCAATGTTCTGAACGTTTCCTCGATGTCGCGCACCAACTCATCCTCTGTGTGGCTTTTTATGACAAGGTCGTCAACGTAGACCTCCAAGTTGCGGCCTACTTGTTTCTCGAAAGCTGTGTCCACCAGTCGTTGGTATGTCGCGCCTGCATTTTTTAAGCCAAAAGGCATTTTTGTGTAGCAGTACACTCCTTGACTGGTGTGGAAGGCTGTTTTTTCTTCATCTTCGACTGCTATCTGAATTTGATGATACCCTTTGTATGCGTCTAGGAAGCATTTGAAAGGGTATCCGCACAGGGATTCTACCTTCCAGTCTATTTCTGGCAGTGGGTAGCAGTCCTGTGGACATGCTTTGTTGAGGTCCGTGAAGTCCACGCACATTCTCCAACTGCCATCGCTCTTCTTTACCATAACTGGGTTAGAGAGCCAGTCGTGGTAGTACACTTCGCGCATGATGCCTGCGTCTACGAGCTTATGTACTTCTTCCAGAATAGCCTTTGCACGATCTGGGGCTTGGCCGCGCTTCTTTTGTCGTATTGGAGGATATCCTTGTCGAATTTGTAGCTTATGCTCTGTGATAGAGCGTGGCACTCCTGTCATATATTTTGGTTCCCATGCGAAGATGTCCAGGTTCTTCTGCAAGAGTGCGCATACGGTTGCTTTACCTTTGTCAGATAAAGATCCACCAATCGAAACTTGTTGTTCCGGGTAATCGGGATGAATAGCGACTTTTAGGTTTGGTGCTTTTTCTGTGCGCTGTTCTGGAATAGTCTCTGCTTCAGTTGTTACCGCATTGCATTCTCTTGGTGGTACTGTTGTGTTATAGAGGGTGACAACTCCTCCTTCCACTGGAAACTTAAGCATTTCGTGCGCTGTGGATGGTACTGCGCGCATGGATGATATTCCAGGTCTCCCAATGATACCATTGTATGGTGAGGGAGATTTTATTACCATGAAATTTATCCATGTTGCGGTTGAGTGTTGTTCATCTCCTACGACCACCAGCAAGCGTAACTGCCCCATGGGCCAGATCTTCTCTCCTGTGAATCCAGTCAATGACGTTGTTGCTGGTATCAATTGATTTTGGATTTCAGGTCGCAGTCTCTTGAAACAATGGTCATACAGGATGTCTGCGGATGCTCCTCCGTCAATGTATATGCGGTGGATATCATGTCCTCCCGTATGTATTTCAATCGTCAGAGGTTCTACCATTGCGTTGTCCGCAGCTAAAGTAGGGAAAGATATCTCTCTTTCGGGAGAGAATTTCTGGCTGACTTTTTGCTTTATCTTGCGTTGCCATGATTGTATCATGTATATGGTGTCAGCTTTCTCTTTGGGGGGTTCTTTCTTTCCCCCGTTCCTCTGTTTATCTTTTCCCTCTTTGATATTTTTTACGAGGTGGTCCATTCGGCCTTCTCTTACTAACTTTTCAATTAGTTGTCTTAGTTGGACGCACTCGTTAGTTGTATGGCCTTTTCGACCATGGTACTCGCAGTATCCATTCCCTATGCGCTTTTCCTCTGCGGTGCGCATTGGTGGCGGTTTTGGAAAGTTTGCACCTTCTGTTACAAATATTTCCCTCGGAGTTTTTGTGAGAGGGGTATACTTGTCATTGTCTCTTCCACTGCGGTAATTCCTGCTGGGGTTGTTATTCTGATCGTTGGATTGTCTCCTAGGCTGCTCTTGCTGCCTATAGTTCGAATAACCCTTTTTGCTGTCCGCAGCGGCTGCTTCTCCTTGTATAAAGGATCTGGTGCGCTTTGTTAGCTCGTCGAAAGTTTGGGGAACTTTGTCATTTAGCTTTCGGATAAGTTCTGGGTTGTTAATCCCATTCATGAACCCTGAAATTTTTAGGATTTCAGGACACGCTTTGACTTGTATGCACTCATCCTTGAAGAGTTCCATAAAAGCGCTGGTTGATTCCCCTTGGCGCTGTTTCACTCTTGCTAGTTCAACAGGGTTTTTAGCGCACTTCTTTCTCTGGGTAAAGTTGAGACGGAATGCTTTCCGTAATTCCTCGAACCCACCGATGCTCCTACGTGGGAGTTTGCTAAACCATGTGTGCGCGTTCCCTACTAATGTAGAATTAAACATGTGGCACCACACAGGCTGTGGCCAGTTTTCGATAGTGGCGTCTGATTCGAAACTTTTAGATGATCATCCGGATCACCTGTTCCATCATATGTTTTCACATTAGTGGGCATGCGCCTGCGTTTGCGGTCTGAGTAATCGCTGATGCGTCGTGTAAACGCGTCAACTTTCTGGCGACGCCAGGGAAGAGACATATCTTCATTCTCTTCTTCGCGACGTCTTCCTCTTGACTTCCAGTGTCCTGTTTCTTTATCCTCGTTGTCCGAGGAGTCGCTGGAGGAAGGGTAGTCTCTTTTTCGGCGCTTGCGCCGGCTTCTTTCAGTAGAAGAGTTTGAGGGACTTTCACTTGGGGATCTTCTTTTTCCCAATCTGTCGTGAATCCTCTTACTCCCAGGTTTGGAGGATCCTTGGCTTGGCGAGTGTTGAGGTCCTAATCGGTCTTGTATTCCTCGACTGCCAAGTCTGGAATGAACATTAGTGCGCCTCTCGCTGTCTTCTGAGTACTGTGAATCAGATGTCGTACCCAGCCTATCGTGGATAGTGGTACGTTCTGCGCGTCTTCCTCGTGGGTAGCGCAGTGGTGATGGTTCGCGTTCGGGACCAAAATTGAGTCGAGCTTGTAGGCTCGTGCTTGCCCTTCTCCTTGCTTCTTCTTGCATGAGGGCAGTTAAGGTTTCATAATTTTGGGATACAAAATTTCCCAACGTTAGATTGGGTGTGTCCTCAGTTGCTGCAAGAATATCTGCCTCGGTATTAGGCACCCTATCTCGGTTAGGCGCGCCTGGCGGCACAGTGTTGTTCACTGCGGGTACAGTTTGGTGAGGAGTGGTGAAAAGGGTGCGCTGGAGTTCCTCAGCGCTTGGGACCACTGGGATGATTTGGGTAGTCCTTACTCGTAGTTCTACCTCTGGAAGAGGTTGGGTTGTTCCCGCCTCTTGGTGACCAGGTGCGCTGGTTGTCCCAGCAACCTGCCTAAGAGTCGAATCTTGTTGATTCTTTCTCTGGGGGTCACGTCTTTCTGACTGCGGAGTCCGCTGGCTTGAATTCTTATTCTTTGTCATTCTAGGTCTTAGTAGGGTCCCACGGATGACGCCACTTGTTGATACAAAAGTTGGGTGTTCCTGGTTATGGGCTCTTGCTCTCGTACCAATTCGCTTCTTAGTACTTGTAACCTGCGCACTAAGAAAATAAACAACACCGTTAGGCTTATCGTGGGATTGTCTCCCACGATTAGACTCCGGCGTGAGAGTAAGTAATCAATTTAGCGTTCTCGTAAAGAGTTAGGGTTTGTGAATCGTACCTTGAATGAGAATTATGTTATTCCTTATATAGGCGCAGAATCCTTGTAGGGTTCGTGCTCCTTACGTTTCGCACCCATGGTGCTTATCAGGGTAAGGATATCTATTCCATAGATAGATGATCCTTATCTATACCGTGTATAGTTTTATTTGGGTTTGGGCTTACGTGAGCCTGGTCCCATTAGTGATGCGGCCCAAGTTATAATATCCCACGCACAGTGGTTTTGGGCCTTAGTAATGTTTATCATTTGGGATTGTTGCCCTTATGTAGACTATACGTCATCATATATATATATATATATATATATATATATATATATATATATATATATATATATATATATATATATATATATATATATATATATATATATATATATATATATATATATATATAGGGTGGGGTTATTATAAAAAGGGCCTTATAATAAAAAGTGTAGGAAGGATTGTGGGAGTGACATGTGTCACCCTCTTGCCACATCATATGACACGTGTCACCCCCCCCCCCTCCCGCCGAAAAAAAAAATTTTCCCGCCAAAAAAAAAATTTTTTTTGAGGCAAAAAAAAAAAAAAAAAAAAAAAAAAATTCCCGCCAAAATTTTTTAGTGCATCACAGTTATAAAGTTACTGCATCACGGTTATAAAGTTACTGCATCACAATTATGATTTTACTGCATTCATGGTTTTAATGTTACTGCATCATGGTTATAAAGAAACTGAATTATCATAAGTTTTATGCATCATATATGTATGTAACGGCATCACAATTAAAATACGATTCTTTTTTAAGTTTTGGTGCATCTTTATTATAAGTTACTGCATCATAGTTAATAGTTTAGTGCATCAGCTATGTTGCAGTAACTTATAACCTTAATGCACTAAAATTTAAAACTGTGATGCAGTAACTTTTATAATTGTGATGCAGTAACTTTATAACTGTGATGCACTAAAAAATTTTGGCGGGAAAAAAAAAAAACAAAAATTTTGGCGGGAATTTTTTTTTTTTTTTTTTTTTTTTTTTTTTTTTTTTTTTTTTTGCGGGGGGTGGGGGGGGGGGGTGGTGACATGTGTCATATGATGTGGCATAGGGGTGACACATATCGCCCTCACAATCTTTCCTACACTTTTTATTATAAGGCCCTTTTTATTTTAACCCATATATATATATATATATATATATATATATATATATATATATATATATATATATATATATATATATGTGTGTGTGTATAGGGCGGAGCCAGGATTTTTAGTTAAGGGGGGCCGACCGTGCTTAAGGCAAGTCATATTGATGGATATTGTTCAGAATCTAATCTATAGTGTTGTTTTTAATTGTTTAAGTTATTCATTATTGAATTTTGTAGGTATACCTATAAAATAAGGATGGTTGAATGTGAAAAACTAATAAAAAAAATGGCTCGTAGTCTAAGTAAATAATGAATGAAGTGGGTTGATTAGGGGTGGTCAGCACCCACTAGTCACCTTACTAGCTATATATATATATATATATATATATATATATATATATATATATATATATATATATATATATATATATATATATATATATATATATATTTCTGAAAATGCAATATATGTATCATGTACACGTAAAGTAAGTCGTTCTAAGTTATTAACACAAGTAGGTTCAGTCGTTCAAAACTTCAAATAACTATCATGTTAATGGCGAGCGTTTGTGTGGGTCAGGACTCAGGAATGACTAATAAGACGTCTATACTATATATTTCAAACATATAATAATATCACATTGCTCATAAGAGTATAAGGGGTTGGGAGTGCTTGTGGCATTCTCTCTTTCATCACTCACTTTCAATCAATCTCCTTATTCCATATCAATCACCCACTTTTTTTATCATTCACCCATTTTTTTGTTGGCATCATATCATGATCTCTTCACTCACGTCATTTTTTTTCATTTTTTAAATTCCATTAAAATTAAAATAAAATTAAAATTCCATTAAAATAAAAACTAAAATACTATTAAAATTATAAAAACAATACATAATATTATTAAAAAACATAAAATAACTAAAGTTACATTAAAATTAAAAGCTTAAACTTAAAAACTTAAAAAACCATTAAATTCTACAAACTACATGGCCAACCGTATTTGGCGCACAGCTCGCGTTTCCTTTTGATGACGAATTCCTTAAAAACCGGGTCTGGGATATGGTCGTGCGGGTCCATAACGAACTTCATGTCACGATTGTAGACCTCCCCATCAATAAACTTGAAATATTCTTCGTCTTTTTTCTTTTGAACCTCCAACTGCGCCTGCATTAAACTTTTCTTTTCAGTCGTGTAACTTGCAAAGGTATCACGCATCGAACTTCGACTTGAATCTCCAGAATTTGTCTTTTTTTTTTTTGCCTTTCAATTGACGTGATGGAGTTGGGTTCTCATTCAGATTCGGTAACTCACACTCGATGATTCGTAGCCGGGTTGTGATTGAATTCGACGACGAATTGCCCCACTCGATCCACGAACACTTTTTGTTTTGCCACGATCCATTTTTTGTTGCCAATAAACTTGATTTGATTCTTGGATGTATTTTTTTTAATCGGTATGTATTTTTTATTTTTTTTGTGTTTTAACACACTTTTATTGTCCAATATATAGAGTTCAAAAAAAAAAGTTACATGGCCAACGGTCAAAAAGTACACAACGGTCCAAATCCAAACGTTCGAATTTACTCTCCTCCCGTGCCAGAAACTCTCCCGTGCCTGATTGGTCCCGCGCCACAAGAGAGGGTCGACGGCGGTGTTCCCGTGTCTTCACGTGCCCACTCCCAATGGCCTAAGATTGTGGGGGGTCTTAATCATATGCATTTTTTATTTTTATTTTGCATTAGATTTGGAAGAAAAAGTATATCTTGGTTTGGGCGAAATAGCGTGAAAATGGTCGTTAATGGCTTTGGAGACATGATTGGCACTCCAACAAATTATTCATTTTTACACATTTTTTTCTTCGCATTTTATGAAGTGTGAAATTTTTTTTAAAGATATTACGTCCTCCGTCTCAAAATATAAGTCTATGTTTGACTTTTCAAAGTCATTTTCTTCTGATTTTGACCGTAATTATTTTTTTTTTTTTTGTTATATAATACTTGATGAAAAATATACCAATGAACATACATTTGAAACACAAATCCATTTATATATTTTTCATCAAATATTATATAACACGAGAAAAAAATAATTACAGTCAAAGTCTGAAGAAAAAACCTTTAAAAAGTCAAACATGGACTTATATTTCGGGACGGAGGGAGTAACACTTAAGAGCGTGAATAATTTTTCAAAATCTTCACACTTAAAAAATGTGAAGAATTTCAATCTCACACTTAAAAGAATGAAGACTTATTTCAAGATCAAAATTATCACATTTAAAATCTGTTAGATAACTAACAAACTGGTAATCTAGTGCGGAAACAATAATCACAAAGAACTCCAGAAGTTAAGCCGATACCCTCAAACAATCACCAAGACTCTCGACAGAAGTAAACACAAGATATACCTCAAGCGATTAAACTTTATTCGGATGAGAACTAGAAAAGATGAAGTACATAATCCCCTTCCCCCGTCACCTCCTTTTATAGAGATGATGGGGAAGGAACCGACTTGTACAAGCACAAGTTCGGTTGTTTTAAACAGGAAAGAAACATGGAAGTCGGTTTAACAAGTTACCATGTAAAGCACCGACTCCTACTTGGCAAAGAATAATAAACTTAACACTCAAACCCCTATACTTATTAATAAGTTAATATAAAGACTAAAAACATAACAATTTCCACCTTAGACTTTATATTAGCCTACACCAACACTCAGCAACTCCAAGCAATGCTGAAACATAAGTCCAGGCACCAACTTCGTCAAGGCATCTGCAACATTGTCTTCAGTACCCACCTTCAGAACTTCAACCATCTTTGCTTCCAAGACCTCTCTGATAAAGTGATAACGCACATTGATGTGCTTAGTCCTTTCATGAAAAACATGATTCCGCGATAAGTGAATCGCGCCCTGATTATCACAATTAACTGCCACAGTGTTAAGCTCCACGCCCAACTCTTCCAAGAGTCCCCTTAGCCAAATAGCTTCCATCATAGCCTCCGTAAGTGCCATATACTCCGCCTCTGTAGTTGAAAGAGCCACCACGTGTTGTAGCGTTGCCTTCCAGCTTACAACACATCCCTGTACTAAAAACGCGTAACCTGTGATTGACCTACCTTTATCCGGATCCTTAGCGTAGTCTGAATCAACAAAACCTGTTACATCCACATGGTTGCTACAATCTGTCTCATACACCAAACCCACGTTTGCAGTACCCCGCAAATATTTCAAAATCCACTTCACTGCTTCCCAATGCTTTTTACCTGGATTCGCCAAATATCTGCTAACTACACTTACCACATACGCTATGTCTGGCCTTGTGCATACCATCAAGTACATTAAGCTCCCAACCGCATTTGCATATGGCACCCTAATCATCCTTTCAACATCATAATCCCTAACCGGACAATCCTTCAACGACAGCTTTAAGTGCCCACCCAATGGCATCTTAACCGATTTCCCATTGTCTATTCTGTAATTATTTAAAATCTTAGAAACGTACCCGGATTGTGACACCCTCAGAATCTTGCGACTCCGATCCCTGCTGATCTCCATACCAAGAATCTTCTTTGCTTCCCCGAGCTCTTTCATGTCAAACTCTTTTTTAAGCAAAGACTTAATAGACCCAATCTCAGCCTTGCTTTTACAAGCAATCAGCATATCGTCTACATATAACAATAGATAGATATACTCACCTGGTGCATAACTCCTGTAATATACGCAGCTGTCGTAACTGCTACGCTTGAACCCGTTGCTCAACATGTACTCATCAAACCTCTTATACCATTGCCTAGGTAACTGCTTCAAACCATAAAGGGATTTCTTTAACAAACATACCGTGTTACCTTGTTCATAACGTGGTGGCTGCCTCATGTAGATCACTTCTTCAAGATTCCAATGTAAAAATGCCGTCTTTACATCAAGCTACTCTAGCTCATAATCTCTACACGCAGTCAATGCAAGTATAACCCGAATAGATGTGTGTCGAACTACCGGCGAAAATACTTCATTATAGTCAATACCTGCCCTTTGAGTGAATCCAAGTGCCACCAACCTTGCCTTGTTCCTAGGCTTTTGAACACCTTTAATCCCTTCCTTTATTTTGAACAGCCATTTGCAGCTCACCTGCTTTTGCCCAGCTGGATGATCCACTAACTCATAGGTCTCATTCTTCTTCAGAGAATCCACCTCTTCATCCATAGCAGCTTTCCACTTAGATCTATCTTTACAAGTAACTGCCTCCTGGTATGTCAATGGTTCATGAGTATCTTCTTCCTCTGCTGCAGCAAACGCGTAAGCAGCCATATTACTTTCATCTCGAAACCTCAAAGGGTTCTTGTCCTTGGCTCTCTATCCCGAACCAACTGATAATCTGTGAGATCCGGTGTTTGATCATGATCCTGATCCCCTGCATCTTCATCATCGCCATCTTCCTGACCATCAATCAGATCTTCCTCAAGCGAATGATTATTTAACCTCTACAGTTCCACCTCAACCTGTAATTCCTCAACAGACTTATCAGTACCTGCACCAGAATCCTTTAACGTGTCTTTGTACATGACACTTTCATTGAAGACCACGTTCCTGCTAGTGACTATTTTAGGTGATTCATTATCAAGCCTATATAGCCTGTACCCCTTCACACCTTCAGGATACCCTAAAAGAACGCATTTACCGCTCTCGGCTCGAGCTTACCTTGTTTGATGTGTGAATATGCAACACAGCCGAAAATCCTCAACATCCCATAATCACTTGGATGTCCCGACCACATCTCCATAGGTGTCTTTTTCTCAATCGTTGTCGATGGTGACCTATTTATAAGATATGCGGCCGTACATGTCGCTTCCGCCCAGAAGGTCTTGGGCAAACCAGACTGAATTAATAAACAACGTACCTTATCCATGAGAGTTCTATTCATCCGTTCTGCTAATCCATTCTGTTGCGGCGTCCCGGCAACTGTCAAATGTCTAGCAATCCCATTCTCAGTGCATAGCTGCTCAAATTCCCGGTTACAGAACTCAAGACCATTATCTGTTCTTAGCTTCTTAACCGTCCTCCCAGTCTGATTCTCTACTAACTGCTTCCACTATTTGAACTTTCCAAATGCTTCGTGTTTGAACCTGAGAATATAAACCCATACCCTCCTGGAATAATCATCAACAATAGATAAGAAGTACCTCTTACCTCCCAATGATTCCACCTGAGACGGACCCCAAAAGTCTGAATGAACATAGTCTATCACTCCCTGAGTAGTGTGCCTTCCTACACCGAAACTGACTCGATGTGACTTTCCTAGAACATAATTCTCATAAAAATCGAGCTTACCTAGACTTTTCTTGCCAAACAACTCCTGATTTTCCAGCACCTGTAGTCCCGCCTTACTGATATGTCCCAATCTTTTGTGCCAAACCTTCGCAAGACTGTCTTTTTCTTCAACACTAGCATTAAGCTCACCCGCCACTGCATGGCCATCTAAAGAGTATACGCAATTATCCATTCGGGTTCCAGATAAAATAACCCTAGAACCATTAATCACCTTGATTTTGCCCGACTGCATTTTTATGGTATATCCCTCTTTTTCAAGAGTTCCCAGCGATATCAAGTTTCTTTTCAATTTAGGAATATACCTGACATTGTGTAACACAAAACTTGACCCATCTTTCAGTTGTAGCCTTACCTTGCCAATACATCTGATCTTGCACTCCCTGTTGTCACCCAAAAGTACCCTGCCCCCATCGCATTCCAGAAAATCAAAAAATATGTCTGACCTGGGTGTCATGTGGTATGAACCTCCTAAATCCATAATCCAATCCAACAAGGCTTCTGCACTCGTAACCATCATCACCTCAGAACCGTCATAAATCGAACCACTAGAGCTTGGCTGATCATCTTTCTTGACAAAACCATTTGACTTCTTGCGATTATTCTTCGGACAGTTTCTCTTCAAGTGCTCCTCAGATTGGCAAATATAGCACTTGAGTCTTCCACCTCGAGACTTTGATCTTGACTTTCCCCTAGACTGATGCGAATTCCTGTGATCAGTTCTTCCCCTCACATATAACCCTTCACCATCATCCCCCTTCGCCTTAGACCTTTATTTGATTTCTTTTGAATTTAGTGTGGCCATCACATCCTCCAAAGTCAAAGCTTCCCGTCCATAGAGCAAGGTATCCACAAAGTGTTCGTATGATGCTGGTAAAGAAGTGAGTAATAATAAAGCAAGATCTTCATCCTCGAATTTTACCTCAATATTTGCTAAATCAAGAACGATTTTGTTGAACTCATCTGTATGCTCGGAAATCGTACGTCCAGCCGGCATGTAGAATGTATACAACTTCTTCTTCAGGTACAACTTGTTAGCCAAGGACTTTGTCATGTTCAAAGTCTCGAGCTTGGATCAAACCCCCGCTGCAGTCGTCTCCCCGGTAACCTCTCACAGAATCTTGTTACCTAAACACAATATCATGGCACTGTGACCTTTCTTGTTTAGCTCAGCTTTTGCTGTAGCATCCATATTCGCGGGTAAAACCTCCAGAGCTGCTTTACATCCATGTTGGATTAATAAAGCACGCATCCTGACTCTCCATAACCCGAAATCTTCAGTTCTATCGAATTTCTCGATTTCAAACTTGGCTCCCGTCATCTTTATCCCTTCGTCGATTTGCTAAACCTTGTGATAAACCTTCACAATCACAAAACAACAAAGTCCCTTGTGCAAAAAGCCTTTTAGTTTTAAAAATAAAATAAAAGAATCTTATCTTTAAAATCTTGGAATTAAATTCCCACCAGATCTTTAAAAATGATTTTAAACTTTATCCCTTTTAAATGTTTGTTGACTTCTGAATTAATAACAACCAACTGTTACTGTTCTTCTTATTCTTCGTTTATAACCCAATGGAAACGAAACCCGAAAACAGAAAACTTAGTCGATCTTTAGTAACAGAAAATCAACAAAGCCTTGTCGACTCGAAACCCTTGCTACACGACACCTATAACAAACAAGTCGACACCCTTGAAGCTTTAAATAAACCCTTTGTCGAAACCGATCAAAGACGAACCTTCAAGAAACCCTTCTGTCGCAAACCTTGTCTTTAAAAACCGAGTGCTTGAACGTCAAGAATACCTCTTGAACCTGTCGACTAACTTGCTGCCCAAGTATCTTCAATCGATCATTCCTAGAAAACCTTCAAACTCGTGAACCGAGCTCTGATACCAATTGTTAGATAACTAACAAACTGATAATCTAGTGCGGAAACAATAATCACAAAGAACTCCAGAAGTTAAGCCGATACCCCCAAACAATCACCAAGACTCTCGACAGAAGTAAACACAAGATATACCTCAAACGATTAAACTTTATTCGGATGAGAATTAGAAAAGATGAAGTACATAATCCCCTTCCCCCCTCACCTCCTTTTATAGAGATGAGGGGGAAGGAACCGACTTGTACAAGCACAAGTTCGGTTGTTTTAAATAGGAAAGAAACATGGAAGTCGGTATAACAAGTTACCATGTAAAGCACCGACTCCTACTTGGCAAAGAATAATAAACTTAACACTCAAACCCCTAGATTTATTAATAAGTTATTATAAAGACTAAAAACATAACAAAATCATCACACTTAAAAAGTGTGAAGAGTTATTTTCAAACTCACACTTAAAAGTGTAAAAAATATTCATAAATCTTCTGTAACACCCCCAATTCATGGTTGCAGCGGAATTCAAACTGGGTGTTACTCGACGGCACAATAGTCACAATAATAGAAAACGAACTCCAATTGAGTCGTTTTAAAAGGTTTATCATTCAAATTTGTATAAATATCAGAGATTACAAAATGAGGTCCCAAATGGTTCCATGTTTACAATGTATAATAAAGGAGTTTTTGAATGATAATAAAATTTATAGCCCTCTTGAGTATCCGTGCCCTTCCGTGCCATCCTTGATCGTCATGAACCTGAAATACATGCTTGAGAGGTCAACACAAAGGTTGAGTGATATTCATAGAGTTTGTTAAATCGATTGAACACAATATGTTGGTAGTGTGAGTTATAGGCTCACACCAATGTTTGGAAAACAAAACAGGTAGGCTACGTTATTATACGCCCGGAACATGTATTATACACTAAGCTTATGACACCATAACGTTAACGTGTACCAATATCGATCGGCAGATTTATCCCGGTAGGTACTTTGCTAACATACCTAAATCTCAAATATTATTGCATTTGTTTGAACTTAGTCAATACAAATGGGATTCGTCAATCCCAATAGGCCTATTAATAATATTCGCGCTCACTATTGCTAGTGACTAAATGGTTCATAATAAAGGATCTCGGTTTAGCAAGGTTGGTACTTAGTGATAATAAAACAATCAGGTAAGCATACAATTTAAAAACATTGTGCTCGGTTATAAATAGCATGTATTCCCCCCAAGGGTTTGTAAAACAATTAAGTAATCGAAAGTGGGGCTATGAACTCACCTTAAGTAAGATAGCAAGTAATGAATGTAACGGTCGAATCGTGAAGGTTTCTACGAGCAACCTATAATAGAATGTCGCGACTTAGGATTGGAGTAAAGAATATGAAGTAGTGCCTATATATATATCTTGCATCTAGTCCATGATGTGGTATGATGTATATTGTAAGTCTTTGAAAGTAATGATTCATGAAACATGTATGTTTTGTATATCGTTTACTACCGTTCGGGCCGACATAATTCAGAAGTCATGTTAGTAAGCGTTCGAGGAGCCAGGACACTTTAACTCGTAAATCCACAACTCATCTCGACGGCTTACATAATGAACTCCTCACATGAAGCTCCCTACTATTGTAGTAGTTGATGAAATATATAGATATAAGTTTTGATCCGAAAGTTACATGTCCGATATTTGGATAAACTTAGGAAAGTTTATAGTACATGAAGATTGTTATTAGGGTATATATCATAAGTCTTGAATGACCATTTTCTCTTGGTAATATCTCATGGTTTCCTTTTTAAGTGAAGTAGATCCAAATTGCTTGTTCAAGTTATCGCCTAATTCATTGTTTCATGTTTACGCCTATGTAAGTTGGTATGATCATTTCGTCATGGCCTAGCCATGACCTTTGGTCCTTGTTCCAAGGTCATGAGACACAACCTTGGCTCTAGCCATGGTGGTGGTCTTGATTATAGGTCATAAGACCTCTTGTTCCTTTTAAAGTATAACCATAATATAGTGACTTTCGCCTAAAAATGGGCTGTTTAGAATTTGAAGAATTTTATCACTCGGAAAGCGTTTTCAGGGCTCGAGCTTCTTTGTTCCTGAACGAAAACGTCATTCCGGACAACTTTCGTGTTTTAACTTTTTGATGAATCGGACCCGAAGTGGGACTTTCAAAACCCAAATTTGATCAGAATGGTATTTGGCAGTTTGCCGAAAAGTTTTGGTAACTTCAAATGGGCGTAACTTTTGACTCGTATACTCGTTTTAGGTGGTTCAAATTGCTATGGTTTCCTTGTTAAGTCCTCTACTGTAATATGTAATGATCCAATATCATAATTTTACCATTTTGGTCGTGGTTTTCCAAGAAACTCACTAATTTGCTTGTTTTAGTAACTTGTTTCAATAATTCATTATAACAACATCTTTTACTCATCTTTATACATCATGGACATGATAACAAGACAATATATAGCACAAATAATATGTAAATAACATGAACATGATTATTTAACAAGAATCAAGTTAGGGTTTGGCTCACAACTTTTGGCTTTCAAAGATGAAAGGAAGTTAACATGTAAGGATAGGACTTTGATAGACTTGCTTCAACCCTCTTTCACTTCATGCAATCTTTCTACCCTTGGTATTCTTGAAAGATGGATGATGAAGGTTTAGGTGACTTGAGTGGATTCAAACTCAAGATAAATCACCAAGTATATGAGGTTATGGAAGTGTTTGATGAATGATAACCTATCTAGGGTTTCTACCTTGAACTAGCACTTGAATCTTGCATGAAACTAGAAGGAAATAAGCAAAGGATGGAAAGGTTTTGGGGTTTGGGAATGCACGGCACAAGAAGGGGGGAGAGGGGGCTATTTATAGTCAAAAATGAGGAGGTTAGGAAAGTGCTAGGAAATTACTAAAACTTGGTGACCAAGTTGTAATAAAATGATGATTTAGGGGTAGATTCATGAGATGAAGCCACATGGGGGTGACTCCCCCCTCCTAGGCCGGTTCCATGAGCTTGGAGAGCAAGCTTTGGCTTTTGCTTGGTATTATCCTAGATATTGGATGAAACTTGACTCCGGGAAATGCAAACCGTAAGTTGTTACGCCTCAAAACGTAAAACCGGGTGTCGTAAAATTATGAAACTTGGAAGAATGGTTAAACATGTCCATATAGTCCATAATAAAATATAAAATGAGTGGTAGGATCTATCGGGTGCTAAAACCCTGCTAAAACCTGGAAACACGGGTCTAAAACGCGTAATTCGCGTAAAACGCTGAATATTGCGTAATATTGAGAAAAGTAAAATGTTACTTTTTTAATGTGATAAAAATGATTTAAAATGACTTATAATGTCTAGACTGGGCTCAGTCTAGTGTCGGTTGGTATTAAATGTCTTTTAGACATCAAACCGTAAGCCTAAAAATCAAGGAATGACTTATAACATCATGGGATGATTTTTGGTCAATGGAGGAGGGAAAAATATGTTGACTTTTTCTAATAATTTGAAAACTCAAATTGTCTTAGAAACGCGTTTCGGGGTCTAACGGATAATCGCCCATACGGTTAAGCGTGCTCATGCGAGAGTAGTACGGCATGGGTGACCTGCTGGGAAGTTTTTGGTCATGTTTTTCTCAGTCACGATTAATTCTCAAATAAATCATGAGCGTGTCAAACATTTTTCCGATGTGGGGTCACCTGACGGGGTTGAATTTCGTTATGCGTAGAATTTCTGATTGACGTTTTACCCTAAAACGTGTAATTCCATGTAATTCCTTAATAACTTTCACGAAAATGATCTGACGAATGTCAAACATTTAATTTGCCATGGAAATGATTTATCACTTGAGAATATCAAATAAAAATCAACTTTCGGGAAAATTTCGGAAAGAAATGAATAGTAAAAATGAATAGTAACATGAATAGTAAAAGTGAATAGTAACTTTTCCGGGAATAGAAGTTAACCTGAAAATGTGAATTGTTACAGTCTCCACCCCATATGAGAGCTCCGTCCCGGAGATCAATTTGCGTTGGGAGTAGAAACTTTGTTGGTAAAAAGATGTGGGTATGTCTTACGTATCTGGTCCTCTCGTTCCCATGTGTATTCAGGACCACGTCGTGAGTTCCAACGAACTTTGACAATTGGAATACGGCTTTGCTTGAGTTGTTTGACCTCTCGGTCCATGATTTCTACGGGTTCCTCAATAAATTGAAGATCGTCATTGAGTTGAATTTCATCGAGTGGAATCACTAGTGATTCATCCGACAAGCATTTCTTTAGGTTAGATACATGGAAAGTCGGGTGTATACTACTGAGTTCTGATGGAAGCTCAAGTCTGTACGCCACAGGGCCAACCCTGGCTAGGATTTTGAATGGTCCGATGTATCTTGGGTTTAGTTTTCCTCGTTTACCGAATCGTATCAAGCCTTTCCAAGGCGATACCTTTAGCATAACCCTATCTCTGATTTGGAATTCTAGGGGTCTGCGTCGTGTGTCGGCATAACTTTTATGTAGGAAAGGTATGGTAATAGTCGAATATCAAAGGAAATTGATATAGTAGTCGAATATTAATAGGAATTGAGATAGTAATTGAATATCAAATAGAACTTGATATAGTTGTCAAATATCAATAGCAATTGATATAGGAATCGAATAATGGATTAAGTGTTGAACATGTGGTTGGACCAAGTCCTGTTTGAATTGTACGGCTGCCCATGCATATGGCTACATGGCTTCGTAATGAGTTTGGTACGACTGCGCATGCGTATGGTTACATGGCCTCGTAATGAGTTTGGTACGACTGCACATGCATATGGTTACATGGCCTCGCAATGAGTTTGTTTGTTATTGCACTATCATTATGAAAACCAAAATGTAAACCTCGTACAAATGGAAATTGGGATAGTCGTTGCAATCATAGCCTAGTAGGTAATCTGTTGTTGTATCTAGTGTTTATTGACTTCATACTTATGTTATTTCGGATATAATTAAGCCCACTTGTTTATAATTCTTTATTTACATAGAGAGGCATCCCAAACAATGTAACTAAAGGAATATAAACGTATGGTTTGATGATTTATAATTTCTTTATTTAAATGAAAAGGCATCCCAATCCATTCAAATAAGGACATTATAAATCATCCTACTCAAGAATTCCCGACACAACATTCATACTTAGCCGGTGAGTTACAAGGTAGTGTATTACGAGATGATACTGGTGTTCCAAAAGTGCAAGATGAATATTCAATCTTGTAAAGCTGATAAGGGTGCTTGTGGTGTAACTAAGGATGATTTGAGCTTTAAAAGTGCATCAAGATCTGTTAATGAGCTTGTGTTTGCCACGGTTGTGAAGGTAATGTTGTGATATGTTGATGAACAAAAGTGCTTAGTGTATGCTTAACATTAATACTCTTAGGTATAGATGTTGAGTTTGCTTTAAAAATCTTAAGAGATTTTAAAAGTTTATGATGGAATGGTATCCTTAGGACCTAAACAGGATAGTACTTCTACAGGATGAAGAGAATGATTGATAACTATCCCAAGATAGTAGTTCGGATTATCTCATAAACGAAAATTTTCAAGAATGAAATTTAGATCATACAAATAAGGTGTTAAGATCTTGCTGAGTGGTAAGGCACTATCGTGTCTCTAGATTGTTTTAATGTATTCTGGTGGTTTATCGTGTTCATGTATTAAATCAACCTAAACATAACCCTAGTACAACTACTCTCAGTATTTGAAAATTCTAAGTCGAATATAGTTAGTCAGACTATATTCCACTGTCCCTAGGTTAAATATAGGTGACTAGTCTATATTTAGCCAAGGTTCGATAAAATTTTCAAATACCTAAACTAGGTATACTTTTGATATGTCCGTTGCTTTCGGGAAACTGTTCACTAAACAAAGGCGATGTCAAACCCTTAAGTTGCAAGTCCCGTCCATACAAGACTTGTAACGTATGTTTTCATATTCCATTACATAGAAGGTAGTAAGGGTAGGTACGTTTGGAAAGGAAGTTTTAAGTAGTTCTAAAATAGAACATACTTGGCCAGGATCGCGAACTTTTAACAATGAAGGTTTCAGAAGAAAACTTTGATAAATGTAAAGCTGAACTTCAGCTTTTGTAGGTGATGGATTTGTTTGTCCTTTAGAAATCTCATATTTCTATTTAGAAATTGATAGGTTGTGACGGGTTTTTGATATCATATGAAATGATATTGATGATGTGATGGAATAATTTTAGAGACCATTGCACAAAACACAATGTCTCGGGAGTAGGTTAGACCATTGTGCAATTCACAATGTCTGGGAAGTAGGTTAAACCATTGTGTGACTCAAAACATTTGAGAAATGGTTAAGACCATTGTATCATACAATGTCTTGGAAAATGAATGAGACCATTGTATCTTACAATGTCTTGGAAATGAATGAGACCATTGTATCTCACAATGTCTTGGAAAATGAATGAGACCATTGTATCTCACAATGTCTTGGAAAATGAATGAGACCATTGTATCTCACAATGTCTTGGAAATGAATGAGACCATTGTATCTCACAATGTCTTGGAAATGAATGAGACCATTGTATCTCACAATGTCTTGGAAAATGAATGTTGGAGTAGGAACATGATTGGGAGAATGTAATTGTGCCGAAATGCCATAGAATAGGCATACGCGGATATGTTTAGATAAAATGATTGAAAATAAACCAAGTTTATATATCAATATACTAATGCTTACGGGGAAATGCTCAAAATGGGTATATATGAATATACTAATATGTTTGTGCAACATAACATGCTTACTAAGTCCATAATCGTCTGGAGGATGGAAGACACGGAGAGCGGAAGGCTATAAAATGTTTTTGTTTGTGATTGTAGTTATAGTTTAGGTCTCACTTAGACCCGTTTCTCTATAACCATGGCTCTGGTACCAATCTGTAACACCCCCAATTCATGGTTGCAGCGGAATTCAAACTGGGTGTTACTCGACGGCACAATAGTCACAATAATAGAAAACGAACTCCAATTGAGTCGTTTTAAAAGGTTTATCATTCAAATTTGTATAAATATCAGAGATTACAAAATGAGGTCCCAAATGGTTCCATGTTTACAATGTATAATAAAGGAGTTTTTGAATGATAATAAAATTTATAGCCCTCTTGAGTATCCGTGCCCTTCCGTGCCATCCTTGATCGTCATGAACCTGAAATACATGCTTGAGAGGTCAACACAAAGGTTGAGTGATATTCATAGAGTTTGTTAAATCGATTGAACACAATATGTTGGTAGTGTGAGTTATAGGCTCACACCAATGTTTGGAAAACAAAACAGGTAGGCTACGTTATTATACGCCCGGAACATGTATTATACACTAAGCTTATGACACCATAACGTTAACGTGTACCAATATCGATCGGCAGATTTATCCCGGTAGGTACTTTGCTAACATACCTAAATCTCAAATATTATTGCATTTGTTTGAACTTAGTCAATACAAATGAGATTCGTCAATCCCAATAGGCCTATTAATAATATTCGCGCTCACTATTGCTAGTGACTAAATGGTTCATAATAAAGGATCTCGGTTTAGCAAGGTTGGTACTTAGTGATAATAAAACAATCAGGTAAGCATACAATTTAAAAACATTGTGCTCGGTTATAAATAGCATGTATTCCCCCCAAGGGTTTGTAAAACAATTAAGTAATCGAAAGTGGGGCTATGAACTCACCTTAAGTAAGATAGCAAGTAATGAATGTAACGGTCGAATCGTGAAGGTTTCTACGAGCAACCTATAATAGAATGTCGCGACTTAGGATTGGAGTAAAGAATATGAAGTAGTGCCTATATATATATCTTGCATCTAGTCCATGATGTGGTATGATGTATATTGTAAGTCTTTGAAAGTAATGATTCATGAAACATGTATGTTTTGTATATCGTTTACTACCGTTCGGGCCGACATAATTCAGAAGTCATGTTAGTAAGCGTTCGAGGAGCCAGGACACTTTAACTCGTAAATCCACAACTCATCTCGACGGCTTACATAATGAACTCCTCACATGAAGCTCCCTACTATTGTAGTAGTTGATGAAATATATAGATATAAGTTTTGATCCGAAAGTTACATGTCCGATATTTGGATAAACTTAGGAAAGTTTATAGTACATGAAGATTGTTATTAGGGTATATATCATAAGTCTTGAATGACCATTTTCTCTTGGTAATATCTCATGGTTTCCTTTTTAAGTGAAGTAGATCCAAATTGCTTGTTCAAGTTATCGCCTAATTCATTGTTTCATGTTTACGCCTATGTAAGTTGGTATGATCATTTCGTCATGGCCTAGCCATGACCTTTGGTCCTTGTTCCAAGGTCATGAGACACAACCTTGGCTCTAGCCATGGTGGTGGTCTTGATTATAGGTCATAAGACCTCTTGTTCCTTTTAAAGTATAACCATAATATAGTGACTTTCGCCTAAAAATGGGCTGTTTAGAATTTGAAGAATTTTATCACTCGGAAAGCGTTTTCAGGGCTCGAGCTTCTTTGTTCCTGAACGAAAACGTCGTTCCGGACAACTTTCGTGTTTTAACTTTTTGATGAATCGGACCCGAAGTGGGACTTTCAAAACCCAAATTTGATCAGAATGGTATTTGGCAGTTTGCCGAAAAGTTTTGGTAACTTCAAATGGGCGTAACTTTTGACTCGTATACTCGTTTTAGGTGGTTCAAATTGCTATGGTTTCCTTGTTAAGTCCTCTACTGTAATATGTAATGATCCAATATCATAATTTTACCATTTTGGTCGTGGTTTTCCAAGAAACTCACTAATTTGCTTGTTTTAGTAACTTGTTTCAATAATTCATTATAACAACATCTTTTACTCATCTTTATACATCATGGACATGATAACAAGACAATATATAGCACAAATAATATGTAAATAACATGAACATGATTATTTAACAAGAATCAAGTTAGGGTTTGGCTCACAACTTTTGGCTTTCAAAGATGAAAGGAAGTTAACATGTAAGGATAGGACTTTGATAGACTTGCTTCAACCCTCTTTCACTTCATGCAATCTTTCTACCCTTGGTATTCTTGAAAGATGGATGATGAAGGTTTAGGTGACTTGAGTGGATTCAAACTCAAGATAAATCACCAAGTATATGAGGTTATGGAAGTGTTTGATGAATGATAACCTATCTAGGGTTTCTACCTTGAACTAGCACTTGAATCTTGCATGAAACTAGAAGGAAATAAGCAAAGGATGGAAAGGTTTTGGGGTTTGGGAATGCACGGCACAAGAAGGGGGGAGAGGGGGCTATTTATAGTCAAAAATGAGGAGGTTAGGAAAGTGCTAGGAAATTACTAAAACTTGGTGACCAAGTTGTAATAAAATGATGATTTAGGGGTAGATTCATGAGATGAAGCCACATGGGGGTGACTCCCCCCTCCTAGGCCGGTTCCATGAGCTTGGAGAGCAAGCTTTGGCTTTTGCTTGGTATTATCCTAGATATTGGATGAAACTTGACTCCGGGAAATGCAAACCGTAAGTTGTTACGCCTCAAAACGTAAAACCGGGTGTCGTAAAATTATGAAACTTGGAAGAATGGTTAAACATGTCCATATAGTCCATAATAAAATATAAAATGAGTGGTAGGATCTATCGGGTGCTAAAACCCTGCTAAAAACTGGAAACACGGGTCTAAAACGCGTAATTCGCGTAAAACGCTGAATATTGCGTAATATTGAGAAAAGTAAAATGTTACTTTTTTAATGTGATAAAAATGATTTAAAATGACTTATAATGTCTAGACTGGGCTCAGTCTAGTGTCGGTTGGTATTAAATGTCTTTTAGACATCAAACCGTAAGCCTAAAAATCAAGGAATGACTTATAACATCATGGGATGATTTTTGGTCAATGGAGGAGGGAAAAATATGTTGACTTTTTCTAATAATTTGAAAACTCAAATTGTCTTAGAAACGCGTTTCGGGGTCTAACGGATAATCGCCCATACGGTTAAGCGTGCTCATGCGAGAGTAGTACGGCATGGGTGACCTGCTGGGAAGTTTTTGGTCATGTTTTTCTCAGTCACGATTAATTCTCAAATAAATCATGAGCGTGTCAAACATTTTTCCGATGTGGGGTCACCTGACGGGGTTGAATTTCGTTATGCGTAGAATTTCTGATTGACGTTTTACCCTAAAACGTGTAATTCCATGTAATTCCTTAATAACTTTCACGAAAATGATCTGACGAATGTCAAACATTTAATTTGCCATGGAAATGATTTATCACTTGAGAATATCAAATAAAAATCAACTTTCGGGAAAATTTCGGAAAGAAATGAATAGTAAAAATGAATAGTAACATGAATAGTAAAAGTGAATAGTAACTTTTCCGGGAATAGAAGTTAACCTGAAAATGTGAATTGTTACAGTCTCCACCCCATATGAGAGCTCCGTCCCGGAGATCAATTTGCGTTGGGAGTAGAAACTTTGTTGGTAAAAAGATGTGGGTATGTCTTACGTATCTGGTCCTCTCGTTCCCATGTGTATTCAGGACCACGTCGTGAGTTCCAACGAACTTTGACAATTGGAATACGGCTTTGCTTGAGTTGTTTGACCTCTCGGTCCATGATTTCTACGGGTTCCTCAATAAATTGAAGATCGTCATTGAGTTGAATTTCATCGAGTGGAATCACTAGTGATTCATCCGACAAGCATTTCTTTAGGTTAGATACATGGAAAGTCGGGTGTATACTACTGAGTTCTGATGGAAGCTCAAGTCTGTACGCCACAGGGCCAACCCTGGCTAGGATTTTGAATGGTCCGATGTATCTTGGGTTTAGTTTTCCTCGTTTACCGAATCGTATCAAGCCTTTCCAAGGCGATACCTTTAGCATAACCCTATCTCTGATTTGGAATTCTAGGGGTCTGCGTCGTGTGTCGGCATAACTTTTATGTAGGAAAGGTATGGTAATAGTCGAATATCAAAGGAAATTGATATAGTAGTCGAATATTAATAGGAATTGAGATAGTAATTGAATATCAAATAGAACTTGATATAGTTGTCAAATATCAATAGCAATTGATATAGGAATCGAATAATGGATTAAGTGTTGAACATGTGGTTGGACCAAGTCCTGTTTGAATTGTACGGCTGCCCATGCATATGGCTACATGGCTTCGTAATGAGTTTGGTACGACTGCGCATGCGTATGGTTACATGGCCTCGTAATGAGTTTGGTACGACTGCACATGCATATGGTTACATGGCCTCGCAATGAGTTTGTTTGTTATTGCACTATCATTATGAAAACCAAAATGTAAACCTCGTACAAATGGAAATTGGGATAGTCGTTGCAATCATAGCCTAGTAGGTAATCTGTTGTTGTATCTAGTGTTTATTGACTTCATACTTATGTTATTTCGGATATAATTAAGCCCACTTGTTTATAATTCTTTATTTACATAGAGAGGCATCCCAAACAATGTAACTAAAGGAATATAAACGTATGGTTTGATGATTTATAATTTCTTTATTTAAATGAAAAGGCATCCCAATCCATTCAAATAAGGACATTATAAATCATCCTACTCAAGAATTCCCGACACAACATTCATACTTAGCCGGTGAGTTACAAGGTAGTGTATTACGAGATGATACTGGTGTTCCAAAAGTGCAAGATGAATATTCAATCTTGTAAAGCTGATAAGGGTGCTTGTGGTGTAACTAAGGATGATTTGAGCTTTAAAAGTGCATCAAGATCTGTTAATGAGCTTGTGTTTGCCACGGTTGTGAAGGTAATGTTGTGATATGTTGATGAACAAAAGTGCTTAGTGTATGCTTAACATTAATACTCTTAGGTATAGATGTTGAGTTTGCTTTAAAAATCTTAAGAGATTTTAAAAGTTTATGATGGAATGGTATCCTTAGGACCTAAACAGGATAGTACTTCTACAGGATGAAGAGAATGATTGATAACTATCCCAAGATAGTAGTTCGGATTATCTCATAAACGAAAATTTTCAAGAATGAAATTTAGATCATACAAATAAGGTGTTAAGATCTTGCTGAGTGGTAAGGCACTATCGTGTCTCTAGATTGTTTTAATGTATTCTGGTGGTTTATCGTGTTCATGTAGGAAATCAACCTAAACATAACCCTAGTACAACTACTCTCAGTATTTGAAAATTCTAAGTCGAATATAGTTAGTCAGACTATATTCCACTGTCCCTAGGTTAAATATAGGTGACTAGTCTATATTTAGCCAAGGTTCGATAAAATTTTCAAATACCTAAACTAGGTATACTTTTGATATGTCCGTTGCTTTCGGGAAACTGTTCACTAAACAAAGGCGATGTCAAACCCTTAAGTTGCAAGTCCCGTCCATACAAGACTTGTAACGTATGTTTTCATATTCCATTACATAGAAGGTAGTAAGGGTAGGTACGTTTGGAAAGGAAGT
This sequence comes from Artemisia argyi, assembly GCA_030686995.1. Lineage (NCBI taxonomy): Eukaryota > Viridiplantae > Streptophyta > Magnoliopsida > Asterales > Asteraceae > Artemisia > Artemisia argyi. Next base: position 73,118,117 of record CM060707.1, on the reverse strand, counting down.
TTTAAGTAGTTCTAAAATAGAACATACTTGGCCAGGATCGCGAACTTTTAACAATGAAGGTTTCAGAAGAAAACTTTGATAAATGTAAAGCTGAACTTCAGCTTTTGTAGGTGATGGATTTGTTTGTCCTTTAGAAATCTCATATTTCTATTTAGAAATTGATAGGTTGTGACGGGTTTTTGATATCATATGAAATGATATTGATGATGTGATGGAATAATTTTAGAGACCATTGCACAAAACACAATGTCTCGGGAGTAGGTTAGACCATTGTGCAATTCACAATGTCTGGGAAGTAGGTTAAACCATTGTGTGACTCAAAACATTTGAGAAATGGTTAAGACCATTGTATCATACAATGTCTTGGAAAATGAATGAGACCATTGTATCTTACAATGTCTTGGAAATGAATGAGACCATTGTATCTCACAATGTCTTGGAAAATGAATGAGACCATTGTATCTCACAATGTCTTGGAAAATGAATGAGACCATTGTATCTCACAATGTCTTGGAAATGAATGAGACCATTGTATCTCACAATGTCTTGGAAATGAATGAGACCATTGTATCTCACAATGTCTTGGAAAATGAATGTTGGAGTAGGAACATGATTGGGAGAATGTAATTGTGCCGAAATGCCATAGAATAGGCATACGCGGATATGTTTAGATAAAATGATTGAAAATAAACCAAGTTTATATATCAATATACTAATGCTTACGGGGAAATGCTCAAAATGGGTATATATGAATATACTAATATGTTTGTGCAACATAACATGCTTACTAAGTCCATAATCGTCTGGAGGATGGAAGACACGGAGAGCGGAAGGCTATAAAATGTTTTTGTTTGTGATTGTAGTTATAGTTTAGGTCTCACTTAGACCCGTTTCTCTATAACCATGGCTCTGGTACCAATCTGTAACACCCCCAATTCATGGTTGCAGCGGAATTCAAACTGGGTGTTACTCGACGGCACAATAGTCACAATAATAGAAAACGAACTCCAATTGAGTCGTTTTAAAAGGTTTATCATTCAAATTTGTATAAATATCAGAGATTACAAAATGAGGTCCCAAATGGTTCCATGTTTACAATGTATAATAAAGGAGTTTTTGAATGATAATAAAATTTATAGCCCTCTTGAGTATCCGTGCCCTTCCGTGCCATCCTTGATCGTCATGAACCTGAAATACATGCTTGAGAGGTCAACACAAAGGTTGAGTGATATTCATAGAGTTTGTTAAATCGATTGAACACAATATGTTGGTAGTGTGAGTTATAGGCTCACACCAATGTTTGGAAAACAAAACAGGTAGGCTACGTTATTATACGCCCGGAACATGTATTATACACTAAGCTTATGACACCATAACGTTAACGTGTACCAATATCGATCGGCAGATTTATCCCGGTAGGTACTTTGCTAACATACCTAAATCTCAAATATTATTGCATTTGTTTGAACTTAGTCAATACAAATGAGATTCGTCAATCCCAATAGGCCTATTAATAATATTCGCGCTCACTATTGCTAGTGACTAAATGGTTCATAATAAAGGATCTCGGTTTAGCAAGGTTGGTACTTAGTGATAATAAAACAATCAGGTAAGCATACAATTTAAAAACATTGTGCTCGGTTATAAATAGCATGTATTCCCCCCAAGGGTTTGTAAAACAATTAAGTAATCGAAAGTGGGGCTATGAACTCACCTTAAGTAAGATAGCAAGTAATGAATGTAACGGTCGAATCGTGAAGGTTTCTACGAGCAACCTATAATAGAATGTCGCGACTTAGGATTGGAGTAAAGAATATGAAGTAGTGCCTATATATATATCTTGCATCTAGTCCATGATGTGGTATGCTGTATATTGTAAGTCTTTGAAAGTAATGATTCATGAAACATGTATGTTTTGTATATCGTTTACTACCGTTCGGGCCGACATAATTCAGAAGTCATGTTAGTAAGCGTTCGAGGAGCCAGGACACTTTAACTCGTAAATCCACAACTCATCTCGACGGCTTACATAATGAACTCCTCACATGAAGCTCCCTACTATTGTAGTAGTTGATGAAATATATAGATATAAGTTTTGATCCGAAAGTTACATGTCCGATATTTGGATAAACTTAGGAAAGTTTATAGTACATGAAGATTGTTATTAGGGTATATATCATAAGTCTTGAATGACCATTTTCTCTTGGTAATATCTCATGGTTTCCTTTTTAAGTGAAGTAGATCCAAATTGCTTGTTCAAGTTATCGCCTAATTCATTGTTTCATGTTTACGCCTATGTAAGTTGGTATGATCATTTCGTCATGGCCTAGCCATGACCTTTGGTCCTTGTTCCAAGGTCATGAGACACAACCTTGGCTCTAGCCATGGTGGTGGTCTTGATTATAGGTCATAAGACCTCTTGTTCCTTTTAAAGTATAACCATAATATAGTGACTTTCGCCTAAAAATGGGCTGTTTAGAATTTGAAGAATTTTATCACTCGGAAAGCGTTTTCAGGGCTCGAGCTTCTTTGTTCCTGAACGAAAACGTCGTTCCGGACAACTTTCGTGTTTTAACTTTTTGATGAATCGGACCCGAAGTGGGACTTTCAAAACCCAAATTTGATCAGAATGGTATTTGGCAGTTTGCCGAAAAGTTTTGGTAACTTCAAATGGGCGTAACTTTTGACTCGTATACTCGTTTTAGGTGGTTCAAATTGCTATGGTTTCCTTGTTAAGTCCTCTACTGTAATATGTAATGATCCAATATCATAATTTTACCATTTTGGTCGTGGTTTTCCAAGAAACTCACTAATTTGCTTGTTTTAGTAACTTGTTTCAATAATTCATTATAACAACATCTTTTACTCATCTTTATACATCATGGACATGATAACAAGACAATATATAGCACAAATAATATGTAAATAACATGAACATGATTATTTAACAAGAATCAAGTTAGGGTTTGGCTCACAACTTTTGGCTTTCAAAGATGAAAGGAAGTTAACATGTAAGGATAGGACTTTGATAGACTTGCTTCAACCCTCTTTCACTTCATGCAATCTTTCTACCCTTGGTATTCTTGAAAGATGGATGATGAAGGTTTAGGTGACTTGAGTGGATTCAAACTCAAGATAAATCACCAAGTATATGAGGTTATGGAAGTGTTTGATGAATGATAACCTATCTAGGGTTTCTACCTTGAACTAGCACTTGAATCTTGCATGAAACTAGAAGGAAATAAGCAAAGGATGGAAAGGTTTTGGGGTTTGGGAATGCACGGCACAAGAAGGGGGGAGAGGGGGCTATTTATAGTAAAAAATGAGGAGGTTAGGAAAGTGCTAGGAAATTACTAAAACTTGGTGACCAAGTTGTAATAAAATGATGATTTAGGGGTAGATTCATGAGATGAAGCCACATGGGGGTGACTCCCCCCTCCTAGGCCGGTTCCATGAGCTTGGAGAGCAAGCTTTGGCTTTTGCTTGGTATTATCCTAGATATTGGATGAAACTTGACTCCGGGAAATGCAAACCGTAAGTTGTTACGCCTCAAAACGTAAAACCGGGTGTCGTAAAATTATGAAACTTGGAAGAATGGTTAAACATGTCCATATAGTCCATAATAAAATATAAAATGAGTGGTAGGATCTATCGGGTGCTAAAACCCTGCTAAAAACTGGAAACACGGGTCTAAAACGCGTAATTCGCGTAAAACGCTGAATATTGCGTAATATTGAGAAAAGTAAAATGTTACTTTTCTAATATGATAAAAATGATTTAAAATGACTTATAATGTCTAGACTGGGCTCAGTCTAGTGTCGGTTGGTATTAAATGTCTTTTAGACATCAAACCGTAAGCCTAAAAATCAAGGAATGACTTATAACATCATGGGATGATTTTTGGTCAATGGAGGAGGGAAAAATATGTTGACTTTTTCTAATAATTTGAAAACTCAAATTGTCTTAGAAACGCGTTTCGGGGTCTAACGGTTAATCGCCCATACGGTTAAGCGTGCTCATGCGAGAGTAGTACGGCATGGGTGACCTGCTGGGAAGTTTTTGGTCATGTTTTTCTCAGTCACGATTAATTCTCAAATAAATCATGAGCGTGTCAAACATTTTTCCGATGTGGGGTCACCTGACGGGGTTGAATTTCGTTATGCGTAGAATTTCTGATTGACGTTTTACCCTAAAACGTGTAATTCCATGTAATTCCTTAATAACTTTCACGAAAATGATCTGACGAATGTCAAACATTTAATTTGCCATGGAAATGATTTATCACTTGAGAATATCAAATAAAAATCAACTTTCGGGAAAATTTCGGAAAGAAATGAATAGTAAAAATGAATAGTAACATGAATAGTAAAAGTGAATAGTAACTTTTCCGGGAATAGAAGTTAACCTGAAAATGTGAATTGTTACATCTTCACACATAAAAGTGTGAAAATATTTGCTATATCCAATTGGTTCACACGAATAATAATGTGAAATTTTTGATTCTTCACACTTTAAAGTGTTGCAACGTGCTCTAATAAGTGTCAATATGTTAGTATTTTGTAGTAGTGTGGCTTGTGTTCGAATCCATCACAAAAACCCAACAGAACATGAGTAGCAATCAGGGACGGAAATTGAACGTTGTTAGTGAGGGGTCAATTTAAAAAGTATTTATTTTAGAGGGGCTAATATACATTACGCTAAAATTTTGTATTAAAAATGAGTAAAACACACACACACACATATATATATATATATATATATATATATATATATATATATATATATATATATATATATATATATATATATATATATATATATATATATAAAAGTGTAAAATATATATAAGGTTAAAAATTTTAAAGTTCACTCAAGTTCCGTCCATGATAGCAATCACTCGTCAATTAAAATATGTTATGATAAGAGTGCTACTAAATACACTAAGAAAAATATTGGTCAATACATTGAAAACTGAAAAAGCATTTATTATAACCTCGTTTAATTTAAAAAAGTAAAAAATATAAACTAACTTTATTGAAAAAAAAGAAACTCATCATTCATTTTAATCTCTTTTTTCCCAAAACATACAACAACTCTTTTACTTTTTAAATATCTGGCCACCTTATCACCATGTCTCCAGTAAATATCGTCGGGAACCACCCTATCAACTCGCGGGCCGGAATTTTCCAATCGGATGTTTTTTTCCGGCGACATCACCACAACAATTTCATTATTACTACTAGCCATCCCATGCTCTACCCTAGTAAATCTAGCCACCACTCAGTTGCGAATTTATAAATTATTAATTAAATCTAGCCATCATGAGTTGGGAATTTATAAATCATCAGTTGGGAATTTATAAACAATTTTATTCTCTTGTTTGGAGTTTATATGTTTTTATTCGTTTGGATATTATGTATTCTTATTTGAACTAGTCTTTGAGCTCTGTTTGCCTTTATGCATGAAGATTCCGATAGAAATGGGATAATGGGGAGTTTATGAGAGACAACAATAAATGGTGGTGATAAAAAGGATTGAAAAAATAATAAATAATTAATATCTTGATGTAACTAAGTCAATGATTATATTATCATATTGGTGTATTTAGACTATCTCTATGATAATAATCATAATATGAAACCAGTCACCATAGGCCACAGCCGTCCTTCTTTTTCGCCGTCAATCTCCTCGAAAACCAGCCACCATAAAGATCGGTCTCCACTACTACAACCTAATATATACTTTCGAAGTAGATCTATGATTTTTTTGATTTACTTTTATTTTTGTAACAAATATAGATCTACCTTTCTATAAAGGGGAGAAAATAACTATTATCTTTGTTACGAGGAGTTTAGGATTTTTTTTTTGTTTTTTATTTTTATTTCCAGATTTTGAAGAAGAGTATGCATCTAGTGAGAAGAATTATTGAAATGAAAAAAGTGAGAAGAAATTGTAGCCCCATATTTTAAATAAGAAAAGAGAAATAATAGGGAGATCCATCTATTTTTGTGGGTGCATCTAATATTTGTGGTTGTGTTTTTTTCTCATTCTTCTCATTTTAATTATATTTCTCATTTGATCATAAGTCTTTTGAAGAATGTATAAATTTTAAAGATTTTGTTGAATACCACTTGAACAATAAGCTCTCGATGAATGGTTAAAGAAAAAGTTAAAATATTGTCAAAGGATAAATAAAAATAAAACCTTTAAATCTATAATTTATTTATAAAATATAGTGTTTAATTATTTATACAAAAGTTTGTTAGGAAAAAAAAAAAAAAAAAAAAAAAAAAAAAAAAAAAAAAAAAGTTGCTCATCCGGTAACTTATCTTGTGAGAATGTGAGTAACTCAAGTGAAGGGTTTTCAAACATCGACTAACTTGGATGAACCAAAGTTTAGTAACTCTGATTAACAAAAGTAAAGTTTAATAACTTAGGGTGGCGAACTTTCAAACCCGAATTACTAGATGTGACAAAATGGTTTGGTTAGGTTACGTTGGCTTTTGGGTCAGATGGGTATGAGCCTAGATGAGTCTAAATGAGTTTGGGTCAAACGGGTATCCGTTCGGGTCTTTTTTTTTCGTCAGTTTTTTTATGTTTTTGTGCATTTGTTTTCGTCTGATTTTTTAGTTTTCATCATGTTTTTTTACGTTTTCGTCTATTTTTTTAAGTTTCGTTCATTTTATTTATGTTTTCGTCCGTTTTTTTTACGTTTTCCTTTGTTTTTTACTTTTTCGTCATGTTTTTTACGTTTTCGTCCGTTTTTTAAGATTTCGTTTGTTTTCTTTACGTTATTGTTCCATTTTTTGCGTTTTGGACTCTTCATTTAACGCTTTCACATTTTTTACGTTTTTATTTTTTTTTACGTTTTCGACTCTATTTTTACAGTTTCGTCCATTTTATTTATGTTTTCGTCCGTTTTTTTACGTTTTCCTTTGTTTTTTATTTTTTGACCTATTTTTACGTTGTCACCCGTTTTTTAAGATTTCGTTTGTTTTCTTTACGTTATTGTTCAATTTTTTGCGTTTTGGACTCTTCATTTAACACTTTCACATTTTTTTACGTTTTCATTCGTTTTTTACGTTTTCGACTCTATTTTTACAGTTTCGTCCATTTTTTTTACGCTTTTGTCCATTTTTTACGTTTCCGTTATGTTTTTTTACGTTTCATCAAGTTTTTTATGTTTTCGACTATTTTTTTACGTTTTCGTCCGATTTTTTACGTTTCTATCCATTTTAATTACGTTTTCGTCTATTTTTTTTACGTTTTCGCAGGTTTTTTGCGTTTTCGACTCTTTTTAAGATTTTGTCAATTTTTTTTTTACATTTTCGTCCATTTTTTTTTACGTTTTCGACTCTTTTTTAACGTTTTCGTATGTCTTTTTACGTTTTTGTCCTTTTTTTATTTATGTTTTCGTCTCTTTTTTTAACGTTTTCGTCAGGTTATTTACATTTTCGTCCGTCTTTTTTGTTTTCATCCGCTTTTTTATATTTTGGTCCTTTTTTATGTTTTCATCATGTTTTTTACGTTTTCGTCCGTGTTCTTACGTTTTCATCCGTTTTTTATGCTTTCGACTCTTTTTTTACGTTTTCATCCATTTTTTACGTTTTCGTCTGTTTTTTTACGTATGAAAGACAAACTAAAAGTATGGTAACGACGAAAACAGACGAAGATGTATGAAAATAGACGAAAACGTATAAAAAGCAGACGAAAACGCAAAAAAACGGACGAAAACGGATGAAGACATAAAAAACGAAGAAAACGTAAAAAATGGACGAAAACGTAAAAACCTGGCAAAAACGCAAAATACAGGGCGAAAACGTAAAAATGCAGGACGAAACGGTAAAATACAGGACGAAATGTAAAAACACCTGGTGAAAACGCAAAAAAACTGACGAAAACGTAGAAAAACGGACGAGAATATTAAAAGGAGTCGAAAACGTAAAAAACAGACGAAAACATAAAAAACAGTACAAATCGTAAAAAAAGGGACAAAAACGTAAAAAAAACAGACGAAAACGCAAAAAAAAAAAAAAAAAAAAAAAAAAAAAAAAAAAGAGTTAAAAAAGTAAAAAAAAAAATATACATAAACATAAAAAACGTAAAAAAAAAAAAAACAGACGAAAACGTAAAAAAACATCATACGTTCTTAGTAAACACGCTTCAAATACCATGAATTATGTTACATCTACTTTCACCGCATCATCCATTAACTTAACTCCATCAAAACTATCATCAATTTATTTTCATATTTTACTTTCAAAAACATCATCCATATATGTCAAAAGACTTTCATATCTTTTACTTGCTGTTTATTTTCTCATAACATCAGCCGCCCATCACCAATTCACATGCATTAGCCCATTCAACTTCTTGTTTCTTTTTCTTGCCGATTTGAATTTTAAAAAATATAATTTTTGGTGGCTTTCGGGCAGTGAGGGGCACAAGAGGTGGAGCAGTTGGGTGCGCTTGGGTCTTTTGCTTTTAGATGAGGTGCACTAGAAGTGATGAGCACTTGAATACTACAGGTGCTCTTGGTTTTGGCATTTAGTAGCGTATTTTATCTTTTAGCTAGTGCAAAAGAGGCGCATAAGAGTTTCAAGTGCTCATAAATATTATATATTGAAAAAAAGGAGCGTACTTAGTCAAAATGTGTAAATGCCCTCACCTTAATGAGCTTTAATGTGTCATATCTTTTACATCAAACAAATCGTTGAGAGAAAATTCATTTTGATAATATAATTGTGCACGGTTCATTTTTGTTTTTAGTATCATAAAAAGTTCGTTTAAGAAATTTTCTCTTTTTTCAAAGTTTAGTAATATGTTTGTCTATTAATACTGAAAACAAGGAAAATGGCACCCGCCGCGTTGCGGCGGGGCTCCGATTTGTGAGATCGTGGTATTTTTTTTTTGCCGACACATGTTGTATTTGTTTGGAATAAATGTTGTGTCAAGCTATATTCGTAATTGTCGTACGACGTCCTTTTTGGAATGAATATTGTGTCCGGCACCAGTGGTAGGGCTAATTTGTTGCTAATTTCAACTTATTTTTTTAAAAGCGCACGTATGTCAAAAGTATATTAATATTAAATTTGTTTTGTTTATAATGCGGATGCGTTTCTAGCGGAATAAATCGTTAGATATTTGGTAAATAAAGTTTGCTATATAAACAAAAGAATTACATATAAACTTTTATAGAGCCGCACATATTTGGCCCTTATAGTTTAAAAAAAAAAAGTTAAAACAATTTTTAAAGTTATTTCATAAGTTAAGGATGCATCTTAAAAGTTCTTTTATTTAAAAGCTATATATATTAAACTTCAACATTTCTTATAAAACCGTACGTACGACAAAAGCATATCAATATTGGTCTTGTTTTGTTCGTTATCGACACGCCTTTTTGACAGTATTTTTTTATTCAAAAAACCGAAAGATATTTGTTAGATATATGACAAATAAAATTCGTTATATAAAAAAGTTGTAAATATTTAAAAGTTGAGGGTATGTTTTATAATATTTTTTTTTACTACTAATACTAATATTTTAATACTCCTTATTTGTTTGCTAACAAAAGGTAATGGATTATTTTACTAACAAAAGGTGCTGGACTATTAGACCAAACTGTGCCTCGTGAAAGCCCAAAAAAATGACGGAATACTTTATGTTGTTGGGCCGAAAAAAAATTCTGCAGCCCAGCTGACGTAAGCTTGCGTCATTTGACCAGGAATTATATTTGTTGTTACCGGTTCCATCTTTCGAGAAATGGACCTAATTTTAGATATGGTATAATAATATTATAAACGTCAAATATAGCAACTTTCATAGATTACATAAAGTGCCAAAAACATATTTATGAAAAAAGATATCTTGAAAATATTGTTATGTATGCATGCAAAGACATGGGCCGGTTACATGATGGTTTTTGTGTATGAGTATGTTGTTGGGCCGAAAAAAAAACTGCAGCCCAGCTGACGTAGGCCTGCGTCATTTGACGCTGTATGTTTATATACAAGGTTTTTGGGCCCGCCGCGTTGCGGCGGGTATTTTTGGCATGTATTTTGGTCCGGTGTTTCATTGTATTTATGTTTAGTGATTAACATTTTTTATGGTTTGCGTCGAGCATTATTGATGAACGTACAATTTGAAGATTATCGTTTTTCGGTACGCATAAACGTTGTTCTATTTACTTAAAAAGAAAAATATTTTTGGGACATGTCGAAAACTTTGTGTACGTGAATGGTTTTTTTTGGTTAAGAAGGGTTTTTTAGTTTAAAAAAACGAAATAAAAATAAAAATGGGCCAAGTCATTTTTTTCTAACTAAAAGGAGCCCATACATAAGTTGAATATTTTGTGTTCCCTTTAGTATCTATATATAAATGTTGTAATGAATTTCGCTATATTCTAATCGAATGGTCGGCAAGTGTTGCTTTAGTTTTTGCTTACCAACAAAAAAAAAGGGGGGCTAAGACATTGGGCTGGACAAAAGCAATGGGCTAACCCACAAAACTCAGATTCAAAACGACAAAGGATGTGTCGTTTTCCGACGCTCTATATTTATATATAGTAATATAACTAGTATGGCGTCGGCCGGCCGCGTTGCGGCCTGGCGTGGTTTTTTTCGGTTGTATATATACAGAGTTGTTATACCTAATGCAAATCTAGCTAGCTGATACGGCAATAAGGCAAAAAAAAGGGCAGTCGATAGTAGGCGTAAACATAGGGAAATAGACAACCAGTTTCATAGACAAAGTGAATGCATGGAAAAGGCAAAAGGAAGCATAAACATGGTGTATAAGCATGTATTATTTGCATGAACCACACGTAAATGAAGCATACTGCAAAAGGACCAATTCGAGGCATGTAAAGGTAGATCTGAAGTTGCTTCCTTGCTACACATTAAAAAAAAGGACTGTCAAAATACAAAGATAGGGTAAAAATAGCCATGCATGAGTAGAGAATGACACAATACCTCATGAGAACTGTAAATTTTTCGTTATTTTTTTTTCTGGAAATGAATCTATGTTATTGCTTGGCTTCTTTGTGGCTGTTTTGGTTCTGGTGATTTGCCTTTGACCATATCTGAAATTGTACCATTGTGTAATAGTATAAAGAAGCTTCTACACTACCATTAAGGAAATCTTGACCGCATGTCGTGGAGGTTAGGTGTAAAAGTATATCATACCAAGTAGATGATCGACGCGTGTCCATGTTCTAAGATTAAAAATCCTTTTTTAACGTTGGTAATTTTATAAAGAAGCATGGTTTGTATTATTTTTTTTTTTGGTGGACCACTGCTGGAGTAGAATCTGTATTAAAAAAAACGGGCCTGGGCTTGCAAACCTGGGCTCCAACAGCCCACGCGTTTTTGGCGGGAAAAGGATGTGTAAAACGACAGCGTATCTTATGGGATTTAATATATATTGTTAATGATAATGAACATTTACTATTTCAAATTAAAAGGTGCAAGTATGAGTATGTATACCTTTGTTGTCATCCAAGCAAAACATAGTTAACATAAAGACTGCAATGAACATCAACTGATCACATATTTCGTGTCCTTCACATCTGCAAATAATCGATAAACATATGAGCAATGTCAATCCTAATTGTTAATTACTTTTAGATGATGCAGGAATGTAGTTTTTATTTGTTATTATTTCCTGTTTTTTATTTAAAATGTCCGAATGTAATAATAAGTATCTGAATTGCAGCCAAAGTCTTTGGTAAAATCAACTATGTGGGCTGCACAATGTCTGACTCCAATAATAAGCAAACAAAATTTTAAGGACTTATGTATGGGACAAACGCATAGGTAACAAAATTCTCAACTATGATGACGAATACTACAATCTTAGGTGCTCACCCAAAAAAGGTGAGACATACCTGCAGGGATGCGAACCAAAAGCATAAGCAAGCTTCATTTGACGAATGCAATGTACCGGTGGCCCAGTATGAAAACGATATCAAATGACACCGCTTGTCAGCGATGAATAAAATTATAACCTGGTCTACAAACAATGAATAAGAAATAGGGATCAACAAAAGGTTGTAATACAATCTGGATATCACTTCAGATTTGCAGCATATAATATAAACGAAAAGTATATTACATTGAATTAAAATTTCATGCAATTCATTCTTCTCCTTTTTTGGAAATCGAAATATTGTTGAAATTGACAGTCAAATTCAGCCCATGTAACAATTATTAAAAAATTAATGGGTCACAGACCTTTATAGTATAATAACAAATGGCATTAACCTGCTAACCTTCCGGGAACCTGGACAACAACAAAAGAATAATAAAAAAAATTGGGTTCAAAATGCTTCTCATGTGTAGATGAATAAACAAATACTGATGATAAAGTGTATAACACATGAAAATACCTGTAAAAAATTAATCAGAATGGTCGATCCAACACAGACCAGCTGGTACTGTAATAATAAAGTGTACGGGTGACAGAAAGAAAAACACAGCAGAAGGTAAGATGGAGTACCTGATCTTTCAATATGAACGCATCAGGATTTGTACGACGTCCTGGAGTGCAAGGATCACCTACCGCAGCTGTACTTTTTTCCCTGACATAAGAATAATCACTGAATGGTTTTACTATAATTAAGACTTAACAGATAGGAAAAGAGACATTCCATCAATATGAAAAACAATAGTTGGAAAGCCGGCAAAAACATGTTACACATGGACTTTAGTGTGTGCATATTTTATGGTGTTTGCAACTGATAAAATATACTTCATCAGATAAGTTTATCTCACACAGGGCAGACACAAATGATTTATAACGCATGTGGTGTTATAGTGTTCTAAGAATGATTCCGTATTTTAACTCTCCTATTGTATATTCAGTTAGAAGGTTGCGAAAACCAATTTGTTATATTCGTTATATCTGTTTAGTACGTAGACAAAGTAACCAAAAGCCAAAGCTATATTTGTCATTGCATTGAATCTGGTCATTCATCTTGAAAGTCTGATTAATACCTGTATGTAAAGTCGGTGACCTATGTTGTATTGCAGATTCACCCACCATTCCAATTTCCAATTGCAATAGGCAGCCATTATAAAATATCTACAACTAATATTGTAACAGTTTTATAATGAACTACCTATTGCAATTGCAAAATGTACAGGTTATAGACGTATCAGTTTTAATTGTAGGTTGTTCATCGGACGGCATTCGTTTCAGGTAATGTAGCACTGGACGCACCTGCAATACAACAAAAGAAAAGTAAAATAAAGTTTGAGACAAAGAAGCGTAAAAAAGCTATAAAAGAAAGAGGGAGTGGAATGTAACAGATTTTGCCAATACATAACAACCTATTTAGGATCTAAACTATACTTGGCAAACATTCCCTTATAGTTGTCTAACAATCATCTTCCTAAATTATGAGACTAAGAAGAAAAACAAAGACTAAAACCAATATGATTTAACAATAGTGTGCTGAGCTATTTAACTTGACCTATAAATTTCCGTAGGTCAACCACAATTATAACAGACCATTTACTCAACAACCGATTTTCAACACTAAGATAAACCTTTAGTGACAGTTAGAGACGCCAACACACAACCTACATAAATAAGCATTTCATTAAAACACATACACTAATCCTAAGTATGACATACCAAAATAAGCCTTTCATTAAAACACACATATCAAATATTTACATAATAACAGAGCAAACATACAAACAGTAAAGAAATTTATAAAAGAAGAGGTTAGGACAAACTTCTTGTTCATGATGACGTCAGCCTTCTTACAAATCTTGATACCAAACCTACAAAAGAAGGGCAAGAATGTTATAAAGAATAAAAGTTCACCATGATTGTTGGCTATAACTGTCCTAAAATTTTTTTTAAGCTATAATCGAAATCATTTTTTTCTTATAAACACACAAGTATATTCTCCAAAGATTCACACAGTAAAACAACAATATTTGAGGTAATCAAATTAATACCTTATAGCATAGTACTATGAGAGACAAATAAATTTACCTCCCATCGCCATGGATTAAAGTCGGCTACAACGGTGGATGATGGATGGAGTCGGCTACAATGGGTTTTAGATCGAAAAGTGTGTGGATGTGTTTTGGTAAGAACCCTCTGGAAAATCTGAGGCTTCTCACGTGTGGTAGGGTATTATCTATACAAAGAGTGTCACGGGCCATGGCAGGTATCAAAAGGGCCGAAACAGGGACACGTTTTTTGGGTTGGTCCAGGTCCAATTTTTTTGGCGGGAAAATCGCAGCGTAAAACGACGCCGTATCTAATGGGATTTAATATATATTGTAATGTTACGTAAGCGCAGCAAAATTGCGTGCCAATGACCCGATGTCTTATTGACTTATGCTATTTTGAATTGGCCCAGAGTTCTAACCCAATTTACTGACTTTTCTTTTTGTTACAAAGCCCGAAAGAGTTCTAGCCCATAGGAATAACTAAGTTTTTAGTAAATTTAGCAGGCTTATATAACCTTATTTGCTTTAAGAATCTGATGACTGATAAGCTCAAATTTCACCTTATGAGCATCACTAGAATAACTATTATTATTTTGTGTATCAAGTTTAATGTTTACAATCACAAGATACGTGTTAATGTGAGATTATTAAATAAGACTTTTGTAATCCGCAAAATTCATTCTTAAGCTAACATTGAAACTACATCACAATTGAATTAGCTTGAATAATTACAATCTATGATAGAACAAACTAGATAAATTACCCAAAATACAAAATTTTATTATCACGAATACACTATTATCTACCACTACCTATTATTAATAGGGGTGTAATCGAGCCGAGTCGAGTATTTTTCGAGTCGATCTCGAATTGTTCGCGCGTTGTCTCGATTCGATTACACCCCTATATATATATATATATATATATATATATATATATATATATATATATATATATATATATATATATATATATATATATATATATATATATATTGGGGTGTAAATGTGTAATCGAGTCGAGTAGCTCGCGAGTTGTCTCGGCTCGTTTAAAATCGAGTCGAATCGAGTATTTTTCGAGTCGATCTCGAGTTGCTCGCGAGTTGTCTCGACTCGTTTACACCCCTAATTATTAATCACAAATTATTTGAATTTTGAAATACCTCAAAAACAAAAGTCTTAACAAACTTAAAATTAATAACGTATATAAAACCAAAACCAAACTTGGACTTTTATTAACATCCAAATCAAAAATCAAACAACCATCCTCATTTTCACATCTTCAAATTTCAAAACACCAAAAAAAAAACATTTCAAACTCAAAACAAAATTTAAAAAATTTAATTTCCCACCTCACTACATAATTACACTCCTACCCTCATAAAACAACAATAAAACCATTTCTTTATAAACAAACACACCAACAAAACAAAACCCTCACACACCCAAAAACACACACACAAAATGAAAGCCTCCATCAAATTCAGAGATGAACAAAAACCACTATTTCGCGCCAAAATACCTCTAAGTATAATCGGTTTTCCATTCCAATCAGGAATCATAGCCGGTGAATCAAAAGAATTATCCCTAAATCTCACCTCATTCTTCGAAACAGGTCCCACAGTTAAATTCGCATATCGGCCCAACGATTCGATTAACCCGTTTTCTTTAGTATTCAAAACCGGTATCGGTCATTTCGGATCTCCGATTAACAGCTCATTCAACATGAGCGCTGAGTTTGATCTACTTACAAGTTTTCAAAACCCTAACCCTAGTTTCAAGGTTCATTTCAAACCGAGGTTGGGTGATTTTAGTGTGAAGAAAACTGTTAAGACAGAGAGGGCGGTGGTTGGGAAGGGTGTGTTCAGCGGGGGTGAGGTGCACGCGCCGGCGGTGGTGTTTAAGAAGCAAGGTGATGGAGGCGGTGATGAGCACGCGCCGGTGATTGTGGATTTTGAGTCGTCTCCGGTGAGTGGTGTGGTGAGGGGAGTTGTTGATGATGTGGAAGTGGCGGCGGTGACGTCTGTGGCGTTGAGGAGAAATGCGAAGGTGAATTTTCGGTGGGGAGTTCGGGTTCCGCAGAGTGAAGATACGGCGATTGTTTTGATGAAAAATGATAATAATTCAATGGCTGGGATTTCTTTTGAGAAGTTGCCGTTTTTGTTTTTGAATAAGATCGGGATCGAACACACTGGGAATGGGAATAGTGAGTGTAGGACTGTGAGTAAAACGGGGCGGAAGAGTGTTGATGTGGCGGAGGTTTTTACTGGGGTTAAGAAACAGTTGGATGCTGTCCAGGGTGAAAATTTGGCCTTAGGGAAAGCTTTGGATAATTTGAGAAGTGAATTTTCCGCGGTTAAAATTGGGAATAACAATAAGGAGTTGAGTAGTCGATTTAGCGGAAAGGGTAACGAAAGTGAACTTGTGACAGATGCAATGAAGAATAATGATTTGGGGGTTTCAACTTGAATTTGTCGAAAATATGATGTTTTGAAGTATTTGGTGGTTTAAAATAAGTTATAAGTCTATAGCGATTCATGAACATGGCGCCTTGATAATGTTTGCGTTGCAATTGTTTCGAAAATTTTGTGTTGTTAGTAAAAGAAGTTGGACTTTTTTGGGTTATTCAGTTATTGTTATGGTCAAGAACTTGAGATATTGAGTCATGCTAGCAGAGATGACTCATGCTTCGTCGATTGGCGGGCTAGTTTTGTTTTTTCGTTTGAATAATTCTTAAGAATGCGTAATTATATGATATATATTTTTTTAAAGGTGTAAATGTTTTACTATATACGATTATTACGTCCGTCCTATGTGTTAGTGAATTTGTATTACTAGTACATTAGTATTTGTATTAAATTAAGATTGGTATATAAGTGTTAGGTTATAAATACTAGTTTTAGATCCCTGTACACGCACAGGGTTTTGGGTTTACTTTTTGTTAGATTAATGTTAGGTTAAAAATATATAAATTCATTTTGATATTGTTATAATATGGGATATGAATGTGAGTTGACATTATCATAAATGCCCAAACAATAACATAAATTATATAAGTCACTTGATAAAGATACATAAGCAATTCAAAATAATAATCATAAGCATACAGAGCTTTTAAAATTCAACATATTTATAGCGTGGGAGGTAAACAATATGAGCATTCACATTCTCCAGGTGGACATTTGCAAGTTCCTAAACAAACATGACAAATACAGCTCTCCTCCACTATACTCTTAAGTATATATGGATCTATGGAATCATCGGAATCATAGTATGTAATATTACCAGGTTCAAATGGGTTTCGTTTAGAATTAGAGCCCGTTTGGTATGTGGTATTAAGAGTATAGAATCATAGAAATTTCATAACTAATTGTTTGGTTCATGTTTTTTTAAAAGAAAAAGGTATTAAATGATACATGTGATAGGAGGCATTATTGGCAGGTTTTGGTGAAATAATACAAACTTTTTAACTGGTCCCACATCTCCTTAAATTTTAGCCACTAATTTCAATATTTTTTCTTTTAATAATTTCTTTTTCACTCTTATATATAATAAATAAATAGTTTTAAATATAATATTAATTTATAAATAACATATATCATTTATTTTTTCTCTCCTCATTTTCTTTCAAACCTTTCTCATATCCGAATCCAATTCTAATCCCACTTACAAACCAAACGCACCCTTAGTGTTTTCTATCATAGCATATAATGAATCAATTTCCAATATGGTTTTCGTTTCTTTTTTCTCCACATCAACAACTAATACATCAGTAAAACGACCAATATTCTTTTTGCCTACACCATCTTCCTTATCAGATTCAAATTTTTTCCCTTCAACATCCTTCTTAGCATAATCAGAACTTTGGCCTAAATTCATAAAATGAATAAACTGTATTACGGTATAGGACAAATTAATAATTTTAAAAAAATGATTATGATACAACCTTACCAGAGTATTGAAGCTGTGAGTATGACATTCTGATGTCTTTTTCTTACTCCGAAAGTTTGATTGCTTGATGGATTGAAGACTGCGAATCGTTCTGTTTATATAGATAAAGATTAGGGTAAACATTGATTTAAATTAGGGTAATCAAATCTTTATAAGTTTTATTAGAAAATCTTTGGCGTAAATAAATGTAAAAACGTGTGATTTGATAAGGATGTTTTTATGTTTTAAATAATTAAGAAAAATAAGATAATTTTGCGAGACATTAAATTGTGCATATATGATCAATGAAGCCACAAATTAACTTTGAAAAATCTTCTTCTTATTGGCCAATACACAACCTCATATGTTTAAATATATAGAGTTTATACCATTCAATAATAAATTCAAGTATAATTCTCCTTAAGATAAAACATAATATAGTTGATAGAACATAATATAACTAATATAAAACATTGTCAGCATCAATGGAAATTAATCGTGAACTTCATAAGGCTCAAATCTGCAACTTAAACAATCCCAATCATCTATCCTCATCAGGCGCGTGGTTTTTTTAATTTGATGGAGCAATTTTGTCATCACTAACAGACAAAGCATCCTAAAAAGCATGTATAGTATTGTAAAAATTAGAATATGACACAATGATATTTCAATGTATCTCAACAAACGTTAAACGTTTTTCACTATATATTTTTTTATAAGTATACCTTAAAGTGTATATTATTTTTATGAAGCTCAGATACAACTTGATGATCATCCGTCATTTTAAGAACATTGCACACGTGCCTGTTCTTCTTAATGTTATAATCAGAAATTTCATCTTTAAAAGCAAAGTTCCTATCCACAAACTTTTCAAATACTTGTGGGAAAGCGCTGATGTCACCGGTCTAATTAAACATAATATATTGTTAGTGATTACAAAAGTAAATTTTTAGTAGTATTAAAACACCGTAAATTACTTGTATACATGTTTATGTATTTCTAACAACTGCTGAGCACTCATGTTTATAAGGCAGTACTGCCACTAACATCAGCAACTCTTGTTTGTAACCTGAACCTACAATATTGTATTCAAACGCAAATATTTCATGAATTTACATGATTATAAATTTATTAAAGAAAGTATATTTATATTTGTGAGGCTTTAAGTTATTTTTTATAAATTTATCAAGTTAACAATACAAACAAATCAGAATTAAAAAATAGATAAAAAATAAAATAAAATTAAACAACCTATTGATCATATTAAATCAAAAACGACATGTTAATCAGCACCTCCTCCATATTTGTCTATCTTATTATTATTGAACTTTTTATGGTCATCAAGATTAAGTTTTTAATGAATTACTTCCATCGGAAACTAAAATAAACACATTAACATTAATTATTGCATATGATTATAATTATTTGCTATAAATATTTTATCATGCAGATGTAATTGTTATACAAAAAGAAAAACATAAATAAACAAAACCATATAAAAATTGTATGTTGATATAAATAATGCCTAAAAACGTTATTAATATTTTTTAATATTTCTGTGTTTTGATAATCACAAAATGTAAAATCATTAACGTAAACTTATTACGTAAACAAGTAGTTAGTTGTAAATATTCATTCTAACAACTTTATCACTTAAGGTATGAACAAACAAATGCCTAATGCATTTTATGATCAAAGGAACACTTATTTAATCGCTAGATGTTTTATAAAATGTTACAAACATTTATATCTTTTACAAAATCATTTTTGGTAAATAGAGAAAAATGTTTAATTCATAATAAATATTTGAATTCAAATTTTCAACCAAAAATAGCAAAAATGTTTCTGAAAAATCTTTCCCAGTAAAAGACAAATTTGAAGATTGTTACAGTAGGGCGGCCCCTTTAAAGTGTAAGGTGGTCCCCTTAAAGTTTAAGGGGACCGGCCACTATTTAAGGGGACCAACCCCGCTCTTCTTGTCCTCAGATTTGCCTATAAATACTGGATTATTCCTGGACTTTTTTCTTACCTTTTTGCACTCAAAACTTTCTGTTCTAATTCACCTTATTCTTCTTTCTAAATCCTTTGATCATATAATCATAAGCTTTTGTTTCAAGAATACTTCTAATCTTCAATACTAGAAGTATTGTAACTTAGTAATCGAATACTCTAAGTTGTTTGTGTAATATACCTTGTATATCTTTCATTTATTTGTGTAAAGGTGTATACGTTAGATAGTTAGTTTTGAACTTAGGTGATTAGATTGGATAGGATTATTGGTAGTATCGTTAAGTTATGAGGTTGTTAAGGTGTGAAGTAGTAGCATAGAAATAGGTGTGGAGTGAAGAAGTAACATTGAAGTAGTTGTGGTGTGAAATAGTATTATAGAAGTTGTTGTGGTGTGAAGAAGTTGCTTAGAAATAGTTGTCGTGTGAAGAAGTAGTGTAGAAGTCGTGAGAAGTTGTGAAGTAGTAGTGGTGTGTAGAAGTTGAGTAGAAGTCGTGAAGAAGTAGTGGTGTTAAGAAAAAGAACTAAGTTAATAAGGAGATGTTTGTTACGCTTTTAGGGGGTCATTTAAGCCTTAAATTGTGTTTTTATAATCAAATATTACCTCAAATCATTTCTTTTGTCAATTTAGGTACTTTGGAGAAGAATTCTGGAAAATGGAGCATTTTGGATGTTTTTTGAGCATAAAGTGAAGAAAACGACAAAGTCAAGAATCCAAGCTGGAAACAGTACCTGACGGCTATAAATATTATAACGAAGTCTTCAAAGTATAACATTACTTATCATCCATTAACTTTTGAAGAAACGATATCTACGGATACTAAGTACATAAAAATAAGATAATATTATATATAACATTGTTTTTGAACTTTAAGCATTCAAGCCATCCTTGCCACAATCAGGTTCATTTCCGATACGATTTCATAATCCTTATTCACGTTAAGTCAAGCTTAAAACTATCGAAATCTCAGACTTCCATATTATTCAGGTCGTGTGTTGTAGTTGTTACCACGTTGCATTTGATATCACTTACTTTGCCAACTACCATTGAGGTGACTTCATAGTCCCAGTTTTCTAAGTTTTACAAACTCGTGTGGAGATACATGCTACAAATCTGAACACAAAAATTTTCTGTATGTTCTCCTGAATGTTATTGCCTAAGACACACTGTTGCCACTAAAATCCCCTCATATCATGAACCATTAGTCACTAACAAGTGAACGTGAATATTATGAATAGATCTATTGGAGGTTGACAGTCCATTTGTGTTAGCCGGATAGATAGCCCTTGTGCTAGCCGGTTTGATAGCCAAATGCACATTATTTTATACATACCAGGAGATTGGCAAACTCCTGCATGAGGGCTGATGAGGCAAAAAGTGAACCACTTTTAAGGGGTCATTTAAGCCCGAATTCGAGATTATTTGATCAATTATTGCCCTAAATCGTTCCTTTTGTCATTTTAGGTACTTTTGGAGAGAAATCTGGAAAAGGAAGCATTTTGGACGTTTTTGGAGCATAAAAGTGAAGAAAACGGCAAGGGTCTCAATTTTTCTTGCTGGGAACAGTACCTGACGGCGTCAAGTCTCTCCACATGACGGCGTCAAGAGTTACAAAAGAGGTGGATGTGGAAAATACACGTGACGATCCAGAGAGTTTTTGTGCATAGGAGATGACGGCGTCACCCAAGGCCGTCAAGGTCCAAGTATTAGTGACGGGCCAGAGGAAAATCCTACATGACGGCGTCACAAGTAGATCTAGGCAATACTATTTCATTATGGCGACGAGTTGACGGCGTCACAACTTAACACATGACGTCGTCACCCTGTAAAATCTATATATAGTTTTCCAAATTTCATTCATTAGTATGCAACTTTGAGGGAATAAACCCTAGGCCGAATTTTACAGCTTTTTCAAGGGTTCCAACCCCTTGAATCTTTCATGTTCAATTAAAGATTAGTACTCTTTCAAATCATTCAATATGTCTATGTGTTGTTTGAGTATATCTTACGCTTGTCTTCTATTTAACATGCTAGGCTAGATTTATTTTGTGTTTGCTTAGATGTAGTGAAACCTAGATGTTAATTATGGGTTGATTGTTTGTT
Organism: Artemisia argyi; assembly: GCA_030686995.1. Classification (NCBI taxonomy): domain Eukaryota; kingdom Viridiplantae; phylum Streptophyta; class Magnoliopsida; order Asterales; family Asteraceae; genus Artemisia; species Artemisia argyi. The sequence continues at coordinate 73,096,110 of CM060707.1, read as the reverse complement.
TATAGTTGTTACGGATGATTGTATTCATTGTTAGGCTTAAGAAAATTGGCAGACTTCCATTGGTAACTTGCTTGAACGTCTTAAGAAACATGATCGGAGGTGTACTACGATTTTGGGTTGTATTTAATGCGTAGGAGAATTCTAATGATCCCATGTTAGGAGCTTCTAACGGCTCGACATGGAGTGAAGTAGGATCCTATAGAGTTAAGGAATATTGTACACGGCCCTACGACTAGTATTAAGGAATATGACCCGTCATCCATGCAATTGTAAGAAGCTATCAACCTGTAAAAGATATATAGGGAGTAATAAAACCTAAGTAAACACAACTTTCCCCATCATTGTTTATACCACATTAGTTTAATAGTTTCATTTTCATTTTTGTTATTTTATTTTGATTGCATCTTTAGTTTATTGGGTTAGTTGGCTAGCAACTAATTCCGCCCACTCCTTCAAAAACCGAGATTTTAATTGCTTTCATAAAATATAAAAATACAAAAAGAATCATCCCTCACCTCTAGACCTAGTTTAGGAGGATTTCTAATCCTAGCAACACAATTCTGAGTTGAACGATCAATCCCCCGGTACTTGTCACTATATTATACTACAACGATCAGGTACACTACCTGGTGGGGGTTGTAAGCTTCTCGAGATCCCTTGAGAGGTAAAACCTGGTGCAATCCCCACGTATCAAGTTTTTGGCGCCGTTGCCGGGGAATAGTTATTGTCTAGGTTAGAATTTCTTTTTATTAGGTCTACTTGCTAGATTCCTTTCTAGTAAGATTTTATTTTTATTTTAGGTTCTCTTTAGTCTATCTTATTACTTCGTGTCTTTGTTCGTAACCTTTACCATCCGACATCATGGAAGGTGGTAACCTCTTTGAACCCATCAACCCACCACAACAAAACCACCCATAAAACCCACCACTAGCAAACCAACCTCTTAGGCCCCGACCCTTAGGAGAGTATTCCCTTCCTAGCCACCAAGGCAATCGAAACACTATTGAGCTCACTCAAGGAGCCAATGTATCCCCCTTGCGATCCGACACCATCCGGTTGGTGCAAAGCGGATGTGCATTCCATGAACTTCGTTCCGAAGATCCTAATCAACATCTCAAGGATTTCCTTAAAATTGTAGATTCCATAGACCTTGATGTTACAACTAGAGAGTCGACCCGATTACGACTATTCCAATTCTCTCTACGTGATCAAGCTAGTCAATGGCTTAAACATTTACCCGAGGGATCCATCACCTCATGAGATGATCTCACCACTCGTTTCATTGCTCAATTTTTCCTACCGGGGAGAACTACCAAGCTTAGAAATGATATCTTGATGTTCCAACAACGTCAAGGTGAAACTCTATATGAAGCATGGACTCGTTTCAAGGACTTACTCCAAAAAGTCCCTCATCATGGCATAGACCTTTGGCTCCAAGTCCAAATCTTCTATGACCATATCGATCTCTCCACAAGGCGAACCATTGACCAATCGGCCGGTGGCAAGCTACGTGATCTAAGTGCGGAAGAATCATGGTAACTCATTGAAGATCTCGCTCTCTATAACCACGAAAGTTGGAATGATCCCCGTGATTTGAACAAAATGGTCAAGGCAATATCTTTTCCTTCGAACAATTCTAGCACTCCCGACCGTAAGATCATGGAACTTGAGGACCAAGTCAAGTTTCTCATGAAATCCTACGAAGCTCCTAAGCCTTGAAGACAAGTGAACAAAATCACTTCTGCATGCGAATTATGTAGTGGTCCCCATGACACTCGTGATTGCGTGGAACTCCCGTACAAGCTTTTGCGGATTACGCATCCTCACGTACCGACAAAGCGGGAGACAAGTGGTACACTTTCAAACCCGAGCCAAACCCTTATGGTGATTCCTACAACCCTTCTTGGAAAAATCACCCGAACCTTAGGTGGAAACAAAACCAAAACAATTCTTCTAATCCACCTAATCGTTACCAACCAAACGGTCCACCCTCTAACCGTACTTTCAACAACAATCCCTCCAATAACTATGGTAGTACCAACAATCTTGAAGGGTTGATGTCCAAGTTTATGGCATCTCAAAAAGCTCACATATCTAAGTTTGAAGCCGATTTCAGACAGAAGCAAAGCGAGATGACCACCAAAATAGACACATTCAAGGAGCTCCACCTTGAACGCCCCGTCATTGATGTCTTAGCCCGTGCTCCCTACAATAGTGCCCTACTAGAAAAATATGAGAAATTTAAATTGGGTAAAAATGGGACCGCCTTCGTTCAAAACAAGTTGCCTAAGAAGCTTGATGATCCAGGTATATTTGTTTTGCCTTGTAAGATAGGCAAATCCGAAGCTTTCGACACACTAGCCGACTTAGGATCAAGACTCAACTTGCTTCCCTTATCCCTTTTCACTACTCTTAAGCTAGGAAAGTTAGAGGATACGGAAGTACTAATTGGTCTAGCGGATGGAAGTATTGCCCACCCGGTCGGAATGATCAAGGATGTGGTTGTTCACGTAGGAAAACTAACTATTTTAGTGGATTTTCACGTCCTAGATATGGTTAGTGATACTACATGCCCATTGTTAGTAGGAAGAGGATTCTTAGAAACCGCTAGTGCCATGATAGATTGTAAGGAGTCTAAGATAGTCGTAGGAGAGGGTGAGACTTGGTCGGTTTATGATGTTAAGAAGCATAGCTACGATTGTGAGGACGAACCGACACCACATTGGGTAGAGATGAATAGGAGACCATCTAGATATGGGCCTTGGATAGAAAGAAACTTTATAGGACCTCAATGCTCATTCTATCTCGAACAAGATTTCATCGATAAAACACATTCATTGGAAAAACTCATAGCTAGAGATGAGGAACTAGACCCTTTTGAGGATCCCCTAGTCTTTAGGAAAATGATTGAGTTTTTAAGCGTAATGCCTATCAACATAGAGATGAACAAGTGGAAAAGGGAAGGGGATAAGTGTAAATGGAAGTGGGACAAGCCACCTAAGGAAGGTGACGGATCATGGCATATGAAGATGATTTTATATGATCCGGATGGAGAAAAGTTTGAGAGGTCATACCGTACCAAGAAAACCGATAGGAAATTGAAACCTAAGTTTGATCCCAAAGATATCCTCAATGAGTAGCTCACACATATAGGATAGCCCATGACCTTGAGTCTAGCTACAATCGTAAATAAAGAAAAGCGCTTCTTGGGAGGCAACCCATGTTTTGTGTGATTTTTTATTTGTTTGATTGTTATTTGCTTCCGTATGCATGCTTTATTTTTATTGTTGGTAGATCATGTTTCAAACTAAATTGTGAAAATGCTCTATTTTGTTGTTTAATTTTGTCTTAACTTCATATAAAGGTATTTTACAAAAGCTAAGTGTAAGGGGAAACATGAAATTTGTTTACAATAACGAAAATGATCATGATTCACCATGATATTAAATGAACATGTGTATTAGTATTTGTTAGAGTCAAATGCTTGTATCGAGTCATAATGATGTTTTGCAGGATTTTCCAGGAAGTAGGACATAAGTTTTTCCAGAAATTTTCTGGAAACTTAACGTAAAGATTTCTGCAGGTCACTTCTGATGGCGTCAGAAGTTAACTCCTGACTGCGTCACGTGTACTCTGGAAATTTTGCAAGTTTTGTTTTTCTATTGGAGTCTTGAAGTTTTTGCTAACTCTTTAGTTTTATAAACTCCAGGAAATCTGCAAACATTCATTCCACAAGCATTATATCTTAAATTGCTTTCTAGGATTTGTTAGTATATATAGATTGCCGCCGATTTATGCGAGGTTGCATTGATTGTTTTCTCAGGTTTAACAGGTTATGTATGACAAAAATATGATTTATATTTCTGGAAGGGAAGCATTGAATGTTCATTTTCTTTGAGGAAGATCTAACCTTGTTGCCACACTATCCACACCGAACGAATCTGGGGAGTATTTGTTTTCATTCTTTTACCTGTTTTACTTTTACATTCTTTAATTGAACATTGGGGGCAATGTTCATCCTAAGTGTAAGGTGAGGGTAAATGATGATACCTTATAGGATACAATTGCACTTGAGTTTGTTTGTTTGATGGTAGTTGTGTAATAAAACTAAGAGAAATACTTGTTAGTGTAATTTTAGCGCCAAATTTAAAATTTTTTACAACATTTAGGAGTGAAACTTTAGCCTTAGCAAGCGTCTCATGGATAGGAGTTGTATGATTAGCACAAAACCGTACCATTCAAAAAAAATTTCCATCCAAATATGTGAGATTCGCCTTTAGATTTGATAGGAAAAGCATTCGTTATTAGTACTTATGAGTGTACCGGTAGCATTTAGATTCTAGAACTTGCGTTAGTGATGCATCCTGAGACCGCTAGTGAGACTACATTCGTGTAGTAGGATTTACTACATGATAAGAGGCATTAGGATCACCCTTGTGTTAAACCCGTATCATAATTACTTGACCATTTAAGTCATATTACTTGACTAGTAAAGTCAATTGATTTTCCCACACCTTAGCGTTGTACTCATTTTTAGTACACGAAACCCCTAGTACACCCCTCCGAGCCTATATTTCGTTTCTAACTTTAAGCATCTTACTTAAAGGAAGAATTTGTTACAACCCACCCAAATGTACACCCAAATCGCCTTATCCTTCCATGTATGCACTCATCTTTAGTGCATTATTGTTACATGTTTAAACCCTTAGTTAATTATCTAATTGATTACATGGTTGCTAAGTCGAGTCATATCTTGTACATATTGTTTTGGGAGGATTGGGACTCATGGGTAAAGTACTTGTGTTATGGAGTAATGGGGAAGAACATCATATACTACCCCCATATATACGTTAATCTTAAAAGTACTCCAAGTGTTTTGATTATCTTGATTCAAGTCATTAGATTAATTTATTGTAAAGTATGTAAAAATTCAAGTGTAAGGGGAATGTACATTCCCTATGATTTATTATTTTTGATGGTAGGGTAAGAATGTATGCAAAAAAAAATCGAAAAAATAAAGAAAAAAATAGAAAAAGAAAGAGAAAAACATACTAACTAACATCCCGTTTCATTCTATGTTTATTTTATGTTTTTGTTATTTTTGATTTATTAGCTTAAGTCGAGTCGAGTCTTGGCTTAGCAACGCCATATTGTACATGTAATTAACCAAGATGATTAACTCGCCACCAGTAAATATTGCCTTTATCCAACAAAACCGTGTTTTCCATATCCCTACACCTAACGTTATAACCCTTTAAAAGACCTCTTTGATAGTTTATCCTAGGTGCTTACGCCATGTGGTGGATGTTTGATCCTTTCCCAAGCCTATGGTAATCTATTTGCTATGACCGGTAGTGAGAGATGTTTTCCATTTCCTTATTGTGATATATACTTTATTACACCCGAGAGACGTGAGTATCTAAACACTATTTGTGTCTTGTGAGGTGCTAGTATATGACCTCCGTGCTTGTCTTTGGTCTTTAGTGGAACGATTATTTGTTGTAATTACTTTTATATTAGTGTTAAATGACCCCTAACTTGTATTTTGATTAGAATAAAAGCGCATTTGCTTGAGGACAAGCAAATCTCAAGTGTAAGGGTATTTGATGAGGCGAAAAGTGAACCACTTTTAAGGGGTCATTTACGCCCGAATTCGAGATTATTCGATCAATTATTGCCCTAAATCGTTCCTTTTGTCATTTTAGGTACTTTTGGAGAGAAATCTGGAAAAAGAAGCATTTTGGACATTTTTGGAGCATAAAAGTGAAGAAAACGGCAAGGGTCTCAATTTTCCTTGCTGGGAACAGTACCTAATGACGTCAAGTCTCTCCTCATGACGGTGTCATGAGTTACAACAGAAGTGGATGTGGAAAATACACGTGACGATCCAGAGAGTTTTTGCGCATAGGAAATGACGGCGTCACCCAAGGCCGTCAAGGTCCAAGTATTAGTGACGACCCAGAGGAAAATCCTACATGACGGCGTCACAAGTAGATCTAGGAAATATGATTTCATTATGGCGGCGAGTTGACGGCGTCACAACTTAACACATGACGCCGTCACCCTGTAAAATCTATATATAGTTTTCCAAATTTCATTCATTAGTGTGTAACTTTGAGGGAATAAACCCTAGGCCGGATTTTACGGCTTTTTCAAGGGTTCCAACCCCTTGAATCTTTCATGTTCAATTAAAGATAAGTACTCTTTCAAATCATTCAATATGTCTATGTGTTGTTTGATTATATCGTACGCTTGTCTTCTATTTAACATGCTAGGCTAGATTTCTTTTGTGTTTGCTTAGATGTAGTGAAACCTAGATGTTAATTATGGGTTGATTGTTTGTTTATTGTTGTTACGGATGATTGTATTCGATGTTAGGCTTAAGAAAATTGGCAGACTTCCATTGGTAACTTGCTTGAACGTCTTAAGAAACATGATCGAAGGTGTACTACAATTTTTGGTTGTATTTAATGCGTAGGAGAATTCTAATGATCCCATGTTAGGAGCTTCTAACGGCTCGACATGGAGTGAAGTAGGATCCTATAGAGTTAGGGAATATTGTACACGGCCCTACGACTAGTATTAAGGGAATATGACCCGTCATCCATGCAATTGTAATAAGCTATCAACCTGTAAAAGATATCTAGGGAGTAATGAAACCTAAGTAAACACAACTTTCCTCATCATTTTTTACACCACATTAGTTTAATAGTTTCATTTTCATTTTTGTTATTTTATTTTGATTGCATCTTTAGTTTATTGGGTTAGTTGGCTAGCTACTAATTCCGCCCACTCCTTCAAAAACCGAGATTTTAATTGCTTTCATAAAATATAAAAATACAAAAAGAATCATCCTTCACCTCTAGACCTAGTTTAGGAGGCTTTCTAATCCTAGCGACACTATTCCTGAGTTGAACGATCAATCCCCCGGTACTTGTCGCTATACTATACTACAACGATCAAGTACACTGCCTGGTGGGGGTTGTAAGCTTCTCGAGATCCCTTGAGAGGTAAAACCTGGTGCGATCCCCACGTATCAAGGGCCCTTATTATTTATATCATTTTATGATATCACATACGTTAACGTTTGAGTTCATTAGACTTAGAGAAATATACTATACTGTGACATTACTATTTTACTATTACTCAGCTTGCGTTCAACTGATTATTATATATAAATACTATGGATTCACTCAACAGTTTCTTTGACTTTTTAGCATGTTTATCTCAGGAAATTGAAGAAGCATTTGAGGCACAAAGTGGCAATAAACTGTTGGTTTTGGTGTTGAATAAACTCTATCATTCATTTTGACCTATTATGTCTTTTGTGATATGCTAAACTATGGAACCTCTTTTGTATTTGAATTAATAAATGAATGATAATAACTTTTATAACGACTCTTTTGAGTCATTTTCTATGATTATAACTGTGATCCCCTACCTAATACCCCTATTAGTCTTTCATGTTAAATTGAAATTTAGAGGGTCAATTCCTAATAAACCGCTTATCGTATGAATCCCGAGGAGTATTGTAATATCCTGTGGAAAACCTGAGTTAATAGTGTTAGTACAAACATTACGACGTTTAATCTATACAATATTTTTGTGTTTTAATGATGACAAACACGTAACTTATAATACATAACATAAAGTGCACAAGTTACTCGTTCACACATCAACGTCTCTCGAAATCACTTCAGGTATGTAAAAACACACTTTACCAACTTTGTTAAGTGATCAAATAAAATATTTTTGTCCTTAAACCTTACATTTTATAAATGTGACAAAACATTTTTTACAAAAATAAACTAGACAAATCATTTTTGTATTTATAAAGAAATGTTTAATTAGAAAAATAAATTTGAAATTTGAATTTCAAATTGTCCGAACGTCCTTATTTCCCGCCCAAATCGGATAAAATTTCACCAGGTAACATTTCACCACAAAAGGACAAAAACTGTCGGGAAGGTCCCTTAAATAGGTGACGGTCCCTTATTGATTAGGGACCGTGCAAGGTTTAAGGGACCGTCCCTGGCATCTCGATCTGGCTATAAATACTGACCCATTTTCACCAGAAAAATTGATCCTCTTTGCACAAAAATTTCCTGGTCTTTCCTTTTCATTCTTTGATCACTATAACTATTTGGTATGTGTTTATAAGTGATCCCGTCATCCACTACATCATGTGCAAGAGAAGAACACTCGAAGTCGTCAAGAATCGAAGTGTTATTGAGTCCACACACAACTAGTCTTATGATTTTCTTTTTCCTCTTCCGCAAAGTGCAAGAGAAGAACTCTCGACAATTATGAAGATTCGAGATGTTATAGGTGTCTACACACAAACGTAACATGTGTTACGTGATAGGATTTATATCATTTCATTGTTTTCCGACTTGTGTGTGAGTCGAGGATGGGGTATAAACTTGGATGGTGATGTAGTTCCAAGTATTGTATTTGTGTGAGCTTGGATGGTGATATAGTTCCAAGAAGTCTTGTAACTAGATTAGTTCATGTATTTGTTGTCAGGAGAGTGATGTCCTAAAGTGTAGGTTAGGATTTGTTGAGTCATTATGTAAAGACTTGGATCGGGGATGATCAAGTGTGTCATGTGTGTAAAGACTTGATTCGGATGAAGAATCAAGTGTGTCGTGTGTGGACTCGGATTGCATGAAGATTCAAATGTATCTAAGTGTGAAGATTCAAGTGAACGGGAGTGCTCGTTCATGTGAAGGCTTAGATCGTATGTCGATCTAAGTGGGACAAGAGTGCTTGTTCGTGTAGCCATGTGGGCCTTTGTGTAGATTGGTTCTAGCTAGGATTAGGACTCGACATTCCGCTTAGTGTCGTTAAACTTGGTGTAAGCTTGTGTACGGTTTGTTCCACCATAAAGGAGCGAGTTGATTAGTGAAGTAACTCTCGAGTGTGGGACTCGGGGAGTGGAGTAGGACGAAGAGGTGCTTCGTTCCGAACCACTATAAATAATCGTGTCCGGTTTGCGTTTTCTCTTCTTTGCTCTTTACTTTCTATGTTTGTATTACATTTATGCTTGTGATATCAACTAGTTAACTTAAAAACATTAAACATAAGAAAAATTAATCAGATGAAATGGACACGCCCACTGGTGGCGGTCTGTAATACCTCAAATTCTAAAAGATGTCAAATGACCAAAATGCCCTTGAGTTTAAAATTTTGTAATATTAATAGTAATTAATATCAAATAAAACCCTAGAAATGGGAATTTGGCCACATATGATCAAAATAAAATATGTAAGGTAAAATATGACATTTTTGTAAACATGAGAAAAATAAAAATTCTGTATAAATTAAATAAAAATCAAATTTTAATTTATTATATATATAAATATTATTTAAAAAGGAAAACAAATCCTAAAACAATTAGGAAACTTATGTAATCTTTCATTTAGAGTTTATCACAGTATTATTCAGTAAATACAAGTTCTATATCTATAAATATACATAGAAAAAAACGTTTATATATTTTATAAACCTTAATCGATTTTCAAAAACCCATAAACCGACTTTAAATCCCATATAATCGATTCTGATTTTTCTGGAGCACACCTATATTTTTCCTAAATGCCTTATAAACTTAAGAACACAAGAAAAATAAGTGACAAGGCTGAGGTTGATCGAATTGAGCTTTGGAGGTTTGTTTGTCGATTTTCAATTAGCCGAGAGTCCTAATTTTGTACTGCTTCATTCACAAGTTCTAAAATTATTCTGGTATTTTTCTAACACTTTATATATTATATGTCATCAGTATAAAATAGTAGAATCAAACCATGCATGATTATTTGATAGTATGAATTTTAATGAGTTATAAACCCTAAATCGAACATAAATTATGAATTCGATTAAAAATAATTTTATGAGCCAAGTTTGTATTTTTATCAAGACCTATAAGTATCATGTAACACTCGAAAAATATGTTTGATAATTTTTGAAGTCCATATTAAGTATTGTGGAATTTTGTTATAATTGGTTAAATAGTAAAAAGAAAATAAAAAGGAAAATAGAGAATTAGGGTTAGGGTTAGGGTTTTTGATGTGGAATCTGGTTATTAATGGTGATTTAAGGTTGTAATAAATGTTGGTAATGATTGGGTAATTTAGGGTTAGGGTTTGGAGGTTTATTATATAAACCGATTGTGTTTTTAAAAAATAAAGGGTATGTTTTGTAAATTACGAAACTTAAGGATTTATTTTGTATACTTTAATAATTAAAGGTAAATTGTATAATAATTAGTAGAAGGGTATAATGTGCTATTTTTGATATTTAAAATGTTTAGTAAATTATATAATTAAGAAGTTTAAATTGTAATTTTGTAACTTAAAGGGTGTAAAGTGTAAATTACTAAAACATAAGTATTAATTTGTAAAATATTAAAGTTAAGGGACTAACTTTGATAATATATAAAACTTATGATATTTATATTTAAAACCCTACACTTTAATATAAGTACACTTTAAACCCTAAAATCATATTAACAAGTTATTAAATATTTAACATAAATATTTATGTAAACCCTAAAACTATTATGGAATATGAAAAAGTAAATGATCGAATAAGATATTAATGAATAATACATCCTGTGTAGATTTCTGAAGAAGAGTACTATTCTGTTATTTGATCTCTGTCAGCTTTGCTTTTGTTCGAGGTACGGATATTCTGACCTTACTTTTAAGGTTTCCTTCGTGATTACAACTTTTGTTATGAACTTTTTGTTTTGAAATATCTGAATTGAACCTTTGCTATGAACCTTCTGTTTTGAACCTCGATATTCGAACCTTCTGACATGAAAATTATATTTTTAAACCTTAACTATGAACCTTTTATTACATGAGCTATTTCACTAGGCATGGGGGTTCCATGTCCGTGTCAGGGATGCACCTCTGACATGACTCTAGGGCAGTAGAGTGATGTTCTGCCACGTCCCTTGGTTTGGCTGCAAATGTTTATGTGTTGGGAAGGGGCGTATGGATGCATCCTAGATCTGTTTCTGTTTCTGATATGATATGATATGATTTGTCTGGTGAATGTGGATGTGTGTGCAATACACGTCCTTCACATTTCTGGGAGCTAGCTACTCCACCCACATGAGGACACCCCTCTTTATTGTCTGATTATCTGAGAGGTCTCCCCTCTATATGTTTATGAAGATGTATGATTATGATTATGATAAGTTATCTGTTTCTGAGCTCATGGCATTTTATGGTTCTAACTCTGTTTATACAGGTGACTGTATGAATTCCTAACCTAACCTACACATTTTTATTTCCACACTATCTGTTATACCTAAAAGTGTTTTCCCCAAAAATCTTTCACTTGTACTTCAATATTTATATTTCGTTTCATTTTGTTATATATCTGTTCACTGGGCTTTTTAAGCTCAGCCGCATTTTCTTTTACCGCGGCAGGTATTCAAGTTAGTTGTGGATGGTTTCTGGGTATGAGAGTAGAGTTGAATTGAAGATTCTTGACCATAGTTATTTGAAGTAAGTTATTTATGTAAGTTTTCTGTTTTTGATCTGTCTGTTTGTTCTGATGTAACACCATAATTTGTGACATTTTTACCCTTGTCGGGTTGGGGTGTTACACGGTCCCTTATACATGGACGTCCCCAAACATTTAAGGGACCGCCGGTGTATTTAAAGGACCGTCGATAGTGAAATCAAAATTGGCTAAAAACGTTTAAACCTCACGTTATGTTCAAGTCTATGTGATTGCTTGTATACTTGTTATTAAGTGACATATATGTTTGTTATGAATGACATAACCACTATTCATATTTAGTCACACTTGATTGGGAATTTGATATGAAACATTTTAAGTTTTAAAGAGGAACGTATTCACCCCCCCCCCCCTCTACGTTTCTACAATTGGTATCAGAGCCTCGTCGCTCTAGTTTTCAAAACAAATGGTTTTTAAAATAGAGTACGGTTCACGTATCAAATTTCTCATTGCAAAGAATTAAATATGAAAACTGTTAATTGCTAAACGTATGCTTTGTTGTTTAATTCGTATTAGTTTTGTTGGTTAAATGCACTTCGTATACTTGCTTGAAGAAAATGAATTTTTACACGAAAAATGTGTTTTTACTCACTGGTGGTGGTCCCTTATTTCTGGGCGGTCCTTTATCACTAAGGGACCGTCTGGTATTTAAGGGACCTGCACAAGAACAGTGTCAAACTTTGAAAATTCATATAAAATCAATCGTAAGTCTGTAGGAGTCGTGCTACCCGCCATTTTAAAGGTAATTTAATGTAATTTCATTTAAAAATAATTAAAAAGATTGATTCCAAACTTAATTATGTCGTTAATTCAAATTACTTCATACTAGTTAAAACCGTATGTCACGTTTTAACGTAAAACTAGCTTTTTGCTAAAGTTCTCGAGTCGGAAATCTTAAGTAAATGAATTTTTGAAAAATGGTTTCATTGTCTTGATATTAATTAATTCTTGAATTGGGGAGGAAAATTATTTTCAAAAACAAATCGAGCAAGTATATGTTGTTGTATCTAACATGCTAAACAACTGCGAATATCGTTATGTGTAATATGCTAAACGATTATTTGCTTTTGATTGCTTGCTAATGTTATAATGTTTTAGTAAGTTACTTAGATATGTAGAATAAGTTGATTAATCATGTGTGATGAAAACAATTGTTTTACACAATTATCCTTCCAACGGTTCTAGTGTTAAAATATGTCACCTTAAAATATGTAACACTTCTTCAACATGATTTCTAAAACATTGCATGCACTTATCTTGGTTAGCCATGGGTTGTCTAATCAAGATAAAGGTTTATAACAATACATTAGTATTTAAGTAAAATAAAATGTATTCTTGAACCTTGCATGTATTTGAACACACACTAATTGTTTCAAACATGTAGTCATAAATTACTCTTTTTCATAAGTTATGTATTATATAAAAATTGTTAGGATAATAATTTTTATACTAATGAAATGTCAAAAATTGCGTATATTATATGTAATAATAAATAGTTTTCGCACACAAAAATAAATGACAAACTTAAATCATTAAGTTAATATGTTATTGTTATTAACCTCACACATACAACAAGAATTAAATTTGATGGAGCACATTTCATAAATCTTTACTAATTTTCTTTATTAAAAAGAGTGATTGTGAGGGTCAAGAAAGATTTCGAACTCATATCGATTCATTATTCAAATTATGATTGATATAATTATCGAATCTAATTGACAAGATTTTGAGTGTGGAAATGAAATTGGATTCATTATTTGTTTAGCTTCAAGATATAACAAAACATATCATCTTGAACCTACATACTCAATCACACTCGATTGGTATGAAAATAATGACATCCTACTCAAGACAAAAATTATATGCATCGGATCATAACTCACACTTGTGTTTATGATGTCATATTGAGTCTAATTATCCAATGGTTGTGTTCCAAACATTAAACTAATATGTTTAAAACATGATTAAAAGACACAACGAAGTAGGATTGACGACTTGGATGTTTCATCCGAAATATTCAAGCAATTTACATCGCAACGCAATTCGTAAAAATGTCATTTCCGAAAACCCAAACACGAGCAAACAAACAACATATGTAGACTTTGCTCATGAATTAGTCAAGACTCAAAATCACATGTCAAGTAAAAATATTACATATAGTACATCATCAATCTTCATGAAGATAACATGTATCTAAAAAGGATAATTTATACAACGTGCGTCACTACATAAACAAGTAAAATTTGTAAATCACATTATAACTAAAAATACTTGTTTTCATTAGTAACTCATAAGAGTGAATATATATATATATATATATATATATATATATATATATATATATATATATATATATATATATATATATATATTTTAATAAGCATGTTTGTCAAATGATACAATATGTTTTCTCTCAATAATACAAAGTAAAAGATTACACGATCAATTAAGGTAAGTAATCTTTATTAGACTCTCTTTCTCAAGATTTACTATGGAGTATTCTTGAAACCAAGACACGTGATTTAAATACCGCACTTGCCTTTTTTAGGATGTTGTGTAAGACATGTCGTTTTCATTAACCGACTTTTAAGATTTTGATAGTTGAGTTATATTAGGATATGTTCTAGCGGTATTGGCCAATATCATCTTTGGAAAACCTCAATGGGAAAGTATAGGAATTCGAAATTTTCTAATATGAGAATGGCTACTGGAGAAATTATTGCACTAGAAATTCAATTTGACCTAACGGTTGAATTACTTCTGGAGAGAAGTTGGGTTTGTGGTAAACCTGTAAAAATGGTCGTGTTTAGCCGTAATTGAGCACCGCTAGTAATAGTCTCATATCCATTCTCTAAATTGAAAATTTTCCATTCCTACATTTGACAAAAGATATTTTACATCGATGATCTTTGTCTCCTGTTAGAAGTGCACTTTAAACAAGTAGTAATTAGGATTCTTCTTAACAAACCTAGATTACTTGCATATATGTGTTTAATATGTGTAAACAACATCTCGCACTTATATGATTAAATGTCTTCATGCTTCCTTAAATGCTCAATGCCTACTTGCTTTGATTTAGCTTTTCCAATGTCATATTCTTGATATATGTTCATGATACATGCTCTTATATGTTAAATGTCAACATGTGTTAGTTAATGCTGGTCCTTATAGTAATCATGTTTTGTATGCATCTCTCTCTATGGCTTACATGTTATTTGTACACCCAAACTATGTTGGACTAGGTATGCCTTTGATGATACCTTATTGATGTCATATAGTCTTACATGCTAATATCCTTGATTGTTATGTGATGCATGTTTAAATTACAACTTAGTGGACCCCACAATTTCCACATATGAGAATTACAACTCAGTGGAACTCACAACTTCCACATATGAGAATTACAACTCAATGGACCCCACAACTTCCACATTTGAGAATTACAACTCAGTGGAACTCACAACTTCCACATATGAGAATTACAACTCAGTGAACCCCACAACTTCCACATATGAAAATTACAACTCAGTGGACCCCACAACTCCCACATGTGAAAATTACATCTAAGTGGACCCCACAACTCTCACATATAAGAATTTTATCTCAATGGACCCCACAACTGATACGCGGGATTGCGCCCTCGCAACAGGTTTAACCTCTCAAGGGATCTTGAGAAGCTTGCAATACCCGCCAGGCAGTGTACCTGATCGTTGTAGTATAGTATAGTGACAAGTACCGGGGGATTGATCGTTCAACTCAGGAATAGTGTCGTTACGATTAGAAAGCCTATTAAACTAGGTCTAGAGGTGAGGGATGATTCTATTTGTATTTTTTATATTTTATGAAAGCAAGTAAAATCTCGGGTTTTGAAGTAGTGGGCGGAATTAGTTACCAGTCAACTAACCCAAATAACTACAGATGCAATAAAAATAAAATAAAAGAAATGAAAATTAACTAATGAGGTGGAAACAATAATGAGAAAAGATGTGTTTACTTAGATTTCATTACTCCCTAGATATCTTTCACCGGTTGATTAGCTTGTTACAATTGCATGGATGTCGGGTTATATTCCTTAATACCAGTCGCAGGGCCGTGTACAATATTCCCTAACTCTATAAGATCCTACTTCACTCCTATGTCGAGCCGACTAAAAGCTCCTAACATGGGATCATTAGAATTCACTTATGCATTAAATACCACCAAAAATCATAGTAAACCTCCGATCATGTTTCTTAAGACGTTCAAGCAAGTTACCAATGGAAGTCTGCCAGTTTTCTTAAGCCTAACATCGAATACAATCATCCACAACAATTATAAACAAACAATCAACCAATAATCAACATCAAGGTTTCACTACATCTAAGCAAACACAATAAAAACCTAACCTAGCATGTTAAAAGAAAGACAAGCATAAGATAGAATTAAATAACACATAGACATATTGAATGATTATTGGAAGACTTATCTTTATTCAAACATGGATGAAAGAAGGGTTTGAAACCCCTACAATATGATGAAAATTCGACCTAAGGTTTATGCTCTTAATGTTCCACACTTTACTATGAAAAATTGGAAAAATATATATAGATAAAACATCTTGACGGCGTCACGTTGTAGGGTCTGACGCCGTCAACTCGCCGCCAATATAAAATTCGTATTGCCTAGATTCAGTCTTAACGCCTTCATGTGTAAATATACTCTGGGTTGTCACTTGTAAATCAATCCTGACGGCCTTGGTGACGCCGTCAGTCCAATTACACTAAAAATGTTCTGGGTCGTCACGTGTATTTTCCACATCCACCTTTTTTGCCACTCTTGACTCCGCCATGTGTTAGATCTTGACGTCATCAGGTACTGTTCCCAGCAAGGATTTTGAGACTTTACCGTTTTCTTCACTTTTATGCTCTAAAAACGTCCAAAATGCATCCTTTTCCAGATTTCTCCTTAAAAGTACCTAAAATGACAAAAGGAACGATTTAGGGCAATAATTGATCAAATAATCACGAATTCAGGCTTAAATGACCCCTTAAAAATGGTACACTTTTCGCCTCATCAAATACCCTTACACTTGAGATTTGCTTGTCCTCAAGCAAATGCGTTTTTATTCTAATCAAAATACAAGTTAGGGGTCATTTAACACTAATATAAAAGTAATTACAACAAATAATCGTTCTACTAAAAACCAATAACAAGCGCGGAGGTCATACACTAGCACCTCATAAATAGTGTTTAGATACTCACATTTCTCGGGTGTAATAAAGTATATATATCACAATATGGAAATGGAAAACATCTCTCACTACCTGTCATAGCAAATAGATTACCATAGGCTTGGGAAAGGATCAAACCTCCACCACTTGGCGTAAGCACCTAGGTTAAACTATCAAAGAGGTCTTTTAAAGGATTATAACGTTAAGTGTAGGGATATGGAAAACACGGTTTTGTTGGATAAAGGCGATATTTACTGGTGGCGAGTTAATCATCTTGGTTAATTACATGTACAATATGGCGTTGCTAAGCCAAGACTCGACTCGACTTAAGCTAATAAATCAAAAACAACATAAACTTAAAACAAACATAAAATGAAACGGGATGGTAGTCCGTATGTTTTTTCTCTTTTTCTCTTTTTTTTTTCTTTTTCTTGATTTTTATTTTTTTTTATTTTTTGCATACACTCTTACCCCACCATCCAAAATAATACATCATAGTGAATTTGCATTCCCCTTACACTTGAACTTTTACATACTTTACAATAAATTACTCTAATGACTCGAATCAAGATAATCAAAACACTTGGAGTACTTTTTAAGATTAACGCACGTATGGGGGTAATAATTTGATGGTCTTCCCCATTACTCCATAACACTAGTACTTTACGCATGAGTCCCAATCGTCCCAAAACAATATGTACAAGATATGACTCAACTTAGCAACCATGTAATCAATTAGATAATTAACTAAGGGTTTAAACAAATAATAATAATGCACTAAAGATGAGTGCATACACGGAAGGCTAAGGAATTTGGTTGCACATTTGGGTGGAATGTAAACAAATTCTTCCTTTAAGTAAGATGCTTAAAGTTAGAAACGAAAAGATAGGCTCGGAGGGGTGTACTAGGGGTATCGTGTACTAAAAATGAGTACAACGCTAAAGTGTGGAAAATTAATTGACTTTGCTAGTCAAGTAATATGACTTAAATGGTTGAGTAATTATGATACGGGTTTAACACAAGGGTGATCCTAATGCCTCTTATCATGTAGTAAATCCAACTACACGAATGTAGTCTCACTAGCGGTCTCGGGATGTATCACTAACGCAAGTTCTAGAATCTAAATGCTACCGGTACACTTATAAGCACTAATAATGAATGCTTTTCCTATCAAATCTAAAGGCGAACCTCACATATTTGGGTGGAAATTTTTTTTAAATGGTACGGTTTTGTATAAGTCATACAACTCCTATCCACGAGACGCTTGTTAAGTCTTAAGTTTCACTCCTAAATGTTTTAAAAAAAATTAATTTGGCGCTAAAATTGCCCTAACAAGTATTTCTCTTAGTTTTATTACACACCTACTATTGAATAAACAAACTCAAGCGTAATTGTATCCTATAAGGTATCATCATTTACCCTCCCCTTACACTTAGGATGAACATTGCCCCCAACGTTCAATTAAAGGATGTAAAAGTAGAGCATGTAAAAGAATGAAAACAAATACTCCCCTAATTCATTCAGTGTGGATAGTGTGTCAACAAGGTAAGATCTTCCTACAAGAAAATGAACGTTGAAAGCTTCCCTCCAGAAATATAAATCATCTTCTTGTCATATATAACCTGTTAAACCTGAGAAAACAATCAAGGCAAACCTCACGTAAAACCGGCGGCAATCTATATATACTAAAAAAATCCTAGAAAACAATTTAAGATATAATGCTTGTGGAATGAATGTCTGCAGATTTCCTGAAGTTTATAAAACTAAAGAATCAACAAAAACTTTAAGACTCCAGTTTAAACAAAACTCGCAAAATTTTTCAGAATTTTAGTACCTGACGCCGTCAGGTTGTAACTCCTGACGCCGTCAGAATGTTCTTGGAAAAATCTTATGTTAAATTTCCGGAAAATTTCTGGAAAAACTTATGCCTTATTTCCTGGAAAATCCTGCGAAACATCATTATGACTCGATACAAGCATTTGACTCTAACAATTACTAATACTCATGCTCATTTATTATTGTAGTGAATCATGCTCATTTTCGTTCTTATAAACAAATTTGAATTTCCCTTACACTTAGCTTTTGCAAAATACCTTTATATGTAATTAAGACGAAGTTAAAAACAAAATAAAGCATTTTCACAATTTACTTTGAAACATGATTTACCAACAATAAAAATAAAACATGCATACGGAAACAAATAAAAATCTAACAAATAAAAAACACACAAAACATGGGTTGCCTCCCAATAAGCGCTTTTCTTTATTAACGAGTTTTGTAGCTAGACTCAAGGTCACGGGCTACGTTTTCCTATCCCACCTTTCAATCGATTCTCTTAACCTTTGAACTACTTCATTGTCAACTTTATACTTAGGTCAAAGGGCTAAACAATTCTTATAGTAAAGGCTCATCTTTTCCCAAACAAAATTCATTCCTTTACTCTTATCTTCTTCGTTAACGTCCTCGATTGCACTAATGTTATCCATATCAAGTTGGGGCACATAACGAAACTCCTTCATTTGATTAGGCATTCTATAGGTGATCCAATCGGCCCCATTAGAAAATTGGACCGTTCCCTCTATTTGATCGTGTTTTAACTTGAACTCCTCAACAAATGGCTTACCCAGTACCACATGGGATAAGCGACAATCTATAATATTGACCAAGTCTTTCAAAACCATAAAGTCTACGAGGTAAGTAAAGTTCCCAACAAAGACACGTAGACCTTTAACTCTCTCGACAAAGTTACAAACTCCACCGGGGTATTTGGGATTTTCTAGGTCCGAGTCTTGTTGTTACTAACTCATTATAGACACTTGAAGACATAATGTTGAGTGGGGATTCAAAATCAATGTAGGCTTGATCAATGCATTTATACCCAATCATACACGGTATCTTCACATTCTTAGGGTCACCGCTTTTAATCATAGGATCAATCTTGACAAAAGGAGGCCTAGGGTTATCAATGAGATTGTTATAATAAGCAATTTCCTCCTTAGTGGGATATAAGTTGAAATAATCATCATCTAAACCCTCCTCTTCTACTTCCTTAACATCTTCTACAATTGCCAAGTTATTGGGTTCAAGTTCCTTATCTAAGTCCATGGCTATTGCTAAGTCATTAAGCGCATAGTCAAGCTCAATATCAACCAATCTATTGAGTTCTCTAAGTTCCCTAATCTCATTCTCATTTTGTTCGCGCAACAAAGCAACTTCACTAGGGGAAAGGGGTGGATTCGCGTTTTCCATAATGGCCAACGGAATAGTCAATGAATTTAATTTACTAATAAAGGCACGAAGAAAAAGATAGACTAAAGAAAACCTAAAAATAAAAATAAAAATCTTACTAGAAAGGAATCTAGCAGGTAGACCTAATAAAAAGAAATTCCAACCTAGACAATAACTATTCCCCGGCAGCGGCGCCAAAAACTTGATACGCGGGATTGCGCCCTCGCAACAGGTTTTACCTCTCAAGGGATCTTGAGAAGCTTGCAATCCCCGCCAGGCAGTGTACCTAATCTTTGTAGTGTAGTATAGTATAGTGACAAGTACCGGGGGATTGATCATTCAACTCAGGAATAGTGTCGCTAGGATTAGAAAGCCTATTAAACTAGGTCTAGAGGTGAGGGATGATTCTTTTTGTATTTTTTATATTTTATAAAAGCAAGTAAAATCTCGGGTTTTGAAGGATTGGGCGAAATTAGTTACTAGTCAACTAACCCAAATAACTACAGATACAATCAAAATAAAATAAAATAAATGAAAATTAACTAATGTGGTGGAAACAATAACGAGAAAAGATGTGTTTAATTAGATTTCATTACTCTCTAGATATATTTCACCGGTTGATTAGCTTGTTACAATTGCATGGATGACGGGTTATATTCCTTAATACCAGTCGTAGGGCCGTGCACAATATTCCCTAACTCTATAAGATCCTACTTCACTCCTATGTCGAGCCGACTAAAAGCTCCTAACATGGGATCATTAGAATTCACTTATGCATTAAATACAACCAAAAATCGTAGTACACCTCCGATCATGTTTCTTAAGACGTTCAAGCAAGTTACCAATAGAAGTCTGCCAGTTTTCTTAAGCCTAACATCGAATACAATCATCCACAACAATTATAAACAAACAATCAACCAATAATCAACATCTAGGTTTCACTACATCTAAGCAAACACAATAAAAACCTATCCTAGCATGTTAAAAGAAAGACAAGCATAAGATAGAATCAAACAACACATAGATATATTGAATGATTATTGGAAGACTTATCTTTATTCAAACATGGATGAAAGAAGGGTTTGAAACCCCTACAATATGATGAAAATTCGACCTAGGGTTTATGCTCCTAATGTTCCACACTTTACAATGAAAAATTGGAAAAATATATATAGATAAAACATCCTGACGGCATCACGTTGTAGGGTCTGACGCCGTCAACTCGCCGCCAATATAAAAATTCGTATTGCCTAGATTCAGTTTTGACGCCTTCATGTGTAAATATACTCTGGGCTGTCACTTGTAAATCAATCCTGACGGCCTTGGTGACGCCGTCAGGCCAATTACACTAAAAATGTTTTAGGCCGTCACGTGTATTTTCCACATCCACCTCTTTTGCCACTCTTGACGCAATCATGTGTTAGATCTTGACATCATCAGGTACTGTTCCCAGCAAGGATTTTGAGACTTTGCAGTTTTCTTCACTTTTATACTCCAAAAACGTCCAAAATGCATCCTTTTCCAGATTTCTCCTCAAAAGTACCTAAAATGACAAAAGGAACGATTTAGGGTAATAATTGATCAAA
This sequence comes from Artemisia argyi, assembly GCA_030686995.1. NCBI lineage: Eukaryota > Viridiplantae > Streptophyta > Magnoliopsida > Asterales > Asteraceae > Artemisia > Artemisia argyi. The sequence continues at coordinate 73,074,554 of CM060707.1, read as the reverse complement.
TAATCACGAATTCGGGCTTAAATGACCCCTTAAAAGCGGTACACTTTTCGCCTCATCAACAAATACCACATATGAGGATTACAGCTCAGTGGACCCCTTAATACTAATATGAGCTATAATACACATTATGGGACCCACATTTCTCTTTGTGGACCCCACATTACAAATGAGAACTATTTCACACTCATGTGGGCCCCACACATGTTAGCCCATTTCATGGAATCATAACAACCTTACACGGATCAAACTATAAAATTACATGGATTAAAACACAAGTTCCACATGGGTCGCGGATCACAAGCCCAACATGAGCCCAATCCACAACCAAATTAAGTTATACGAATACATATGAACTCGCAATCACTTTGGTTTGTTTATTCGCGAATCTTACAAACAACATCTGAAATAAAAGGCACAACCTCATTGTGTACCATCAAAAGAATCGAGATCAACAAATACTTGGATAAAATACGTATATATGAATAGTAAAATACGTGCAAAGGTTATCAAGGTCACAAAAACTCCCAAACGTACCCAACTTTGGTCATTTCATGAAAAACGCATTTCCATTTATCCTTTTAAGTTCCAAACATTCTCAAATGACTTACTAAGTGATTCTAGGCCACACACAAGCCTCACAACTAAATAACGTGTCCTAGTTCAATTTCTATGTCTCGATATATATACAAACGTACGTATAAATTGTCACAACTCACTCAAGCTTGCATGAGACCTCCCAAGGCGAACAGAGATCTATTATTACTCATTTTGAGTCAAAATACCTAAGCTAAAACCTTTTCTAAGCTCACAAGACCTTCTATCAAATACTTCGACCCCTACATATTTGTTTTGGTCACGTATTCATTCGTTTGGACTCCCAAGTGTATCATAGTTTCTACAACTCTCTCAAATGACTCTAAAGGTATTATAAACCAATCAATATTCGATCACAACACCCCTAGATCACTACTCAACCACAAATACTTGTTTGGTCACGTTACTATACTGAACGGACCCTTTTGATATTTCTACTACCAAACACACTCTCAAACGCTTTCACAACTAAACCATTTGATCTCACAAGGACCAGGATACCACAATACTACTCCTACTCATTTATTTCACCAAGGACTCGAAATAAAATCAACTTCTAGAACCCTTTGCCTCGTCACCCCTTAAACCTACCCTCAAACACACTTGGAATCTCAACTTGCATCCAATCAAGCTACTCTACCCCCTACTTGTTATCTTACTGCCATATTCCCTTTGTCTCTCCAAGTTGTCTCTATCTCCATGTATAAGCCCCCCATGCAAGTGAGAACTCACGTACAACTCAAAATACTCACACACAAACTCGCCTTGGTCACTGTTTCATACCGAGAAGAAAGCAGGAAGTCATAAGCTGATCCCAAGCTTGTACAAGCTCACCACAAGCTCTTCTCAAGCCTTTACTGTGCGAACAATCAAGTTACAAGCTTACAAGGTCTTACTTCAATCCCACAATCACAAACGACCCACCTCTTGAAGGTGTTGTAAGTATCTTTCAACACTTAAACTATTTTCAATCCATTATCATGTTTTCTATTCGTATAATGCATAAACACTTTCACTTAATTACTCTTATGTCTCGTTAATCCCATGTCTCACCAACTTACTCACTCACATCTCTACATACGTATAAAAGAAGCCATGAACTCCTTATAAGCTTAAACTAATCACACGTTCCTTAAGGTTGTGTGCACCCTAAACAAAAACAAAAAATATTACTAAGTGTTTAGAATGACTTTACTCACTTGTCTTTTGCCCTATTATACGAAATCTATACGTATAATATATAGGTATTTTTGTACAAACTGATTCCTTGGAACACTCACAAACAAGCTACCTAAAGATCACTCATTCACAAGCTCATACAAGTTGTCTCAAAAGCTCATATAAGTTGTCTCACAAGCTCAAAGCTTGAGCCAGTGTCTCGTTCACAGAAACCATAAACAACCCTTAGTGGGCTTAAGCCCATCAAACTGAAACCATTGTGTGGCATGCTCCTCATCCCACCACCCCCTCCTCATTTTTTTCAAGGTCCAATATGAGCCCAAGAACCACCACAACCATTTGGAAGCCCATTGGACCCACATAACACCCAATGGGCCTTAACAGGCCACTAAGCCCACTTAACTTAAAAATTAAGCTATAAGCTAACTGATAAGCTCACACATAAATTTCTAAGCTTCTAGGAACTTAATAAACCATTTAGAATTGATTCATAAGCTAAAATGGTGTTTTGGACTAAAAACGCAAAAGAGTATAAAGTTAAAGGACTAAAACTGCCAACTGTGGAAACTATGGGTAGAAACTATAATTTTTGTAACTTGAGGTTACGAACAGTGAATATAAACTATTTTGGGTCATTTATGTAAATTTTGAAGTATAAGGACTTAAAAATAAACCTTTTTCACATAAAGGACTAAATTTGCAAAATATATGAAACATAAGGACCAAAACTGTAATTTCCATAAAATCGATTCCAAAATAGTACCATTACAATGTTTTTGTCATTTATTGACTATAGTGATAATGGAGGTACTAAAAATGTAAATATACTATTCATAAGGACTAAAAGTGTAAACTTTAAAAGTACAAGGACTAAAAGTGTAAATATTAGAACAAAGGTGTCAAATCTGTCATTTTGACAAAGTAAAGTTAGAAATGTAATAATTACAAATTTAGAGTAATAAAAAAGTCATTTCTATAAACATATGGACTATAAATGTAAATATTACAAAGTAATATGGGTAAAATGGTAATTTCATAAATTTAAATAGAAATGGTTATTTTAATAATAATAAGAACAAAAGTGAATATTTGAGAACTAACTAGATAACAAAATATCACCTCTGACATATTATACTAATATGTCACTTTCACAAAGCTCAAGGACTGAAACTGTAAAGTTTCACTACTAAGGTTTAGAAGTGTAAACCTTTGGAAACCTTAAGGGTTACTGAGTAAACTTTCACCAAGATCATGGAACAAAATAAACACTCATTCCACTGAAACACTATACCCTGCAAGGGTAACACAACTCTATAAGTCCGACACGACTTATCATAAGAAACCAAGGTTTCTCCCATTATCCAGGTTGCGTGTTGAAGCCATTCACAATTTACACTTGACATACTTATTTGCCTACGAACACACACTCATCTGAGGTGAGTCTATAGTCCCACTTTTTACACTTCCTTGTTGAGGAGGTGACTTTTTTGGGATATGTTATTACGGGTTAAGGTATACGGATGGATAAATCAAAGTTAAAAGCAATATTTAATTGGCCACTTCCCACCACTTTACATGATATTCATAGTTTTCACGAGTTAACTTCATTCTACCATCGTTTTATCCAAAATTTCAGTTATGCTATTGCTCTTGTTACCAAATGTATGAAAGGGAGACGTTTTTCATGGATTAATGAAGCGACCAAGGCGTTTGAACTACTTAAGGTTAAGGTAACCTAGACTCCTGTTTTATGTTTGCCAAACTTTAATGATGTTATTCAGGTTGAATGTGATGCGTCGGGTGTTGGCCTTACTGGAGTTTTGAGTCAATACAAACGCCCCATTGCATTATTTAGTGAGAACTTGAATGTAGCGCGTTGCAAGTATTCTACTTATGAGAAGGAGTTTTATGCTATCGTTCATAATCTTAATACTTGGAGGCATTATTTGTTAGCTAATGAGTTCGTGTTGTTTTCGAATCATGAGGTTTTGAAGTGTATCAATGGTCAACATAAGCTAAAGCCCCGACATGCCAAATGGGCCGAATTTCTTTAAGCATTTTCCTTTGTCATTGTACACAAAGCCAAATCACAAAATCAAGTGGCATATGCACTTAGTAGAAGAAACTCATTGATTACGGCTATAAAGGTGCGTGTGATGAGTGTGTGAATACTTATCATTTTTGGTCAATCTGAACTGCAAAAATATTTAAAAACACTCAGAATTGCATCAAAATACTGAAAATATTCCAGGATTGTGTTTTATATATTTCAGATGCAAAATGATTGAAAACAAATGAAAAACGAACAAAGTTTTCATAATTGGCAGTTTCAGTCCACCAACTTTCAAAACTTGTCAAAATTAGTCCCTGAGCATTTATTTTGAAAGATAAGTCAACCCAAGTCCTTTAAAAATTAAAAGTTATCAAAAAATGGTCTTTGGGTGAAAAGTTTTGAGAATTTACAAGTTTAGTCCCTAGAGTTTCACATTTGGCAGATTTGGTCCCCCATGGAATATTTTTGGAAGAAAAGTCATTATTGGTCCTTGGAAACTCAAAAGTCATCACAAATAATCCCTTGGTGTAAAGTTTGAAGGAATTGCATAATTGGTCCCTCAAGTTTCAGCAATTGGCATATTCAGTCCCTGAAAGACCAAAAGTAAAAAATTGCAACTTTTACCCTTGGACTATTGATACTTGGTAGGAATCATCCTAATTAATACTTTTGGGAAATTACATTTTCAGCCCCTGAATTTTCAGTTTGTACATGAATGGTCCTTATGGTTTTTAAACTTGAAAATATACAAACAAACCCACACTCCAAATCCTGATCCACCAATTCCCTGGCCCAACACCAATCAGCCCAACACCCTTATAATAAAAATCTTTCCTCCGTTATTATTACTCCCTCCCTACAGTCAACATGAGTCAACCCCCACCTTCTCCTTCCACTTGCACCTGCTACACCACTGCTACACTCCACATCCCATCACCTCCAGCTCACAAAACCCACTCCTTGTCCCCCTCCACCTCCACTAAAATCCAAGGAGCATTTATTACTCTTAAAACCCTCCAAGCAACCTGCTAGTGGATTAGCACTTTTGGCGCCAAAATAGGTTTCAAAGGTCAGGAACTCAGGATCAAAACAAAACCATCCAACGGCTGAAATTATTAGTGTTTTTATGTTTTATGAAAAGCAAGTAAAAATCTCGGGTATCGGAAGGAGGGGCAGAATTAGTTGCTAATCAACTAACCCAAAAGCTACTAATCAAACTAATGTGCAAGAAAAATAAACTAAGGTTCTACAAGATAAGGGAAGCATGTCTACCCATGATATGTTACTCTTTGCTAGCTATCCAATTCTACCTATTGAATTGTCACACCTTGTTTTAATTGACGGGTTGTATCCTTAATACCATTCGTGGGGTGGCATACGTACTTCCCCAACTCTATAAGCTCCTACTTCACTCCTATGTCGAGCCTGCAAGAAGCTCCTAACATGGGATCATTAGAATTTGCTCATGCATTAAATACAACCACAATAACCTAGTACGCATTGGTTCATGTTTCTTAAGACGTTCAAGCATGTTACCCTATGAAAGTCTGCCAGTTTTCTTAAGCCTAACATCGAATACAATCAACCAAACAAGAGACAATAGGAATCAAGAATTATAAACTAAACCAATTAGACCTATCAAAGTGTCACACCCTAATTGATGAAGATAGACACAAACATCAACAAGGAATCAATAGGATCTAATCAATTATATACAAGTTTCACATAAACATAAGTAGACACAAGGTGAATTAGCAAAACATCATCAAAGAAGAGCAAGCAACAATGATAATAGAAAACATGATTAAGATAGAATCAACAAACCAATACATGATGTTTATGGAGTGATTGAAGCCCTCTAAGTTGCTGGAAAAACACCTACCAAAACCCAGAAATCGACCTTAGGATTTAGGGCTTACAAAAAGTGAAGTTATGATGTTATATTTATAGGCAAGTTTTCTGTCGGCAAGGCTTGACGGCGTCACCCCGTAAAAAGTGACAGCGTCATGACCAATTTTTTCTTCACCAAATTGTATATTTCTTTGTCCTCTTCGCGTGGGCTTTTGAATCACCTAAATCCGAGTTCGTATGCAAAAGTTATGACCAAAACAATATCAGCTACTTCGCGCGCAAGTTTTGACAAGTTAACACGTGACGGCCTACGTGACGCCTTCAGGAAATTTTCTAGGCCATCTGATGAGTTCATAAAAACTCATCATTTATGTCAAATCTGAACAACAAAAACATGTAAAAATACTCATAAACACCACAAAATATTACAAATATCATTAGAAGGTGTTTTTATATGTTTCAGACATAAAAGAACTGAAAACAGAGAAAAATGGGCAAAGTTTACCAAATTGTCAAAATCAGTCCTTGAACTTTCAAGAAATGTCAGAAATGGTCCCTGGATGATTTATTTTAAAGAAAAGTCAATAACAGTCCTCAAGAATCATGAAATAACAATTTCTATCCTTGGAAGTTCAAAATATCAAAATTGGCAAAACAGGTCCCTGCAGTTTCAATATTGACAGAAAATACCCCCAGTGTCTAAAAATGGAATTATATCATCAAAGGGTCCTTGGTAATTCACAAGTTGCCAAGTTTGACCCCTAGATGATAAATTCAAAGAATTTACAAAAATGTCCCTATACTTTGAAAAATTGGCAAAATTGGTCCCCAGTTATTTTTAAATTTGGAAAAATATAAAAAAGGTCTTTATAATATTTTTACATGGCAAGAAAGGCCCTTTTAATATATTTTGGAAAAGTGACAAGTTTGGTCCTTAGAAATTCAGAAATTACAATAAAAGTCCTTGGGCTTTTAACCTTTCAACCAAACGGATCCAATAAATAATCCATACTCCAAATCCATAACAAATATAAGCCTGGTCCAATTTTATATCAAAAGCCCAACACCACAAAGCCCAATTCCCTTTTAAATAAAAATCCCAGGCTTTGACCTGTTGACCCGTCCCCCACCCTTCTTCAACCTCCATCATCACCTGCTTCATCACTATCCACCATACCACCCCCTCCATGTGCCTTACTTTCCACCTCAAAGATACGTGTCATCCTCTCCAAGATTACCCAAAACTTAGTATTGCTCCAGGAATGAACACGTACTACACCCACCATCCCTGCATCACCTCAACATGCCATAATACACCACCATCACCCATTACACTTCATTTGGTCCCCTTAACCTTCCATTGTCACATCAATTGCATTTAATGCACAGAAAATGGCTACAAGCAACCTTGGTGGTTTTTGGCGCCAAAATATCTTTTGAACACCTGTGTTCAATATAGATACGTGTCAAGGTTGAAGAGTGGTGGGATTTGCATGAGAAGACACCTGGAACATTGAAGGCTATAAAAGGAGGAACAAGATGAAGGAATAGTTAGTTAATTTTGTACTTAGCTTTCAATTCAAATCGTAATAGTGTAACTTAGTCTCTTAGTTTTAAATTCTAGCTTTTAAGCATTTCATTAATGTTGTAAGGTTTTAAGAACTCTTTATTCAAGCTTTAATCAAAGTTAAGGTTCCAATTTAGTTTATGCATACTTGTTGAAATTTCAAAAATTTCTTTAAGCTTCATAGTTGTAATCTGTGGTTGTTTGTGATCATTAAGCTCATATAAGCTATTGAGATAGCTTATTAAAGTTATTAGAAGCATTAAATTCCAGTATTACTTGAAAAAGAAAAAAAATAGAAAAAATCAAGAAAAATAGCTTTTAAATTAAAAATTGCAGGTTTGAATGCATCAAGAAGGAGCAGGGTAAATTGTGGATTGCCCTTGGTAATAGAGGCTTATTGGAAGCTTTAGGAAGTGGTTTTGACCCTTGGTTCATGGTTCTTAGCTTGGAATGCAAAATTGTAAGCAATCCTTCTTATTTTCCATTTTATTGCATCTTACTTGTTACTGCTTAATTTTGAGTTTTTATTGCTTAATTAATGATATTTAGTCATAATATAACTTAATATAGTAAGCTTGTTCTTTAAAATTTGTTGTTACTTAAAATCAAAACTTCACAGTTATAAAAGCATAATTGTGATTCTTAAGTATTTGTTGTTTAGAACTGTGTTTTTGTGCTCATTTGATCTTATAAACATCACAATATAGTGTTAGGATTCAGTTTCCTGTTCTAATTCATTGTTATGCAACACTAATCATATAATAACTCTCTTAAAGGGTTGTTTGGATCAAGCTGCTTCTCTGAGTATTTGCAGGTTATTGGTACTGATGTTTGTTGTTTCATGTTAGTTTAGGTCATTAGAACTATTTTCAGTCATAATATATAGGTCTTATTAGTTAAATAGTCAAAATAGTTTGTAATCTTACTTAATTTATAATCTGTTAAAGTATAATATTCCATATTCATCATATTAGCTTAAAAGTTGATAATGTAGCTTAATATAGTTTAATCATAACTTATTACAACATAATAAGTCAGTAAATTTAGATTAAAGTTCAATATAGTCAAACTAGAGTTTATAATAAAAAGTCAAAATTGCGTATGCAGTTAAAAAGCAAACTTTTCTTTATAACCTGTAGGATTCATTAGGGATTGGAAATCCAAAATTTTTATTGTTTTGTGTTATTTGGTAGCCTATGAACTTATTTCAAAAAGAAAATAAGAGTTTGGATCTCATTTGCTTATAAATAAGCAGTCTTGAAATTGGCCTTTTGAGCAAAAAGCTCCCCTGCACCACAGGCCATGATCCATTTTCTTTGGATTGTATTGACTGACATAGTGGACCCCACTTCAATTTTATTGGCTTTTTAGAAAGCTTATCAATAAAACTTTAAGTTCCAGTGCTTATTTCATATTTTGTAGCTTAATTACTAGGGTTGCTCATAGCTTTTTGTTTGACCATTTACACCTAATACACTGATCACTCAGTGTTGAAAAGCTTTTTCATAAGCTTGTGCAAAGTAGCTCAGTGGACCCCACCCTTAGCCCTTTGGCTTATTGAGAGCTTATTAGCTCTAGTTTCAGTTTTAGTTTGGACACTAGCTTATTGAGTATAGCTTAATTGTACCCAATTTGTGACCTGACCTCAGGTTGCATACTGAGTCACTCAGTATTGATCACCAACTTTCACAAGCTCACCAAAAGCTTATTAATAAGCCATAAGCTCTGCTTATTGGCTTATTGGGAAGCTAACCTGACCAACTTTTCATACCAAGGATAAAATTGGACCCTTGAACCCTCTTGTGGACCCCACAGAGGGCTGCAAGTTCATACTTTTGGCCTGTTTGGTTGTAAGAAGGTCCAGGATTGCTTATTTAAGCTTATAGCTTATTCAAGCTTATAGCTTATTCTTGTAGCTTATTTAGTTGATTTAGGTTACTTTAGGTAGAACTTAATAGTTTATAGCTTATTTATCTCTTGGTAGCTTATTTGTAGCTTTTGGCTTGTTAAAAAATCAAATTTGGCTTATTAAGCCATCTGATAAGCTATTAAGCTCTTACAGAGCTTATTTGTGTAAAATAAAAAAGTTGTTTTTTTTTAAAGTTGCTTATTTTTACTTATTAAGCAGTTTTGCAAAAAGAAAGTCAAAAAAAATAAAAAGTTTGAAAAAATTGGGTGTGTGTGGGAGTCGAACCTGAGACCTCTTGGATAGTATTACATGCATAAGTACAAACACCCCTTCCGGTAGCTCTGGCGCACCAGTTCCGTTTAGTATTGCAACATTAATATACTTAAGGTGGTTTTGGCTTAATAAGCTTAAATAAGCCGTTTGGCTTATAACAACTTATTTGTATAAGCTGTTGGACCAAGCTTATTTTTCCTAGGTTCTTCATTACTTAATTTACTTTCCAAAATTTTTTCATAATTTTTACTGTTCACATAATATTTATTTTAATTAATAATATTTTAATTAATAATTAGGTAATATTACTTAATTAAATAGTTTTAATAATTTTTATTTAATAGTAGTATCTTTTTATATTTTTTTTAAGTTTTATAAATCATTAGGTATTTTTAGAAAATATTTTTCTGATTTCTACTGTTCATTTCCTATTTTCTTTAATTAATTTAGTTAACTAGATTTTAATTAATAAATAAGTAATTAATTAGTAAATTAGCCTAAATATAATTTTTAGAATAATTTTATAATTTTTTAGGATTCCTGTGATGGTTAATTAGTTTTATAAATTTTTCCATAATTTTATAAGTTAATTTAGTATTATTAGTAATTTAAAATAGTTTAAATAGTTTAATAAAAACAATTAGTAATTAATTAAAAGAAAAACCATAAAAAGACAAAAATATTTATTTTAGTTTTTTATACTTTCTTCAAGTTCATTTAAAAATTTAGAAAATAGTTTTGCAAGTTTTTAGTTTAATTTGTAGTTTCTATCATTTTTAGTTTGATTTAAATTAGTTTTAATTAAATAGTTAAATAGTTTTTAATTAAATAAATAATATTAAATAATAAAATAATAATAAAAATAATAATAATAATTTTCTTTTAAATTAAATTTTCTTTTAAGTCTAACTTTATAGAATTTTCAATTTTACCCCCTGTAGTTTAATTTGCATTAAAACTCACCTTTTTCCCTGTACGTAGACGTAAGTTTTTAATTTATATACGTTTTTAGTTCACGTAACTGTTTATATATATTGTTTAGACTGTTTAAATTTTGTAAGTCAGTAGTATAAATCAATCTCATCTTTGCCCATTCATAATCACCCGATCCCAAATTTCGTTTTATTACAGATTTCACGCCTCGTTGGGAATAACGACCCGAGGATACATTGTACTCCGAGGAGCATTAGTCTAAGCTGTTTTTGACTTATTGACCTTGGTCAATAATAATCTGACGGTTCAGTACTGATCACCATCACTCTTTAATTTTACACGTGACGGCCTTGGGTAACGTCGTCATCTCCAATGCACAAAACTTTCTGTACCGTCACGGACTTTATCCACTTCACCTCTTGTTTTACTCTTGACGCCGTCATGTAGAACCTTGTGAAGCCGTCAGGTACTGTTTCCAGCAAGAAAAATTAAGACTTTGTCGTTTTCTTCACTTTTATGCTCCAAAAACGTCCAAAATGCTTCCTTTTCCATAATTCACTCCAAAAGTACCTAAAATCACAAAAGGAATGATTTAGGGCAATATTTGATCAAATAAATTCAATTCCGGGATTAAATGACCCCCTAAAAACGGATCATTTCTCGCCTCATCATATACCCTTACATAGGGATGGCAATGGGTCGGGTTCGGGGCGGGTTTTAGTGTACCCGTACCCGTTTATAATATCCAAACCCGTATCCGCCCCATTACCCGCCGGATACCCGATTAATATTATCCATCCGTTTTTCGGGTTTCCCCGCGGGTTTTCGGTTATCCCCAATTGAATATTATATGAAAAAATGGCGGTATTAATATTAAGTCACTAAAATTCACCGAAAAAACAAGTGAAAATGCCCTAATATATTCATTTTTTTAAGATAAAGAAAACGAATATCGTATCAAACGATTTAAAGCTTTTGAATAATTTATGTACAGAATAAAATATGTTATATAATAGAGATATGTATATAAAAAATATAATGGAAGAAATTATATATAATATATATATATATTCTAGTTAATTATAATATAAATAAAGCGGGTATAGATTCGGGTAGACGGATACGGATACGGGTACGGGTAATCGGGCGGGTATTACCAGAACCCGTACCCGGCTAAAAAATTATATCAATACCCAAACCCGCATCCAAACCTGTCAGCCCGTCCCCAAACCCGACCCAACCAGTTCGGGTTTTGGTTTTCCCCGTCGGTTTCGGGCGCTTTTGCCATCCCTACCCTTACACTTGAGATTTGCTTGTCCTCAAGCAAATGCGCTTTTATTCTAATCAAAATACAAGTTAGGGGTCATTTAACACTAATATAAAAGTAATTACAACAAATAATCATTCCACTAAAGACCAAAGACAAGCACGGATGTCATATACTAGCACCTCACAAATAGTGTTTAGATACTCACATCTCTCGGGTGTAATAAAGTATATATCACAATATGGAAATGGAAAACATCTCTCACTACCTTTCATAGCAAAATAGATTACCACAAGCTTGGGAAAGGATCAAACCTCCACCACATGGCGTAAGCACCTAGGATAAACTATCAAAGATGTCTTTTAAAGAGTTATAATGTTAGGTGTAGGGATATGGAAAACACGGTTTTGTTGAATAAAGACAATCTTTACTAGTGGCGAGTTAATCATCTTGGTTAATTATATGTACAATATGGCGTTGCTAAGCCAAGACTAGACTCGACTTAAGCTAATAAATGAAAAATAACAAAACATAAAACAAACATAGAATGAAACGGGATGGTAGTCCGTACGTTTTTTTCTTTTTTATTTATTTATTTATTTATTTATTTATTTATTTTTTTTTTGCATACACTCTTACCCTACCATCCATAATAATACATCATAGGGAATGAACATTCCCCTTACAATTGAATTTTACATACTTTACAATAAACTAATCTAATGACTCGAATTAAGATAATCAAAACACTTGGAGTACTTTTAAGATTAATGCACATATGGGGGTAATAATATGATGTTCTTCCCCATTACTATATAACGTAAGTACTTTACCCATGAGTCCCAATCGTCCCAAAACAGTATGTACAAGGATATGACTCGACTTAGCAACCATTTAATCATTTAGATATTTAACCAAGGGTTTAAACATGTAACAATAATGCACTAAAGATGAGTGCATACACGGAAGGCTAAGGCGATTTGGGTGTACATTTAAGTGGGTTGTAACAAATTCTTCCTTTAAGTAAGATGCTTAAAGTTAGAAACGAAAAGATAGGCTCGGAGGGGTGTACTAGGGGTTTCATGTACTAAAAATGAGTACAACGCTAAGGTGTGGGAAAAATTAATTGACTTTACTAGCCAAGTAATATGACTTAAATGGTCAAGTAATTATGATACGGGTTTAACACAAGGGTGATCCTAATGTCTCTTATCATGTAGTAAATCCTACTACACGATGTAGTCTCACTAGCGGTCTCGGGATGCGTCACTAACGCAAGTTCTAGAATCTAAATGCTACCGGTACACTCATAAGCACTAATAGTAAATACTTTTCCTATCAAATCTAAAGGCGAACCTCACATATATGGGTGGACTTGCAGAAATCTTTACGTTAAGTTTCCAGAAAATTTCTGGAAAAAACTTATGTCCTACTTCCTGGAAAATCCTGCAAAACATCATTATGACTCGATACAAGCATTTGACTCTAACAAATACTAATACACATGTCCATTTAATATTGTTATGGATCATGCTCAATTTCGTTCTTATAAACAAATTTGGGTCTCCCCTTACACTTAGCTTTTGCAAAATACCTTTATATGTAATTAAGACGAAGTTAAAAATAAAATAAAGCATTTTCACAATTTACTTTGAAACATGAACCACAAACAATAAAAATAAAGCATGCATACGGAAATAAATAAAGTCAAACAAACAAATAAAGTTTGGGTTGCCTCCCAATAAGTGCTTGTTTTTGTTTGAGTCACGAGCCTGACTCTACCCTTATTTAACGAAAATAGGGGAGGTTTTCCCTACACTTTGAATTAAGTGCTGGTGGAAGTAGCGATACACACCCTTAGGGTGGAAATATGCCACGTGAGGTGAAGGGGGTGAGTGAACGGCTTCCTTCAACCTAAAACTACCCGGATAACATTGGTTGATGGGTGGGTCGGTTCTTCTTTTGTCTCCTAGAAATATATCTAAGGATGGAAAGGTGTGTAAAGATTGAGGTTCCGGTTCATCAACACTAGGAAATTCCCTAGAACTAGGAGTAAGGTTATCACTACAAGTATTCAAACCTATATCCTCAAGTGGTGCCTGGTCCAAGGGTTCTACTTCTATTGGGGTTCCTATAGTCTCTTCTACTTCTTCCGGGTATGTCACGGGCGGTGTGTATGCCTCAAATGATGGTAGGACTTGTGGGGTACTTAGTGGGCTTGGGTTTTATAGTATCTCTTCCATCACATCAATATCACCTGTGTGTTCATCTTGTATTATGGTAGTGCCTAACCATGACATGCAACTAGGTGGCTTAACTCTAACCACATGTGTGTCGTATGTTTTAGTGAAATCTATCCCGCTCATGCAACTAGGTAGTTCAACACTAACCATCTCACAATCTTGGTTTGATTCTAAGTTCATGTTCTTAGAAACTAGGTCATCTTGCTCATACGAATCCACCAATTCGTCGAGCTTATGGGTCATGGTTAGAAAGCTTTTCTCAAAATTCATCCAACGGGTCTGACTAAAAGGAATTGATCCTGATAATGATCGTCTAATAGAAATCACACATGTATATAATTCATCAAACCCATCTAACTTTACCCCCAACTCCTCTTGGATGTCATAAAGATAACACAAAAATCATTGGAATGATAGGAAGCAAATCTATTAGTGAAATATAGTTATCTGCCATAGTGACAAGTGAAAATGGTTTTACAAACAAAGGGCACAAAGAAAAAGATAGACTAAAAGAAAGCTAATAAAAAGAAAATAAAAATCTCACTAAAAAGGAATCTAATGAGTAGACCTAATCAAAATAAATTCCAACCTAAGCAATAACTATTCCCCGGGCTGCGGCGCCAAAAACTTGATACGTAGAAATCGCACCAGGCTTTACCTCTCGAGAAGCTTACAACCTCCACCAGGCAGTGTACCTGATCGTTGTAGTATAGTATAGTGACAAGTACCGGGGGATTGATTGTTCAACTCAGGAATAGTGTCGTTAGGATTGAAAATTAATCTAACTAAGTCTAAAGGTGAAGGATGATTCTTTTTGTGTTTTTATATTTTATGAAAAGCAAGTAAAAATCTCGGGTATTGGAAGGAGGGGCGGAATTAGTTGCTAATCAACTAACCCAAAAGCTACTAATCAAACTAATGTGCAAGAAAAATAAACTAAGGTTCTACAAGATAAGTGAAGCATGTCTACCCATGATATGTTACTCCTTGTTAGCTATCCAATTCTACCTATTGAATTGTCACACCTTGTTTTAATTGACGGGTTGTATTCCTTAATACCATTCGTGGGGTGGCGTACGTACTTCCCCAACTCTATAAGCTCCTACTTCACTCCTATGTCAAGCCTGCAAGAAGCTCCTAACATGGGATCATTAGAATTCGCTCATGCATTAAATACAACCAGAATTACCTAGTACGCATTGGTTCATGTTTCTTAAGACGTTCAAGCATGTTACCCTATGGTAGTCTGCCAGTTTTCTTAAGCCTAACATCGAATACAATCAACCAAACAAGAGACAATAGGAATCAAGAATTATAAACTAAACCAATTAGACCTATCGAAGTGTCACACCCTAATTGATGAAGATAGACACAAACATCAACAAGGAATCAATAAGATCTAATCAATTATTTACCTTGTTGACCATTTACTTGGTCAATTTAGGTTGATCGTTTGTGGCCAATCAGCGTGCGATGGGCTTTGAAACTTTTTGAGATCTTTATCAAGATGACCCATATTTTAAAGAAGTGTGGAGCAAGTGTGGCATGGGAACATATCAACAATATTCTAAACATGATGGGTTTTTGTTTAAGGGTGCGCGGTTGTGTATTCCCTTAAGTTCGTTACGTGATTCTGTTATAGTAGAAAGTCATGCTCGGGGTCTCACATGTCATCTTGGGCGAGACAAAACACTTATTATTCTTAAATACCAGTTTTATTGGCCAAAGATGGTGAGGGAAATTCGTCGGGTTATTGAGCGGTGCAAGATTTGTCACATTGCGAAGACTCATGGGACTAAAATGGGGTTGTATACTCCTTTTTCGGTACCTGAAGCTCCATGGGAGGAGGTTAGTCTTGATTTTGTGTTGGGATTATCTCTTATTCAACGAAATAAAGATTTTGTGATGGTGGTGGTTAATTGATTCTCTAAGATGGCTCACTTTGTTGCTTGTTCCAAGACCTTTTTATGCTAGCGAAGTGGCTCATTTATACTTTGCTAAGATTGTGAAGTTACATGGTGCTCCAAAGACTTTGACTTCGGATTGAGATGTGAAGTTTGTTAGTCATTTTTGGCGGACTTTGTGGACACGTATGGGGTCTAAATTGCAATTTAGTAGCTCTTATCACCCAGAAACTGACAGGCAAACTGAGGTTACTAACCAGTGTTTGGGAAATTTACTAAGGAGTTTGATTGGAGAACATCCTAAACTATGGGATCTTACACTCCCACAGGCTGAGTTTGTATACAACCGGCCGCCTAATCGTACTACAGGTAAGACTCTTTTTGAAATCGTGTATGGTCGTAATCCCATTACTCATCTTGATTTGGTTCCAATTCTGGTAAAAGAGCCTTTAAATATGGACGCTGATGAACAATCTAAAAAGATAATGGTTTGCATCAAGAGGTGCGCGATAAGATTGTTCATCTAATACACGTTACAGTGTTCAAGCAAATTAGCATCGCAAGCGGGTTGTGTTTCAAGAAAGTGATTTGGTTTGGATCCATTGGCGTAAGGAGAGGTTTCTAGTTGGGCGATTCGGGAAGCTGAAGCCACTGGCTGATGGTCCCTTTCGGGTTCAAAAGAAGATTAATGATAATGCATATAAGATTGAACTACCCGGACATAACAACGTGTCTGCTACTTTTAATGTTGCTAATTTATCACCATATACATGAGAAAGTGACGACGAAGAAGACTCGTGGACGAGTCTTTCTCAAGTGGGGGAGAATGATGCAGGGGAATAGGGCTGTAAACGAACTGGACGAACACGAACGGAGCCCTGTTCATGTTCATTCATTTAATTTTAACCGGACAAATAAATGGACACGGACGCTTAAACGGACGAATTATCTTGTTCATGTTCGTTTATTAAGAAAATGAGTTGTTCATGTTCGTTCATTAAGACACTAAACGAACATAAACGATCGAACATAAATGAATATAGACAAACAAACATAAACTTTATTAAATCCTTCATAATATAATGTTTTATAAGTGTTGTTTTGTTTAAACAAATCAATTTTTAACATTATAAAATTAAAAGATATAATATATGAACATAAATAGATAAATAAAAATAAACGAACTTTAACGAACGCATAATCGGACGTTCACGAACATAAATGAACGAATGAGACTTTTGTTCATGTTCGTTCATTTAACTAAATGAACGTAAAATATTGTTCGTGTTCGTTCGTTTAATAAACGAACGAACATAAACGAACTTTTTACCGAACGGTTCATGAAATGTTCACTGAACGTTCAGTTCGTTTACAGCCCTACAGGGGAAGCAACGTTCTAATTTGAGCATAGATCTTAATTTCTATGTTGAAGAAAGTCCAGTATGAATGTTTCTGCAGCGTGACATCCAAATTTTTATTATTTTTAAGTTTCAGGGTTTATTTTGTCCTTTTTAGTCCTGAAAGGTTTAGGTTTGAATTATAAGTTTAATTAGCTTTCTTTCCAAGCGAATTGAGTAGTTTAAACTTTAAATAGTCTCATTTGTTTAGGGTTGAAACTCATAGTTAGTTTTTATCGAAATCAATAAACCAATTACCCACTTGAGAATTCAATTATCTTCTTGTTATTATTGTTATTTTCCGTTACGATCCGACATTAAAAACGGTATAGAAAACTAAAATTAGAGGCTACATTTTTTCCTTTGCAATTATAGTATATTTTAATACTAGCTTAATAACCCGCCCGATGGGCAGGTTCGCTTTATACTGTAACAATTCGCATTTTCAGGTTAATTACTTTTCCCGGAAAATTTCACTATTCACTTTTACTATTCATTTTTCCCGAAACTTGATTTTTGTTTCTTGGCCTCGAGTGATAAATCATTTCCATGGCAAATTAAAAGTTTAACTTTCATAAGCTCATTTTCGTGAAAGTTATTAAGGAATTACACGTTTTAGGGTAAAACGTACGCACAACGAAACTTGACCGCGTTAAGTGACCCCGCATCAGAAAAATGTTTGACACACTCATGATTTATTTGAGAATTAATCGTGACTGAGAAAAACATGACCAAAATAAGCCTCGGCCGTGAAAAACTGGAATTTTCAGTTTTTAAGCGTTTTTACTCAGCCGTAACCTTAGCCTATACCTGCACCGCATTTCTAAGATGATTTAAGTTTTCAACTTTTTAGAAAAAGTCAACATATTTTTCCCTCCTCCATTGACCAAAAATCATTCCTTGATTTTATAAGTCATTCATTGATTTTTAGGCTTACGGTTTGATGTCTAAAAGACATTTAATACCAACCGACACTAGACTGAGCCCAGTCTAGACATTATAAGTCATTTTAAATCATATTTATCCTATTAGAAAAGTAAAATTTTACTTTTCTCAATTTTACGCAATATTCGTACGTTTTACGTATTACGCGTTTTAGACCCGTGTTTCCAGTTTTTAGCAGGGTTTTACTACCCCAATGGAACCTACCACTCATTTTATATTTTATTATGGAGTATTTTGACATGTTTAACCATTCTTCCAAGTTTCGTATTTTTACGATACCCGGTTTTACGTTTTGAGGCTTAATCAATTACGATTGGCATTTCCCGAAATCAAAACTAACCAAGTATCTTGGATAATATCCTCAAAGGTCCACACTTGCTCCCCAAGCTTGGCCAAACCGCCACTAGGGGGGGGGATTCACACTAGGTGTCATGATCTTATGCAAAGTAACCTTGGATGATTACAAGTGTTAAACTTGGTCTCCAAGTGTTGACTAGTCCTAAGTTGTAACCTCCTCAAGCTTCCATAAAGCCTCCTTGCCCTCCTTGAACGTCCCATATCACACACACACCAACACCCTTTCATTTGCTAATCTTCTTCCAAGTTTCATCCAAGAATCAAGTGCTTAAACAACATAGAAACCCTAGTTAGGTTATCATTCATCAAACACTTCCATAACCTCATTTACTTGGTGATTTCTCTTGAGTTTAAATCCACTCAAGTCACCTCAACTTTCATCATCTCTCTTTCAAGATTACAAGAGTAGAAAGATTGCATGAAGTGAAGTGGGTTGAAGCAAGTCTATCAAAGTCCTATCCTTACATGTTAACTTCCTTTCATCTTTGAAAGCCAAAAGTTGTAAGCCAAACCCTAACATGCTTCTTGTTGAATAATCATGTTCATGTTATTTACATATTATTCATGCTATATTATGTCTTGTATTCATGTCCATGATGTACAAAAAATGGGTAAAACAAGTATTGATACATATATGTAACTTATGTTATTCAAACAAGTAAACTAGTGATTTTTTTGGAGAACCATGACCAAAATAGTATAACTCTGATATTGGATCATTACATATTACAGTAGAGGACTTAACAAGGAAACCATAGCAATTTGAACCACCTAAAACGAGTATACGAGTCAAAAGTTACGCCCATTTGAAGTTACCAAAGATTTCCGGCAAAACTGCCTAAACCATACTGTTTTGCATTCTGACTTTTTGAAAGCCACCCTTCTGGTCCGATTCATCAAAAACTTAAAACACGAAAGTTGTCCGGAACGACGTTTTCATTCAGGTTCAAAGAAGCTCGAGCCTTGAAAACGCTTTTCGAGTGATAATTTCTTCAAATTCTAAACAGCCCATTTTTAGACCAAAGTCATTACATATAGGTTATGGTTTATGAAGACCAAAGGGGTCTTATGACCTAGAATCAAGACCACAACCATGGCTAGAGCCAAGTTTGTGTCTCATGACCTTGGAACAAGGACCAAAGGTCATGGCAAGGCCATGATGAAATGACCATGTAAGCTTACTTAGGCGTAAACATGAAACAAAGAGTTGACGATAACTTGAACAAGCAATTTGGATCTACTTCACTTAAAAAGGAACCATGAGATATACAAAGAGAAAATGGTCATATAAGACTTATGAAACTACCCCTAATAACAATCTTCATGTACTAATAAAAGTTTATTCAAATATCGGACGTGTAACTTTTCGGATCAAAACTCATATCTATATATTTTATCAACTACTACAATAGTAGGGAGCCTCATGTGAGGAGTTCATTATGTAAGCCGTCGAGATGAGTTGTGGATTTACGAGTTAAAGTGTCCTGGCTCCTCGAACGCTTACTAACATGACTTCTGAATTATGTCGGCCCGAACGGTAGTAAACGATATACAAAACATACATGTTCATGAATCTTTTCTTTCAAAGACTTACGATATACATCATACCACATCATAGACTATAATGCAAGATATATATATGGGCACTTATTCATATTCTTCACTCCGATCCTAAGTCACAACATTCTATTATAGGTTGCTCGTAGAAACCTTCACGATTCAACCATTACATTCATTACTTGCTATCTTACTTAAGGTGAGTTCATAGCCCCACTTTCCATTACTTTATTGTTTTACAAACCCTTGGGGGGAATACATGCTATTTTAACCGAGCACAATGTTTTTAAATTGTATGCTTGCCTGATTGTTTTATTATCACTAAGTATCAGCCTTGCTAAACCGAGATCCCTTATTATGAACCATTTAATCACTAGCAATAGTGAGCCCAAATATTGTGAATAGGCTTATTGGGATTGACGAATCCCATTTGTATTGACTAAGTTCATACAAATGCATTAATATTTGAGATTTAGGTATGTTAGCAAAGTACCTACCGGGATAAATCTGCCGATCGATATTGGTACACGTTAACGTTTTGGTGTCATAAGCTTCCAATCATTGGTGTGAGTCTATAGCTCACACTACCAACATATTGTGTTCAAACATTAAACAAACTCTATGAATATCACTCAACCTTTGTGTTGACCTCTCAAGCATGTATTTCAGGTTCATGACGATCAAGGATGGCGTGGAAGGGCACGGATACTCAAGAGGGTTATAAATTTTATTATCATTCAAAAACTCATTTAATGTAAACTGTAAACATGGAACCATTTGGGACCTCATTTTGTAACCTATGATATTTATACAATTTGAATGATAAATCTTTTAAAACGACTCAATTGGAGTTCGTTTTCTATTATTGTGACTATTGTGCCGTCGAGTAACACCCAGTTTGAATTCCGCTGCAACCATGAATTGGGGGTGTTACATATACTATTTGCTTGACAAAATTTAATTGTACGTAAGTAAATAACGAATAATGGCAAACATGTTAAAAGGAAAAATTGGAAACAAAAATTCGGTATTCATGTACTCCGTATTATATATAAAAAGAACAATAATAAGTATGTTAATCATTATAAAACTAATCTAGAAGAAAAGTGACGTGACAGCAATAAATGTTCATATACATAAAACTATCTTGATATTATGACCCTTATCTAATCCATTGCTTGAGAACTTTATCTCTACCTACGGATGCTACTTTCTCGTCATCAGGACTTCAATCGACAGCAAAAACCTTAACATGAAAAGAAAAATACTTGTTCAAGTTGGTGAATTTTGATATTTATCTTCCGAGTAAAAAAGAAACACAAATCAAGACCATACCTCATATGCGTGACCAAAAAGGTCTTGCTCCAACTTCTGCGTCCGTACATCCCAATCCTTAAAAAATGGCATGTACCAATCAATTTTTTAAGAAAATTTTGAATTATTAATGCAATAGTATTCTTTGTTATCATACATTATATATTCCAAAAAGGAAATGACATCAAAGAATTTGTTGAATGGCCAAACTCGTATCTAAAAACAACTAATCATTTTTGACTCGATACACAAGTCGGCCGTAGTAAGTTCTAACTACAATCATCATCTGGACATTTACAAAATAATCTTAGTTTCTTTTATATAGTATGCATCATAAACTCTTATGCTTCATTCATGTCAAATTAACAAATGCACATACTATAGTCTAAAAGAATCAGAATAAAAGGGACCCTTTATTTAACCTTTAGTTTAGAATACTTGCTACCACTCAAGAGAAGCCTATTGTCGGTAGACCAGCTGCATAAAACCATGCAGCTTATGAGAAGGTGAGCAATTATTATTTGCTCATGATGTGATGTTAGCATGTTACCTCAATGGCAGCAAAATTGTGGCTTCACCCGAAGGACTTCCTATCATTTGTAAGCCTTTTTGAAGTCCTTGCTTATCGTAACCAACCTTAAAAAGAAAAATATCAAATAATCAGATCATAATTGGTTTATCCAAACACAAAAGAATAATTATTGCTACTTTAAGTTCATAATAATCAAATAAATAGTTCAAAAACACAAATCTAAACACCCCCTTATGTCAACAATATTTACAGTAATTGGTTTCCGTTTAGGTTGGGTGGTTGCTTTTTAATTCCAAAACCAAACCAATAATCGATTATAGAATTCGGTTGAGCTCGGTCTGGAACTGAAAACTGATTTCAAAGTTGGTTGGTTATAACTCAGTTTCGGCTCAGTTTTCGTGGTTCCAAATGAATATAGAATGCCCCTATATAAAGTTAATTATCTATTCAATTTTAGAAAGCCATAATTTCATGCCAACACAACCCATCCTCGTCACGCTTAAACAATATCAAGTGACATCATGCACATAAAACATAGATTTAGAGAGAACAATCTTCCCTGCACAAAACACAGCCTCTGGTCGTCTACATATCTAAACTATCATACCAGTCCCATGCAAAGAAATAGCAAGTCTATTTGCATACTCGAAGAGATTAGTTCCATCTCCATTGCGCCTGGCCTACTCAGGAACCAAAAGAAAATCCAAGTATGCGTCCGCCTCGAAGTCTGAATGCCACTAAGTTCCATAGAGAATATATATTCAGTAACGTACTAATAAGTAAATAGATAACTGTTTAGACATCCTAATCAATTTATGTCTTATTATACATACTTTTTCTTCAATAGTTGGACTGTCACAATCTTTTGACACATTACGACGGATTTGGACTTTGATTGCTCCATGCATCTTCTCTTCAACATATGAATTTCCAACCTAAATTTAATTAGTTTTATTCTTTTGATGGAAGTGTATGTAACAATAAAATCCATTTTAACAAAACCCAACACCCATGTGATTTTCATGAAATAATTGTGAAACATGCTAAATAGGTGTTACGGAAATAAACTTACTACAATAAAAAAAATGGTAGTCCTCGCCACGGAAGCGGTCAAATAGTGCATCATTAAGATGCACATTATAAACACCAATCATATAAATATAAATAAAGAATTAATAAAAGATATATTATTTAGTGTCATTGATTCTTACAGATTTTTTATCAAGCTTATTCGGAGGCGTCTTCTTCGACAATTCTTCCATCTTCATGTCTATCAGAATCACCACAAGATTTAGGGTCAAATACTTAATTTTCGAAGTTCATCCAACATAAAGGAAGTAGTACAAAATATAAATTGATAAATAAGAGCAATTATAGACTACTTACTATCAAGGTTGTGGTTGCCGATAAGCTTCCGTCATTTCTTCATGTATTCTTATGACGGGACTTGGTAATTTGGAAATTTAAAACATCACAATGTCATCGTTACCTCGACATGTAGCTCTAGCTGCTTCATCTGATCATCCAACACCATCGTCCCTTTTTTATATAAATTTTTAATATTAGATCACATGAATACATGAAAAAACACTTAGACATTGTAACTAAATCAAATAACATGATGGTGCAAGTCTTGCATGTGTAAAGGGTGTTTAGGACTATGGGCCAGCAATGACAAACCAAGTTCACTTAAATTACTGGCCATAAAGGCTATATGCGTGCCCATGTTGCAATATGTACCATAATGAATTGATTACAAAAAACCAATAAGTAACAATAGTCAACAAACAATCACCATAGCCTCATTAGAAATTAACAAATTTGATGTTTACACACTTATTTCATTTCAGTCCAATTGAAGCACTCATAAAAAACCAATTCAATTAAATGGCCATTATAATTTGAGTATTTACCTTTAATCACAAAGATTCAAAGCCCGAATCAATTAATAAGAAAATAGCATACACTTGGGATCTTGTCTCACATAATCATATTTCTGCAAATACATACTTATCTTTGTTATTTTTAGAGGAAAAAAAAATCGTAAAGAAAGTTATGAAAATATTAGAATGGCAATTCCATTACAGAACATGAAACAAAATTAAAACAGATAGTTTCCCAAGAATTGTTTTGGATGAACTTACATGATCATGGAAGTTTCAACAAACTTGTTGACAGCAAAAAGGCCAGAGTCAAATAACATTAGCGAAAGTAATTATAAACTTCCAAACCTGAAATACGCAAAATTGCACATGAAATTAGCTTAAGTACCGTCACAGTAACAGTCACATATATCAAGTTAAAGCACAAAGAGTAAAAATAACGCTGACCATAAGAAGATTGCGAGTGTTCACCTCATAATCGGTTTGTGGTTCAAATTTAAAAAAAATAAATACTTGTTTTGCCGAATCATAGCTCTGAAAATTCATGGTGGAGATGCGAGTTTAGGGTAAAAACATCAAACACATAATCGATTTTACCTTAAAGATCAAACCCAGAAGTCCATCATTCACTCCCTATACATCATAAGAAACTATTATCAAATACCAAAAAGAAATAAAAATCATAATATACCTTGTATGACGAATCAGTAAAAATCGATCGATTTCTTTTTAAAATATGACGAATTCACAAACCTTGTTGATGATTGATCATTAGAATTTGTGGCTAATAAGGTAAATCAAAGCATCGTATAATAACCTGAAAACGCGCTTGAAGTAATTATGGCGAAGATTGAGAGAATAATGAGTATTTTTAGGGAAAGAGTTAAAGGAATGAAATGACTAACTGTGGAGATTTGAATTTTGAAATGAGTTTCGAATCGGGTCAAAACTTATAATAATCAAACCAAAACGACCTGCACATCAAAACCAATTTAGAGAATGAATAAACTTAATCAAATATCAAATTAGAGAATGAATAAACTTACCTATCCTAAAAGGACAATGCCGTATCTGAATCTGTAGCTCGCTTCTTGACTTTAACGCTTAGATTTCCAACAGTGTTTGACATCAGAAGTTCAATTTCCTAGGTAGGAGGAATATGGAACTTGATTGTAGCCTAAAAATGACATCAAATAGTAACAAATAAGCAAAAGACAATGAAGTATAAGGCTACCTCTTTCCCGAAATATATCACTCCTGTACTCTTGCTCGAATGTAGTGGCAAATATAAAAGGTGAACCAAGAGCTACATACCATCCAAGTGCAACATCAGTGGCTCTCTCATAAAGATCCTGCAAGGATATATATAAAGCACACATTAGATACTTACAGCCCATATGCCACAACGAATACAAAACCGAAGAATGTAACTAACCTGATGGGCGTCATTGCATTTAACCTAGCTCAAGTTATCTCCTGTCCTTGAACATAAAGCCTTCTCACAGCCGTGTACTCATACATGTTATTTTTATTCAGTTTGTGTTATTAGTTTACACTATGTAATTTGTTCAAACATTTTATCGAGCACATTGTATACATTAATTTTAGTTAATAAAATGAACATTTAAAAACAATCATAGCAACCTGATGATGATAAATATGATCATAAAAAGAAATCAAACAATCCAAAAACATCATAAAATTAATCATAATAACACCCACCCATCGTATTAATTCGTACATTATCGTAAAAATGCTCATCCTAACCGATGAACTTATAAAAGCAATACAATATTCATGATTCTCATACATTTAAATCAAACATACCGAAAACATGGATATCAATTGTTGAATAAGCCCAAGAAAGTGAAACAAAATTAGATAATTCAGAACTTACATTTTTCTTTGCTTGGTGTTTGTTGTGGGTTTTGATTTTAGGTTTCTGTTGTTTATGTTGTCATGTGGCTTTTGAATCTGGTATTATGATTTGACAAATCATAGCTACAATTAAGGGATTTGATTATGGCTACAGTTATGTGGAACTGATTTTAAAGAATGAAAATCAAAATATGAGATTAAACATGGTATGTGTAATCTCGAGAATCAATTTGAATTATGGTATGCGTTTTGTGATTTGGGGGAGGGGAGTTTTTTTTTTTTTTTTTTTTTTTTTTTTTTTTTTTTTTTTTATAGAAATGCCGAGTATAGTGGGTAATCAGTTGCAGTTAAATGATATGTAACTTATTTATAATTTGAATTAAAGCATCTATACTTTGTTTCCAATTGTTTCAACACAATCACTCAATTGCTCAAGTGGTAGATACGTTGTGTCTTGTCGCTTTGGACCAGGGTTCGAGTCCCATGAGTGACAACTTTTTTAAAAATCTCGGATTTAGTGCATGAATTGTGGTTGCCAGCGTGGATGAGACTTGCCTAGGTGGATGATGACTCATATTATCCAGTCAGCACTTCATGCCAAGTAGCATTTGAGGGTCATGGTATAACTTTCAAAGCATCGAGTGCAACTCATATCTTGCCTCATATATATGTAAAGATATTGATAAAAACTATTAAGCATGCTTAGGTGACAAAAAATATTACTAGCACTATCTATACTAAATTATAATGCATTTAGGACTATTTTATAATTAGAAAGATTTAAAATTCAGATTTTTTTCTTGTTTATTATAGAAAGATTTTAAAATTAATTTGTTATGAAGCAAGTTAGTTAGGAAGTTTGTCAGGAAGCGGTTGGTTGTTCAAACTAAAATTATTTGGCTTAACCATATCTAATACCTCTACTTATAAAGTATGAAGACAACTAAACGTGTAACCAAATAACGCAAAATATAATCATACGATACCCGCCGCCGCATTGCGCGGGTACCGTTATAGTAATTATCAAAATATTAGAGGTATCAAAGTTCTAACTCTTGTTAGGTGCGAACAACAACTCATGAAAAGAAAGACATTACCCGATTTGAGTATTCATGATAGTGGTTTTAACCCTCGTGAATAAGTCAGTCGAAAACCTAGCTAAAAACAAAACGGATAATTCCGAAAATGCTCAGTTGTCCAATATATTTTTTTCTAGACGTAATATTTTGATTTTGCTTTTTTAGATCATGACAACCTGTACTTTTTGGGCACTAAAATATGCAAGTGATAAGTATGACTTTACGGATTAGAAGGTAGGGCAACTTGTGTACTTTTTAAGCAACTGGTGTGTACTTTTGAGCAACTGACGGCTTTCATGTCGGACAAGTGGCTACACAAGATTGGCTAATGCAAGTTGCCCAAGGCAACTGATCTAAAAAAGAAAAATCAAAAGATTCCGTCTAGAAAAGCAAAAACATTAGACAACTGGGACATTTAGAGAATCCCAAAACAAAATATCTATAACTATTTGGGGAAAAAAGAAAAAAAGAAAACATCAAATCACAAAAACTAGTCAAAATTTGAAAAAACCAAAACATGGAGGGACCAAAATTCACAAAAAAAGCGGCAAAATCACAAAACTTTCGCGACACGACTCACAAAAAGTAAAAAACCCATCAAAATTCCAACACACGATGGGCGGCGAAACCCAAATTTTTCATTCATAAAAAAATAAAAAATTCAAATGTTTTTCATTATTTGAGCCCTAAATAAATAACTCACCCTCCCTCAGTTCCCCCCATTTAACCCCCCAATCCTATTTTCCCTCTTTCATAAATAATAAATAATTCTAGGGTTGGTACGAATCATGATGAAAGGCGAATCCAGTAAACGAAGGCTCGATTTAAACGAAGAAGCAGAGGCTGAGGATGATGTTGATGATCAAAACGACTCTGGATTGGGACGTAGGGTTCTTCGATCTCGTTATCTCGATGTTAAGAATCTCATCAGCGGTAATTACTTATTTTTAATTTATTTTTAATTTTGATTAATTTAATTGAATGTGTATTTGTTTTTGTTAACGGTGTTTTAATTGTTGCAGATAATAGAGAAGAAATAACGAAGCCGCATTCGGATAATTTTAACTTGGTTTTCAACAAAGTCGAAAGTTTGCATCAGCAAGGTAAAATTTAGTATTTTATATTTTTGTTGATTGTTGATGTCACATTATGTTTTATATTATGTTACTCTGTAGTAGTTATAGTGCATTAAAGTGTTGTACAAAATGGTGAAATAATAATAAAAAAATGTTGTATAAATGGTGTTTGGGTTAACTTATTTTGTAAAAAATGCAAGGAAACTTGAAAATTTTGTTATTATGTTGCAGAGTTTCATTTAAACTTAATTATAAAGTGTTTTTATTTGTAAGTTAAATATGTTTGTAAAAGATTTATTTCATTTCTAACAAAAATAAACATTTTGAAATAAGCAGCCACTCATGTGCTTGTCAGAATTTGCTAATTTTACCTGAAAATAAGCAGGAAAGAATAAGCCTGAAACTAAAATGTTTATATTGACCTATATGAGTGTGACATGTGCTCTTTTAGAATTTCTGTTCATCAATTAATACTTGTGCTATATCGGTTTGCAGTTGAAAAGCCTAGGGAGCAAGTTGCTGATGCAGAAGCTTTACTGGATATTACTAATGCATTGGTGACTTCTGTCAAGGCGCAAAGTAACGAAGGAGTGACTGCAGGGGATTTTGTGTCTAGTCTGCTAAAGGGCTTTGGACGACTTGGTGGCGGAAATGATGGTACTGATGGAAGTAGGAATGCTGTTAAGTGGAAGAAACTTGGGGTTGTGGTATCTCATGTTTTTGTCAAGGGTGATGGTTGCTGCACAATGTATGTACATATATGATTAGATCTCTATGTAGTATTTTCTTTTTCTATGTTTCAAGCTGAAAAAGAGATATTTTGTTGCAGGCTTGGGCCAATGAATTCTGAAGTAAAGCAGCGAAAGGTTACTGTGCATAGAAAGCATTCAAGGCTGACTGAAAAAGCTCGGCCTGAAGAGGTAATATTGATATCTTTATTTAAGTGAAGGGTTATGCTTGTGAACTTGTGTTAACATGGTTTAAAAAACTAGAGGGTGTTTGTTGTGTTTTTTGGGAGCATTTATGTGATTTTATCATTTTATTAATTGGTGTCTGATAATCAGCTGCAATACATGGATCTCAGGAGTGTTTGAATGTGTTTGTTGTTTATATTGTAACTAATAATAATGAGATCATCATGTGTTTTGAGTATTTTATAAATTCTGAAGATTCACAAAATTAACACATAAATTTACCAAAAATGACATTTTTGTCTGAAGGGTGTTAATGGGTCTATCAAATCAGGCTAAAAGAAAAGTTCGTTAGATGATTTTATTGGATTGATAATAAGTTTAGTTCCCGCTAATAAACCCCTGAATAGTAAGATACTGAGAAGTGGTGGAATTTGTTTATAAAAGCAATGCAAGTTCTAATATGTATTTGTTTGGTATAATTTTGATTTCTAATTTTAATTGAACATATATGAAGTCAGAGAGAGTGAGCAGTCATTTCATTTTCCCAAGGGCATAGCATTATGCTTGCAATAGAACATTGACTGAAATTACTTGGCTTTTACAGCTTGCTGCAAGTGCTACAGAAGAGAAGACAGACACTGATAAGAACATGGCAACTATGTTTAACATGTTAAGAAGTAATAGAGCTGCCAAGCTTGAAAGATTGGTGTTGAACAGAAGATCGTTTGCACAAACTGTTGAAAATCTGTTTGCGTTATCTTTTCTTGTTAAAGATGGTCGGGCTGAGATACAAGTTGACGAGAAAGGATGCCATCGAGTTTGTAAGTTTCTTAAAAAAATGACAATTTCTTGAATTAATCTATTTGATCTTTATGTTTTAATGCTGTTTCTTTCAGTACCAAGGAATGCTCCAGCTGCTAATGCAGTTGCTTCTAAGGAGGTTGCGTACACTCATTTTACATTCAGATTTGATTTCCGAGATTGGAAGGTAATTCTATAAGAATCTGAATTTTGCTTTTGTTACAGATTATTCTGTAGGTCTGTTGATGAATGCTAATAGAATAAAGTATGTCGCAATTTGTGTTTCAATCTGATTACATATTTTGGTATCATATCTATCAGGGCCGTCTCGTGGAATTTGGAGGCCTTGTGCCACAATTTCAAAAATAGGCCTTTTAACTATGAAAGTCCAAGTATTTATAGAATTAGCAAATATTAGCCTTGCTGTTTGGTATTGATCAAATAAAAACTTTTTCTTTTGAAAAAATATCAAATAACATCTTGCTAAACGTGTTTTTTGTGTCTGCATAATAATGGCTTTAAATTCCGTAGATTAGTTAGACAAAATTACATAAACCAAGTATAGATGCCCAAAAGAAAGTAATAACTAGCTAATCTTGTTCTAGTTTAAACACATTTATTTTTCTATTCTAGATGAGAATGTTGACTTTCAAAGTATTACACATCTAACAACAACAACAACAACAACAACAACAACATACCCAATCCCGCGAAGGCGAGGTATGGGGGAGGTAGAAATGTAGACAGGTCCTACCCCTACCCCAGGTAAAACCTGGGAGTAGAGAGACTGCTTCCAGGGAGACCTCCGGCACGTGCACCAGTGCGAGTGATAGAGAAACTAAAAAGAAGCAAGTAGCAAAAGAGCAACAAGTAAAAGCAACTAGAAGCACGCAACCAACCAACAAAGGGCCTAGTACAAAAGACAAACAAATAAAAACAAGCAAACAAACAGAGCACCAAAACAACAAACAAGGGGCAAGACAGTCACATCAAGCAAACAAAGCAAGTAGGGCAAAAGATAGAAAGCAAAAGCAAAGCCAAAAACAAACACAACAAAGCAAGGACACAAAAGCAAGCGGGCAAAAGGCAAGAAGAGCAACACAAAAACAAAGCAAGGCAACGCAAGGGGGCTAAAGCTAAGGCAAAGCAAAGGGAAAAGAGGCACCACTAGCCTACTACAAACCTACCAGGGAAGAGCAAAAGGGCCACTAAACCTAAAGAGCAAAGGGCAAACTAAACCTAAAAGGCAAAGGGGCAGGACAACAAAGGGAAGGGAAAAGACCCAGACGCAAAGGCAAGCACCTACAACCCTACCGACACTACCCGCAAGTCCTAATCCTAGCTCTCCACGCATTCCTATCTGAGATCATGTCCTCGGACAAGAGAAGCTCTTTCATGTCTAGCCTAAGTCGATCCTCCCACCTGAGCTTAGGTCTTCCCCTCCTCCTCAAACCGTCGACCATCAGCGCTTCGACTCTTCTAACCGGTGCTGTTTGTGGCCTCCTCCTGACATGACCGAACCACCTCAACCTTCCTTCTCGCATCTTCGAGATTATAGTTTCAACTTCAAGTTCCGCTCTGAAAACTCCGTTCGGGATCATGTCAAGCATCGTCTTACCACAAATCCACCTTAGCATCCTCAGTTCTGCCACTTCCACTCTGTTAGCTTGAGCTTTTGTGATAGGCCAACATTCTGACCCGTACAAGATAGCAGGTCTAATTGCCACCTTATAAAATTTTCCCTTAAGCTTAAAGGGGACTTTCTTATCACAGAGTACTCCTGACGACGCCCTCCATTTCGCCCAACCTGCTCTAATACGGTTGGTAACGTCATCGTCTATCCTTCCTGATTTGTGTATCACCGAACCCAGATACCTAAAAGACTCCTTAGGTTGAAGAATCTGGACTCCGATACGCACTTCCTCCTCGTTTCGACCGATCTCGTAGCTACCGAAATCACATCTCATGTATTCAGTCTTCTCTCTGCTCACCCGAAGCCCATTGTCTTCCAAAGCCTCGCGCCAGTGTTCCAGTCTGTAGTTTAACCCTTCGGCCGATTCTGCAACCAACACAATATCGTCTGTGAATATCATGCTCCAAGGGATGCCCTCTTGTATCCCTCGGGATATCTCATCGAGAATCAAGGTGAAAAGGTAAGGGCTAATGGCTGATCCTTGATGAAGTCCAACTTTCACCGGGAAAAACTCAGTGCACCCCACCGTGCACCGTACGCGGGTCTTCGCCCCATCGTACATATCCCTAATGACCTTTAAGTATCTCCTTGGGGTCCCTTTTTCTATAAGAGTCCTCCATATCAACTCTCGTGGGACACTATCGTATGCCTTTTCTAGGTCAATGAAAGCCATATGCAAATCTCTCTGTCTTTCTCTATACTTCTCCATAAGACTTCTAAGGAGGTGGATAGCCTCGACCGAGGACCTCCCTGGCATAAATCCGAATTGGTTTTCTGACACCCTTGTCTCCCTTCTTAACCTCCTCTCTATTACACATCTAATAAAGAGTTCAAATTAGAAAATTAGTTTTCTTGTGGGTTTCATTGTGTTAACTTTCTTCTAAAAGATTTGAAGCAAAGTTATTGAATAGGGCTAGGGGTTAAAATGATAAATCATAAAGATGAGGGTTATATTATAATTTTAAAAACTAAAAGATGTAAAAGACCAACCAAAACATAAGGCCCACACACAAGACCATGTCGTCTTCTCCAGCAAAACCCAGATCCTGTTTTCCTCCATTGAAGTGACGGCACAAACTTTCTTATCTTCTTTCATAAATCTTTTATATTTTTCATTCTAAATCATCTATTAACATTACAAAATCTTTCAAAAATGATTTTACACTTATACAGAAGTTTTAGGAATCAGAGGCCCCTAAAAAATGAGGCCCTGTGCGGTTGCACATCCCGCACATGCTCAAATCCGGGCTTGATATCTATATTAGTTATACGTAGTTGATTACCGATTTTGCTTATATTAAACTCCATATCAGACAATAAGTCAATAAGTACTATCCTGATTTGATAAATTCAATATTTGATCCTTATTTAGTATACCGATACACATTTTATTATATGTTTTGTGCTTTTGTTTTGTGAACCTTTTTGGGCTATCTCACCTTTTAATTTTTATAAGGTTGCAGTATAGGTGTCTAGTTTAATAATTTAGGATGTTAACTTTATGGCAGTATAAAACTCTATTGACTTATAAGGTGTAGTATTTTATTTTATTATTATTATTTTATTATTATTGTTTGTTAAATTTGAATAATACATATTGTCTGATATATTATCATTTACAGTATATCATAAGTTCTGTGGGTAAAATGGGGTATACTCCATCTTTGAATTTGTTTTTGTATTTGTATACAGTAGCCATTGAATGTTGATTTTTTAAATCTGAATAATACATATTGTCTGATATATTATCATTTACACTATATCATAAGTTCTTTAACCCACATCAGATATCTTCAGACATAAGACCATCTAGCTCTATAAAATCTGTTCATTGACACGTGTTTTGAATTTACAGTTGATGCAGGCCTCTGTTACTGAAGGAGAAGAACTCATGCCATACAGGATCCCAGCTGATGCATCAGCAACTTCTCAACGAAAAATCCATTCAGCTGAAAATGAGTCTGTTTTGCCCACAACACCAATAAGGAAATTTTCAAGGAATCGTGGTCTGGTTCTACAAGAACAAACAGTGGTTGAAGACTCACCTGAAAGTAGTGATTCAGGATCAAGCAGGATCCATAAAAGGAAGCGAATAATTGGGTAAAGAAGGTTTTATCTTAAAAAGACATATTTTGTGGGGTGATAATATGTAAAGCCATAACCATGTGGGCGTAGGACTAATTCTGACCAAATTTTTAGCAGTGTAGCTAGTTTTTGATAGACTTGAAATGGTTGATTGTCTTGCATTCAGCTGAACATCTGTTTTAGCAGCTGATTTATCAACTACAAGTTGGTAGTGGAAAGGGGGTCAGATTATGTATCTGCTATTGAACGAGAAATGATCGTCTCTGTGAGAATTTGTAAGCTGTTCTTTATCATTGTTGCACTGTTAGCAAATGATTGGTTTTCTGAATAACTATTTTTTTGATCCTGATTAACCCAAAAAAAAAAACAAAAAAACAAAGCATGCGTAGGAAGGCTATTGCAATGCATAAACACACCTAAGATGTTCAAAGAAAGCAAAATGAGCCTAAATGGCTTAACCTATCTGTGTAAACAATCAAAATCAATGACTAGCCAGAATGTGGTCGTCGATGGTCCTTTTTTCTGCTAAAAAACAAGTCAGGGCAACTAACCTGACGACTCAATTCATTTATAGCCAAAACAACAATTAGAACCAACCAAAATGATAAGCAACCGTGCTAATTCAAAATTTAGGGGTGAGTGCGGTTCTGGAACCGCACGGAACTGAACTGGAGCTGCGAGAACCAAGAACCGAAAAATAGATGATCAAGGAACCGAGAACCGGACCGAGTAGCATGTTTCGGTTCCGGTTCAGTTCTTTGCTGGTCTAACCGATTGGAACCGAAATATGTATTTTTCATGAATTGTTTTATTTATGTTATGTTTTATCAAGTGCGCCTGCTTAGTTTCAAAGTAGCGCCTTCTTTGCAAGGTTCCTCAACGCGTTTCATCTTCATCAAAGGAGAGGTTTATGCCGCACCCATTGCTGCTCTCATTAATGCTAAGGGTTATCAAGCATTGTGTTGTTCATGAGAGCATTTCCTAGTTTTTATCAAGTTTAAAATTTGTGTGAGTTGCAGTGTATAAATTGAAGTTTTTAATATTCAAAAATAAAACAAAGACTTCATGCGTACACTTGTGCTAGTGGTATAGTATAAACTAATCTGATACTCTGTATGTCAACAATATCCGCAGGTTCCACAGTCCCTAAACGCATATTCATCCCATCATTTCATATATTTGAAAATTGGGCGGTTCTTCGGTTCTGAAATTGATACCCGCGTTTTCGAATGAACCGAACCGAAAACCGAAATTTGAAATATTAAAGAACCAAGAACCAAACCGCGGTTCCGAAAGTTGGTTCGGGTTGGGTCGATTCCGGTTCGGTTCGGTGCTTGGTCTATTTGCTCACCCCTGATTCAAATTGACCTCGTGAGCCTATGCACTATGTTTTGGTATCTAAATTTTAAAAACTAGATAATCGTGCGTTATACCAGAATTGGGAAAATAATGTTTCAGAATTTCAAAGAACTGTAATTTCTCTAGGCAAAGTTGTTACAATATACTCAAGTAAACTTCACTACAATACAAGTCATCACTTGACAAAATAAAACCGTAAGTGTGGGAGCCATCTCTCACTCGTGAGAGACTCCCTCACTCGCCAGCCCAATCCAACAAACACTCTTCACGCGTGAGGGAGAGAAGTGATATGACCACTAAATATATTTAAGTATGAAATTCACTAAATTTTTGTTTTTTTACCATAACAGAATATTTTACCGAGCGACCGATACAATTAATAAGCACACCTAAACCCACCTTCTTCCATCTTCTTCTTTTGAATCAAAACCCTTTCTCTGAGCCCTAACTCTCTTAACTTTGATAAACCAAATTCAATTGATTCTAATGGATATTCGTAAGAGAGGACTCCCTTTTACTAAACCCAATGGGGCTGCTAAGAAATTCAAGTCAGGTTAGTTATTCTCAATTACACTTATCATTTGTTTCAATTTGTGTATTTTTTTTTTAGTTTAATTATGTATCTGTTTTGAGAATCAATTTGTGTATGTGGAATAGCTTGTTAGTTAGTTAGTTTTTTGGATTGTTGAAATTTGGTTAATTATGAATTTCGTGTACTCGCATTGGAGTTTAGGTTTCTTCAATTGATCCTTCGTCACTATTTTGGTTTCCGACTCGACATTGCGAGCTGACTAATCCCAGGGCGACTACCCTTTTGGATAGCCCGGAGTCGGCGCTCCGTGCTCACAAGGGGATTAATTTTCTCCCCGTTGGATTCGAACCCTTGACCTCCTCCTCTTTGGAAGGCTGGTATTCTTACCGTTGGGTCATCCTTTGTGGTTGTTTGTTACTATTTTGGATCTGGCCGAACCAATCTTAATCATGAATAAGGTTTGTGTTTATAGATTTGATGCTAAACCGCACTCACTGTAATCCTAAATGCATTTGGCCTTGTTGAGTATTAGGTTGACTTTGCACTTTTCTCTACAAAATGAGCTGTTGACCGACATTTTCCATGTGGCTTAAGTGGCTGGATGTCTATTTGTATTACTGTTTCCTTCAAGTCTTTGTACGTCTGTGAGAATTTGATACAATAGTGGTTTGTATTTTGAAACTTGGTTTATGTTTGTGGAGACTGCGAGGGTGTAAATGAAGTAGTCTACTAAAACCTTCTAGGCTGTGAGTATGTCACTATTTGACATATAAAGTATAAACATTCAACGTGAGCATAATACAAAGAAATAATATATATCTGCCTTTTTTCCTAATAAAGTCTGGTGTAAAATAAAAATACCAAGAAAAAGAAGCCTTAAGCATGCTCGGGACCAAAATTTTTGTACTTTCCCATTCCGTTGACCAGAAACGGTTAGTACTTAATCACAATCACCATCAGTTGTCTTCTTATAGGCACTTATAATCTTGTTTGATTGTTTCTATGTATTATAAGCATCATAGAGGAGAGATGAGAGGGATTTTATGTTCGAAGTGGACCCAAAACGACTATCTTTCATAAGGGGCGATTTTTCCCCCCAAACTGAAAGTAACAGTTTAACTGGCATTAACATCCAACCATATCAGGCCTCACAGCCGGAGTGCCACACTCATAATAGCGAGGGCCTCATCGGCAAAAGCGAGGGTCTTGTCAACAAAGGTGAGAGCCCGAGTGACGTGGCTTGGCCTGAACACGATAATTTTTGCATTTTAAATTGAATTTAGTTGAAGCGTTTCCATCATCATGCTGTCAAAAATTGAAACGACTAAGAGAGGTACCTCATACTCGCTTGGTATCTAGCCATGCAATCAGTTTCCTTTTTGCTGGTATGTCGAGATGTTCTTCACAAACTTGTCTGAACGGATTTCAGTCATGGAGGAATAAGGCTTAATTAGCATTTGTAGTTTAGGTATGTACATTTGGGTTGTTTCTTTTGGTCCTTCCTTTTGGCAAAATCTGACCTTCCTAATTAATAGTCTTCATTAGTGTTAAACGCCTTGAAGAAAGGGGAGTGTGTATCGCATCATATCCCATTTTTCTTTGATAGTCTCTTAAATTAAATTTCTTGAAATCTTAGATAAAGATTAATTTATTCTCCATGATTTTTGTTTGTCACTCCTGATTTTAGTGATTTGAATGTACTCAAAACAAATAGTGGTGCTATAACCGTTATTGCATCTGTATTTCAAAAGCCATAATATCTCTACAGCATACAATATCTACTGTTTCACCACTTTTTCAAACACGGTGGAAGCTACTTACAACTTTCCGTTACAAACTGTGTGGCATAACACAGTACCTGAATTTCTACAAAAGCTAAATATTAAGAGCTATTACATAACTCTAATGGATTCAACAAAACTTTTAGCTATCTATATTCTATCCTTCTATGGCATCGCCTATTCGCCTGAAGATGAACTTCCACAATCACGCATAAGCAGTTATGTACATGATTAGTGAATAGTACTCTTTATGTTGAACAACTCACACAAAGTGACAAAACCATGTCATGTGCATCATGTTGCATCAGAAGCTCCTTTCATGACTGAATAAGGCTTAAACAAAACCAAAATATTAAACAACTCAAAATGTCTTAGACAATATCAAACAATATGGAGAAACTCCACACTCCATGTTGCTAAACTTTGCTCAACACAGATTGTAGAGTGGTCTGACATGCAATTTCTTTTTCTATTAGAAGATTTGACAAGGCTTTAATCTGCTACTTGAGCCAAATCTACGTAGATAGTTTCAAACATACTAACTATAACCCCGTAAATCCTTTTCCACTTATCTTTAACCATGTGGGATGAGTTGTCATAAACTCTCCCACATCAAATCTTTGTCACTCATCTATCTGTGTGGGATGTTAGATGGTATTTGGCTCAATATTTCCTCTATTATATTACATATATGAATGCTTATTACACCTATCCTTTTTTCTATTACATTCCGCCTTTCATCATCTTATTGGTTACTTATGACTTTCATCTGTTATATTACATATAGGTTCTCACTATGACTTTCACCTCAAGGTCCTAAAATTTCATAGAAAGAACCTTTGATCCAATTTTCTTAATCTGAGAAAAAACAATTGAACATTTAAAAATAATAATATATAATTATGATACTGGAAAATGCATCACAGAAAGTCAAAGTGTATACTATCAATCTCTCTTTCTTCTTCAATATGTATATAAAATGTGCAGAACATAAGATCGCAAGAAGTCTAACTGAAAGAAAACACTTAATGTCTTGTAACAGAATCGGAGTTTTTATCAAGTGGTATAAGAAGCAAATCGAAGCCTTGCATGAAGTATTTCAGGTTTAAATTCTTGCCTGTTCACCTAATAAAATTATAATTAATTATACATATACCGTGACGAAAATATTATTTTTGTTTTGTCTTATGTATATGATGAATTATCTATATACTGAGACTCGCTTTGTGTGAACTTCATTAGAGCTTGTGAATTGTTATTACCTTTTGTTTATCTGAAATTAAGCACAGTTGGATTGGATATAAGACTATATATGTAGGACTACTATATATTATCATCTGGGCGGTAATGGAAGTATGGAACTCGTACTTAAAAGAAGCTATGTTTATATATTGATTTTAGTAGTAACTCTTGCACCATTTGTATTCTTATATTGTTATTGGTTAAACTATCTTTCTTGTTCTTTTCAGTTTTCATAACTATGGTTCTGAAAAAAATTCAGCACTTTACATTGATATTTAGAAAAAAGGTTGTAAATGGAATGTTCTTCTAATTTGAAGTTATTACCTCAAATATGTAACCATATTTTCATATGTCAGATGCAAGTTTATAATATGTTAATGATGAAAGCATACAAGACCTTGACATGTTCATCATTTGTATATATATGTAAAATAGATATACAAGGCAAGCACAACATGCAAACAGTCTCAATAAGCCATCGGAGTATAAAAACATCGAAGGAGGCCAACCTCATCCTGATTTGATTTCATCAATACCAAATTTGGTGTAAAGAGACTATTATGCGCCTTATTTCTGATCAATTTGATTTGATAATGAGAAGAAAAAAGAAAAAAGAAAAAAAAAAAAAAATCTAAGTTTCAGGGGGTGTTTTAGGCAAAATTAAGAAACTGACCGCAGTTAAAATTTTACTTTGAAATCATATTATGCAAATTAGACCTGTATACTGCAAGTCCCTACTTTCCTCTGTTTTATTTGTTTATAGCATCACAAATGGGATGGTGTGCACTGTGCAGTTTTGGCCTCCTTTGACATATTTATAGTTGGATGGCCTTTATTAGACTTTTTGCATACCTTGGTGGCTTTGCTGTATAGTATTACTTTATTCAGTGTGGGGATAGTTTTTAATTTGCAGATCTTGTCTCCATGTACTAAGGTAGAGAGTATCTGATTGTTTATTTGATCATTCAGTTTCTTGGCTATATATATCATTCCTGCATATAGCATAGACAAGCAACCTTTTATCTGTAATTAGGCTGACCTGTCAGTTAGGAGAAGAACTTTTACTTTTTATGTCCTAAATGACTAAAAACTCACCTACATAGTAACTTATAAAAGTATCACCTCTCTAGGATATGGATGTAGAATACCTTTCTCTCTCTTCTAGGTGTTGTGTGCATCAAGTCATCAAATACTTGAAGCGCTTCAAGATAATTAAAAAAAATAAAAAAAAATAAAAAAATCCAGGTGTTGTGTGCATCAAGTCATCAAATACTTGAAGTGCTTCAAGATTATTACTAAAAAAAAAAAAACTCATAGTTGGAA
Organism: Artemisia argyi; assembly: GCA_030686995.1. NCBI lineage: Eukaryota > Viridiplantae > Streptophyta > Magnoliopsida > Asterales > Asteraceae > Artemisia > Artemisia argyi. The sequence continues at coordinate 73,035,033 of CM060707.1, read as the reverse complement.
ACTTGGAATGCATATCAGACTTACTGATCCGTGTCCAACTTGAGGTTGGTCCTAAGGATAGTGACGATTGTTGAGAGTAGAGAATTGGACATCTTTTTATGCATGAGTATGAGTTTATTCCTTTATTTAACAGTTTATGACGCTTTGTGCATATAAATATTTGATATTTCATATTTGAATTCATGCCACATTTTAGCCACATTTCTACACCCATTTTTCAGATTTCCAGCTATGAGACACTTCATAGCTTGTTAGTCGAACTTTTAGTATTAGATCAAGCAACAATTTTTTGTTTTGAAAGTGTATATTTATGTGATGCTCTATCCATACATTCCTCTTGAACTTCAGTGTGGGACAATATCTTTCTTTTTATGGGACAACACAGTAATCTTTTAACCATAGTCACACCGAACGCGGTTCGTTTCGGTACGGGAACGCGGTTCGCTAGGTCCCTAAAATTTGGTACGAGGGGGGGGTAGGCTCATTTCGGAACACTACGGTTCGCTTTGGTTCGATGTACCATAAAATTTGGTTCGATGTACCTGATTTGGTTCGATGTACCATAAAATGGCCCACCTCTCTCATTATATTGTCCTTGGTAAGGGATTGCAAATGGATTGATTACCCCAAAGTGGGTAATCAACCATTATAGAGTAAATTGGGGGGTAAGGTATTGATTACCCACCTCACTCATTCCTTTGCATTACTTTTCCCATTCCCTTTCCCCACTTTGAACCAAGCGGGCCATAAATTAGTAAAGTGAATACAAGCAGGTATGTGTAGTAAGTGAAGTGCCACAACAGGTATGTGTAGTAAGTGAAGTGCCATAGCAGGTATGTGCAGTAAGCGAAGTGCCACTTCAGGTATGTGCAGTAAGGGGTGCCAAAGCAGGTTGTCCCAAACACCCTTTCTGCTGATACAAAGTCAAAAGATCAGAATATAAGCCATAAAATGATACCCTAAACAAAATATGATCTTTCATAATATAAGCCAAATATCCATAATTCCACATTTGGTTTAAATAATTATATCTTGGAAGTATAAATACTCATTAACTAATTTAGTTGTAGTAGTAATGGTTTATGTTTGTTTTAAGTTTAATATGAGTGGCTAATTCTGTACCGATTCGCTTTGGTACGCCGTACCACTTCACTTTGGTACGCTGTATCGATCCATTTTGGTACGTCGACCCAATAGACTTGGGAACGCCGATTGATGTTGTTTGGGAACGCCGGATATAGCGATCCAGATCGCGATCCCGAGCGATCCGAGTCGCGACCGTACCGCGTTTGGGTACGAACGATCCGAAACGCGAAACGCGGCCGAGTCAGCGTTTCCTGTGACTATGCTTTTAACAACCAAAACTGGTGGAAGTTATAAATTTGCAGTTATAACATTTTATTTGGTTGCAGTAAATAGTAATGAGATTTGACATTTCAAACATCTGGTTCACATAATAAGACCCGTCTACAACTATAATCATTGAACCTTGCGGCTTTTTACTTTTCTAGTCTGTATATATCTGTAAATACATGCAACTTTGTTGGACAAGCCTCTAGCCAAAAATGTGGGTTTCCTACATGTGTAAGTAAAGACATCTCATTATTTGAGAAACAATTCAAGTATTTAAAAGAACTAATGTACATAATTCTTGCTACTCCTAATTTACAGAATGATCAGTATACTTTCTTGTGCGCAACTCTACAAAATGCCCTACATTATCATACTGATTCACATTAATCATGTTGTATTTTATGTCCACTTTGTACTGTGAACCAATCAATGTTTTTTTATTGTAGTATCGAAGGCTGTCCATTTGGGGAGAACTGTCACTTCCTCCATTTCTTCCCTGGTGGCTACAATGCTGTTGCCCAACTGATGAATCTTCCGCCAATTTCAACCGCTTCAGCCACCACACAAAACGGATCCACATCAGCTGTTAAATCCAAGCTGTGCAACAGATACAGCACCCCTGAAGGCTGTAAGTTTGGTGACCAGTGCAACTTTGCTCATGGAGACTGGGAGCTTGGGAAGGCTGTTGCTCCAACGCACGAGGACCCACGAACCATAGGACCAATTCAAAGCCGCCCTGCACCACAAAGTACTGCTGCCAGCTTTGGTGCCTCTGCCACTGCCAAAATCAGTGTAGATGCTTCCCTCGCAGGTGCTATAATTGGAACAGGCGGTGTGAACTCAAAGCAGATTTGCAGACAAACAGGAGTCAGACTTCATATTCGCGATCATGAAAGTGACTCAAATTTAAAGAACATTGAGCTTGAAGGCACGTTTGATCAAATCAACGAAGCTCAGGCCATGGTCAGAGAACTTATATTGAGTTTAAGTATCAAACCAGCTGTGACCGGTCCACTTAGTAGACCACCGGGTATGCATCATGGGGGCCCATCACATGCTCCCAAGACCAACATTAAGACGAAGATGTGCGAGAATTTTGCCAAGGGATCTTGCACCTTTGGTGAAAAGTGCCACTTTGCACATGGTGCTGCTGAGCTGCGGAAATAGGTTTGTTAGATGCTAAGATGTTTCCCTTTGGCACATTGAATTTTGATGTAAGCATTTTCTGTCTTTTCTTTTTCTTTGTTGTAGTAAAACTTGTTATATAAACTTGTATCAAGAATTAATGGTATGTTTTATTTGCCGAATGGAATGGAATAAGGATTAGTTATTAGTCCAATGGTATAGGGATTAGCCTAAGTATTACTATTAGTTTAGAATTGGTTTAGGATGGATAGCCTAAGTATTACTATTAGTTTAGGATAGCCCAATAAAACTTCTTGTTATATAAACTTGTATCAAGAATTAATGGTATACCTAAACCAACACATTATTCCCTAACCAATAATACTTGGGCTAATTCCTATACCGTATTACCGTTCGACTAATAACTAATCATTATTCCGTTCCGTTTATTGCATTCCATTCGGTTAATATGTTTTAGTATGCAGCTACTACTTATTGTTGATGTTTTAGGGGCTGCTATAGCAATATAGCATTTGGCATCCTTTTTATGCCCCTGTTCGGGTTATGAGACCTTTTTTGGTTCAGTAACAACTACCTAATTAGTAGTATGTACCCTTGTTACTCATTCTGTGGACGCTATAAAGTTTTTGTTTGACCTAAAAAATAATCATTGTTTGAACAAAGTAACGTTGAGAGTTGCACAAAGTTGTGAACAAGAATTTGGTACATTTGTTTTAACAAAGAATTTGTCGCACTACAACAACAATAATATCCAATCCCGTTTAAACGAGGTATGGGGAGATGAAATGTAGACATATAATATCCTTACCTTAAGAAAACTTCGAGAGTAGGAAAACTGCTTCCATAGAGACGAGAATTTGATGCAATTGTAACACATAAACTTGGAGTGGACTTCATAATCTGCTTATAATGTTTCAAAAATTGACTTTCTTTCTTAAAAATAGTTTTAAAAGGCTTCTGGGAGAGCTTTGAGAGCGGCATTTTGTGGGAAACCAACCAACTAACGACCTTACAGACCGGTATTGCGGCCAACATAAGAGAGATAAATCGTGTAACATGGACATTAGGAGTGAGAGTGGTCTTTTTGATTTCAAGTAATAATAGAAGTTCGCATATGTTTGATAAGGTCGGTTGTCATTTAACTTCTTAGGTAGTCAAGTTTACAATGATTGAATTTGAAAAAGAAGATCAAAAGTATTGTAAGAGTACGTCCTGATTGATAGAGAAAATGTATAAATTGCGTTCAAACTTCAAAAATTGACTTGTTTTAAACGTCTTAAAAAAAACGTTTTTTAAGTGTTGCAAAAGTGACCGTTGTTTTTTGAGGTTACAAAAGTGACCATTTGATCTTGATGGGTCGTCATCTTGACTTTGTGAGTGGTTAAGGTTAAAATGATTAAAATAAATGAAAAGGAACAGTCAATCTCGTTGCAAGAAAGCTTATCGTTTGGAAACAAATTAAAAATTTGCATAACTCACTTTTTTGGACGGACTCGGGCAACACATGTCGGCTATCGAATATCGGGCTGTCCTCAAATACCGGCTTATGATTCCCATGTTTCCCGTCGACGAACCGTGTCCGATTTGTAAAAAAGCATGCTCGAACAAGTTTGGAGAACACACCCTACATTGTAAGGAGCTGTCAGACTTTAAATACAGACATGACCTGGTTAGAGATGTTCTATGGGATGTGCTACGAAGGGCAGGGATTTCAGCTAAGAAAGAGGCTCCCGTGAATTTCTTGACGGACCCATTGGACGGGCGGTTCACCTTGAGGCCAGCGGACATTCTTTTGTTTGGATGGGCGCAAGGCAAGCATGCGTGCATTGACCTTACTGGGGTATCCCCGTTGGTGGGACTCCGGGATTCTGTCTTTGTGGTGGGGCAGGCACTTTTGAAAGCCGAGAGCAAAAAAGTGGATAAACATGAAGCGGCTTGTCTAGAGAACCAGCATGTGTTTGTGCCCTTCGCTTTTGATACCTTTGGGGCGATAGCCCCCCAAGCAATCAAGCTCCTCGATCGCGTCAAGAAAGTTGTGCAAAGTAACTCGCCGGCTGCTAAGGGCCAATGTTTAATTCTCAATAGAGTAGGCTTTGCAATACAAAAAGGGATAGCGGCACAGCTTGTGGCCCGTTTACCTGCATGCCACTTGTAATTGGATATTATAATGAAAAAGGTATGTTAAATATTAAAAAAAATAAAAAATAAAAAAAGACGGAAAATAGCCTAAACCTACATAAATATCCTTCAACTTTTATGATTGTTATATGTTTGTTTATTTAGTATTGATATATGATAGATATTATGTTGTTTTTGTATGTATGTACTTATGTACATGAATTGCATGTATTTTCTATGATTGTTATATGTTTGTCTATTTAGTATCGATATTAAGTTGTTTTTTATGTATGTATATATATTTATTTTATTTTATTTTTAATTTGAATTTGATTATATAAATATTATAAGATTTAAATTCATTTACATATTAAAAGTTTAAATGCATACCAAATGATTAAGGCTGCCCCCAGTACTACTCGATCGACTTACACGATCGATCCACAGTCAATCTCCTTACTGTGGAGGAATCGATCGGCATTATTATTATTATTATTATTATTATTATTATTATTATTATTATTATTATTATTATTATTATTATAAACCAACACTTTTATTAACAATAAATAGGATTTTATAAGAAATTGGTGGGGAGCCGAGAAACTAACTGGGTCCCAACACATCTAGCAATAGCAAAACCAATCCTATTAAAAATATGAACGGCAGCCCGCGCTCCAATGTCTTGAGTCGTAGAGAAACGTCGAATACGCTTTAGAAGAGTTACTGCATCTTCTCAAGTTCTCCAAAATAGGAGAAAGAGAAAGGGAGGAACCCATATCCGATATCCACACATTTGGCCTCATACTTGACATGTTTACGTTGCGCCGCATCAATAACCGCACGACCTGGCATAAAATCAATCATACCAGATTGCGTCAAAGGTGACGACCCCGTAAGATCAACACAAACATCAAGCCCACCATCCCAAGAGTAAAGTAATATATCAGCTGGACGCAAAGATCTATCCCTATCACCATAAAGCCCAATATCCACCTCCTTACGAGCTGAAATTCCGGACCGAGAGCATATATCAACAACATCACGCACAATATTATGCCGATGTTTAATACCAACAATACCCGCACAAGAAACCGCGTGATCCCCATAAACATCTCCAGTAAAAACACGAGAACAAGCTGAACACGGTACCTGAACAGTGAAAAGAGAAACGCCCAACCGATAACACAACACACAACGGTATGTCCGAGCATTCATAGTTTGACCCAATCCAGATATAGGAGCCACCCTGAGCCAATCTGAAGTATGATCCTCCTTTAGAGAACTCCATAATGCCATCTGTCGAGGAGAAAGATGGAATGTAGATTCAACAGTTTGGGTAACCCGATCGAAATATATATCTGCCAATTTCTTCATGAGTTTGGGGGCAGCGACCTCGCTTAGGTTACTCAAAAGGTCAAAATCCATATCCATATTAAAAGTACATAAGGCATCAACAAAGGAGGGACCAACAGTTACAATACCAGAACTATGGAGAAGCTTAGTCTGTAAGCTAGCAGATTGAAGTCTAGACGCAAGAAAAACATATTTCAAGACATCTCCTGCAGAATAAACACCAAGCCCTCCAAAGGCAAAGGGAAGGGTAGCAAGTCTCCACTGCCAATCACCAAAACCAGGCCCAGAAGCAGTGACAATACGTTCCAAAGAAGAACGAAGTGCCGCATCAAAAGAAACCTGGGCACACTCAAAGACCCTGGGGGAACATGTGCGCATAGAAAAATACAACTTGGAAATACCTGCACATGCACGGAGTAGCAATAACTCACATTGAGGGTCGTTAAGTTTAGCAACAGCATCTATAAGATCAATGGTTCTAGCCACCCTTTTCAAAACCAGCTTACTACCAAACTCAAAATCATTATTATTATCATTATTATTATCTTAGTCGTATACACGATCGATTGAAATTCTTGTGCATTTACTCATTTAACCTTTTTTAAAACGGTTTGAAAGTTATATATATATATATATATATATATATATATATATATATATATATATATATATATAATATATATATATATATATATATATATATATCCATTTGGATTGTAACGTTTGAAAAAAAAAAACTTTTAACACACTATAAATACCACATATTAACACAACATATTACATACTTCAATCCACAAAATCTCACAATTCTCTCTATTCAAAATGGCTTGTAAACTCCCTCATACCGTCGAACAACTTCAAAAGTATATCCAAAAACAAGCCGATAAAGATGACACGGATCGACAAGAGGCTATTGTCGAAGTTATTAAGAAGTTTGAGCTCGCAAAGGCACTCAAACAACGCTTGAGAACATGATACACATAGTGCAAAGACATCTCTGAAGATCGAAAAGCTGTGATCGATCAGTTTTGGTACGATAAATATCGCAAAGACGCTGCCGTTGCTGAGAATTGTAGGGTTGTGTGAATCAGATACAGGCCAAAAAAATCCAACAAGATCCGTTGGAATTTTGAGGAAAATGTGGAAGCTAGTTCTGTTGAGCAACAACAACAACAATTTATGCAAGGTATATCAACTTCATCTGATGCACCAAGATCTGTTGAGCAACAACAACATCAACATCAACCTCATCTGGATCAATTTCGGCTAGGTTATGAAGAGGATGGTGGCTGGAACGAGAGTAAGGAGCGGGAGCTTAGCAGGTTGGAAGCACAGTTAGAAGCAGAGAAGTTTGCGAACTACTCTGCGTACGATGACGGTTACCACTTCGACAACTCTGAAAACTAAAATCACCCGGATTACAATTGAAGTTTAAGTTTATGTTTATGTGATGTTTTAATTTTATGTTTTAATTTCGTATCGTTTTTATTTTATGTTTATGTAATGTTTACATTTTTATTAATGAAATTTAAACTTGTGTTAAAAATGTTAAAAAAATAAAAAAATAATCTTAGTCGCCCTTACTGTGGCACCCAATCGCTTGCGGGTCGCTGGAGAGAAAGCTGAAGTGGCAGAGAAAATGAGAGAGATTGGGATCCCTTACTGGGGCAGCCTTATAGCCACTCATTTTGTAGGTTAGATAATAAACCCACTTTCATCATTTTTTTTCTTAAAAAATTAATGACTCTTAAACCATTAATCGTTAAACGAAAGAAATATATAATTATGGCGATCATTTAATTATCTTTCTATAGATATACCCTTTGATATACTTTCGACATACATTTTTTTTTCGTCCATCAATTATGCATGTTCTTATTTCATAGATATAACCCTAAAGGTTATTTTAGCAAAACCGATAATAGAATTATGAAAATACAAATCCGACCATAGGCCACTGCCCTTTTAAATTATTAAGGTTTTTTTTTTTTTTTTTTTTTTTTTTTTTTTTTTTTTTAATGTGTTTTTAATTAGGTTTTTTTCGGCCAGGCCACTGCTTTTAAAAGTATTAAGCTTTTCCTTTAAGGTCGTTATCGGCTAAATGGCTTTACGCCTTTAGATAAAGAGCCAAGTCTTCCAACAACATATTCTCATCGTAACGTGTTTGGGAATTATTTGAACTAGCGGGTATTCTGTACTCGTGCATTGCGACAACAGGTACCCTATAAATAAATTTATTTGCAATCAATGTTATAAAGAAAATAGTTACAACATCAAAATATAACAACACAGTAAATATCATCTTACAAACATATATTAATAAAAACGTCATCCTGAAATAAGATATACTATCATAAACATAAATAGCCAACTATAAATAAGCATAATTATTTACCCTCCGAAGTATTTCTATGTAGTGTAACTTAAATTTTTTGAATGTATCGTAAATTTTGAAGATATCGATTTTGTAATTGAGATTTTCATATTTAAATTGTAGTATATTTTGTAAACCAAAGTTATAATTTGAATAATTGAATATATTGTAATGTTTTTCACTGTTTTTTTCCTGGTTGAAACTTGCATAAGAAATTACATATGATTAAACGTTAATTTGAATATTCGAATATCTAAACATGTAATAAAATGAACATAACATTTGCAACAATATTTTAAAAGTTCACATTTTTTTTCTTGAAAACTAAACATTCATAGCTTTATAACCATATATAACACATTATATTTCGAATTGTAGATTAGTCCAATTACTTAATCAAAGTTGGATAAAACAATCACATGTGATTTTAACCACACGTGACCTTAAACACATGTGATTTTTACTACATGTGTGTTTTCACATGTGATTATAAAAGTTTCACGAATGAACTGCTATAATTTATAATTTGAATACAGGGTGTGTGATACATGGTTAGAAAGCATTGAATGTGTGCTTTTCATAGCATAAAAAAAATTGATTTATATACAAATACTTATGTCAATTTAGTACAAATGTTTAGTGTTCGAACTTCGATGTTAGTGTTAATTCACATGTGATATGTCATGCGAATTACAATACCAAAATTAAAACGTGAAAAAACGACCAAAAAAAGTTTGTAGAAAATATATTAAAGTGTCCGTTTATAGAAAGATAATTAAATGTTCGTTATAACGGTATAATTTGTTTTGTCAAAAGATTAACTGTTCATAAGATATTTAAAACTAAAAAAATTATAAAAAAAATGAGTGTACTTGAAATTTTAACTTAAAATATTAATTAATATTTCATTTTTTCTCAACTAGAAAAAATGAGTGATTGAAATTTGTCTTTTGGTATTTAAGAAACTTTTGATATGTAAAATAACTCACCTTTTATTATGAAATATAAATTTTATGTTGTTGAATTGACTTTCAGCCTAAATAAACCCTAATATGATTACGAGTTATGATTTGTATATTTTTTTTGTCTTCAATTAGTTTTGTTAATGTTATAATTTTTATGTTGTTGAATTCAAGCATTTTTTTTAATATGACTTATCATAATTTATTATTTTTTTTATTCTTAAAGGTAAATGAAACATGTATATACAGATGATGGGTACAACCGTTTCGCTGTAGTTGGCGAAGACCGATATAATTTTAAAGGAAGTTAATTTTTACATTTTAAATTTTGATTGACACACTCTATTTTATGCTATAAATAATTGTACATGTATCATATGATGCTTAGTTACTTGTATTTTAAAGTGTGTCAATCAAAAATTAAAGTGCATGAATCACCGCCAAAAGATCCGTGTAGAATCAAGTTTTACCATAGAACCAATCAAGTAATCTTAGCCACTAATTTTTTTTATTAAAATAAAAAAAATAAACTTTCACCCTTTTTCTAAAAATTAAATATCTCGCAAACCGTAAATCGTTACGCGAAAAGAAAAAATAACATCGCGACGATAATTAAATTATCTTTATATAGATATGCATTGTTATATACTTTCGACGATTTTTTTTTCGCCCAGAAAAATCATATATGATTTGTAAAAATCATATGTGATTCGCTAAAATCAAATCATATGTAATTTTTACGAATCATATATGATTTTTACAAAAATTATATATGATTCGTAAGAATCATATGTGATTTGTAAAAATCAAATCATATGTGATATTTACGAATCATATATGATTTTTCTCGCTGAATAAAAAATCGTAAAAAAAAAAGTTCGTCGAAAGTATATAACAATGCATATCTATAGAAAGATGATTTAATTCTCGTCGCGATGATATATTTTTTGTAGATTGAAGATTTACCGTTTGCGACATAAATTGTTTTAAAAAAAAGGTAGAAAATATAAATGGGTAGTTATGATTGGTTGATAGGTTATATGAAATGTATTTGTTCTTCAACTCTTATTTTCAGAACAAAATCCTGGAAATTTTAAACATATAAATAATTAAAAACTTAATTATATTCAAACATATATTTTATATAATAAAATAAAACCCCTATTGGGAATTTTACATTTAAAAAAAAAATCAATTCATACCCGATTTAATAATAATTTTATTAAAAAAAGATTATTTTCTTATTAAGTAATATTTTATATTTATCCATAATACAAGTAGAAGATAAATACAAAAAATATAGATAAGATATATAAAAAAAATTATTTATTTTATATTTATCCACAATACAAGTAGAAGATAAATACAAAAAATATAGATAAGATGCAATTAACAATAAGATTAAAATTTTTAAATAATTATTTCAAAAAATTTTAAAAAAAAAATCCGCACGTGCACGAGCATTATAACTAGTAACAGAAAAAATTAAAAACTTAATTATACATCCTTTATGCAAAAGATGAGGTGGTGATTGTATGGTGACTAGGTAAGAGACTATCAACACACATCCAATCCGATCATACTTTTTCCGTCTCAAATTTATTGTCATGAGTGAGAAATCACAAAGTTTATTAAAAGTGAGGGCACTTTAATTTTCAGCTACTAAAATGGAATATTTCTTCACTAGATTCTCTAGTTTTTACTTAATAAGGAAAGTGGATAATTATTTTGAGACATCCTAAAATAGAAATATAAACAATAAATTTGAGACGGAGGTAGTAATATTTATGGTCTATGGATTTCTGTCATAAATGAACTTCATCTCCACCAATCACATATTTTCCTTTGCTATTAAAGGACAAGACGTAATATCTACATCAAAATTAATATTTTTTTGGTACCAATCATTAAATATATTACACATGGCATAAGTAGTTGACGGAGCCAATAGAGAGGCTAGAAGCTGCTCGGCCTCCCTATTAGCCCAATAGCATCCGTGATTAATTAGGTGAATAGCCCATAATTGAAGTAGATTTCTTATTAATCAGCCCCCCTTAATTATCATTGTGAAACAAAATTGCAGATAAAATATTCAATATAAAACCTTTTTCTTAAAAAATCTCCTAAAACCCCTGGTCGGCAATTGTCTATTAGCTGTCTACTTAACAGTATGAAATCAAAAGCTACGTGCCTTTTTCAATTTTCACCCATCGTTTCATGTTTTTAGTTCTTTTTCTTTAAACTTTTACCATTGATTAGAATGCTAAGCTATATTTGTTAATGTTTGCTTTCGATAGAGTTTTGACATCAAAAGCTATATTACTGTATTACTCAAACAATCGTAATTCGTAAGTCAACTTTATAAAGACCAACATATATTATTTTGATTCAATAGCTTGGAAAACAATCTTCAATCTTGAGTAATTAAAATGACTAACTAAATAACTTTTAGACGGAATCTTCTCAACTATGTATCTTCTAGAGTTGAAATCAATGAAGAACCCATACATGCCATACAACCTATCAACCAATTATAATCACTCATTTATATTTTTCATTTTTTTCAAAACAACATATCTTGCAAACGGTAAATCTTCAAGCTACAAAAAATACCATCGCGACGAGAATTAAATGATCTTTCTATAGATATGCATTGTTATATACTTTCGACCATTTTTTTTTTTTTTTTTTTTTTTTTTTTTTTAATTTTCGCCCAGAAAGAATCATATATGATTCGTAAAAATCATATATGATTCGTAAAAAATCATATATGATTCGATTCTTACGAATCATATATGATTCTATATGATTCGTAAATCATATAGAATCATATATGATTCGTAAGAATCATATATGATTTGTTAAAATCGAATCATATATGATTCTTACGAACTATATATGATTTTTCTGTGCGAAAAAAAATTATCGAAAAAAAAGTTCGTCGAAAGTATATAACAATGCATGTCTATAGAAAGATAATTTAATTCTCGTCGCGATTGTATTTATTTTGTAGCTTGACAATTTACGGTTTGCGAAATATTTAAGTTTTTAAAAATAGTTGAAGTTTATTTTTTTATTTTGATAAAAAAAATGAGTTGCTAAAATTGCTGGATTGATTCTATGGTAAAAGTTGGATCTATATCTTATATTGAAAAATGACTTTCATTGATCATTCATGTTATAAGACATCGTTATTTGTTTTTTAATACAATGTTCGTCAAATAAGTAATGCCCCCTTTAACGTTAAATCCTGGTTGTTATAAGTTGGTATCTCATTTCACATTTTATGTTGAACTGTACAACATTCTTTTAATACTTAGGAGATCTAACTATTATCTATTTGATTCAACCAAAGGGCTTGTGTCTCAATAATACTTCATGTTGTGTGAGAAACTCCCTACTAAATAGTTGAGGGTTCAAGTCATATTTATGTGAGATAGATTTGTGGTATAAATTTTGTAAGATCGTTAAAATTGTCGTTCTAAAAAAAAAGAAAAAAAATGTTTATCTATTTGATATACTCCCTCCGTCTCAAATTAATTGTCATGAGAGAGAAGTTACAAAGTTTAATAAAAATGGGACCTTTATAAATCTCAACCACTCAATAAGAATATTCCTTCAATATATTCTCTAGTTTTTACTTAAAAAGGAAAATGGACAATTATTTTGAGACATCCCAAAAAGGAAATGTGGACAATAATTTTGAGACGGAGGTAGTATATTACTAGTATATATTTCTATTTGACATCATGCAGTTTTTTTTTGGCATGCCAATAAATTGATAATCTTTGTTCAAACAACACTTATGAATTTGTATGTTTAGTATAGGCATATTGTGGTCAATTCACTAACAACCCCATTTTTGTCTTAATGTTATTCATAATTATAAGTCTGATTGTCAACAAAAAATTGATAATATTTATCTCAAGTACACTGCTATATAAAGTTGTATTTTAGACTCATAGATGCCGAATAATCAAATATCATTCCAGAAAACAAACCTTACTGGCAGAGACTATCAGATAATCTCAAAAACTCGAGGACAAATAGAAGATGGTAAATTATAAGTAGACAAAATCATCTACCCGCAAATTACCAAAGATAAGATCATAAAAGATGATTGTATTTGTTTACACGATTAGAGAAAAAAAAGTAAATTATCATGCTCACGTCTATAATACTACTAGCAGGGTACCTGTGCGTTGCAGCGGCGGGTACTATAAATTAAAATTTTCCGGTGAATCGTGTAATTTTAGTTTATTATGTTATTTTTGACAATAAATTTACGGATATCAAAATTTCGTTTAGCTCGTGTTCGTTCGGGCTCGCGTCAGTTCAGGCTCGAGCCCATTTGGCCCATGCCCGTTCGGGCTCGAGCCCATTTGACCCGTTGCCCGTTCGGACTTGAATATTTGTATAATGTGCTTTATTATTTGTATTAGTGACATTTAATGCAGGAATTGTGTTTAAGTTGGTTGTACAATATGCTTGATAATTTGTATTTCTTATGTAAGGGGTGTTTTAATAAGTGCATTAATTGTATTTATTGACCGGTTAATTAATTGTATTTAATGTACACAATGTTTTATTTATTATATTTAATGTTAGTATTAATAGTATGTTAGAATTAAATGAGAGAAAAATTGGTGTGTACTTTAAGCTTATTAACTTGTAAATGTCTAATTATATTTTCATCACTTGTACTTTAAGCTTATTAATTTGTAAGGCTTAAAATTAAGCATGCTAAAATTAGAAAACATTCATTCTTTATAATATAGTAAGATAAGAGCACTGGGTGCAGTCGACGAACCATAGCTCGCCGTCCGAGCTGGCACCTCCAACGGCGAGCCGTTGCTCGCCGCCATACCGGAGGTGGCTCGCCGTTGAGAAACTCCTCGTCGGGACGGCGAGCTTATTTGTCTGACAAAATCTGATTTTTTCCTTTTTTTTTTTTTTTTTTTTTTTTTTTTTTTTTTTTTTTTTTTTTTTTTTTTACACTTTTAATAGTAATGTAAAATGTATGTATATATGTATGGTTTTTTTGTAACATGTATATATGTATATGTGTGTTTTGATTTGTAAAATGTATATGTATACGTATATGTATGGTTTTTATACGTATATTTTTTTTGAATAATACAACTATATTAAACATAGGATTAAAATAACTTGAATTCAAATTTTTGAAATTATCCTGCTCAGGTTTTGAATTCAAATTTTTGAAATTATCCCGCTTTCAATTTGAATTCAAATTTTGAAACTATCCCGCTTTCAAAAAACCCCTATTAATACCATATTATACCATTCAGTTTTAGACACACTTCAATATTTACCATTAAGTTTTACAATGGCTAATCGTTGGTCAGTGGAAGAAGAACGGTTGCTAGCAACTGTATGGCTTGAAGTTCACGATTCTGAAGAACTTGTGAATGAACGTTCTTTTTGGAATGCAGTTACACAAAGGTTCAACAATCAGACTGAAGGTCAGGACCGTAATAAAAATAGTATTATGGCTCAATGGAACAGAATGAACCTTGAATGTCGTAGGTATAATTCTATTTACAAAGAGTTGGAGCGTACAAGTGCAGACCCTAATCGTCTCAGCAATGCAAACCGTATTTATCATGAACAATATGGTAAAGCGATTAAATATCAACATGTGTGGTTCGCTCTTAGCAACACGTTCGAATGGGACAGATTCGATGAGTAATGGTGGATTTATTTTATGTACTTTATGTTAACTAATTATGTATCATGTGTACTTCTCTTATGTATTTTAAACGTTTGAATTCAAATGTTAAACGTTTACCCGCCCATTTAAGTGAATTTGAATTAAAGAAGTTTGAATATTTTGAAATTTGAATATTATCCCGCTCAGGTTTTGAATCCTAAATGTTTATAGACTCCTATATAAACCATACATTATCATACAACTCTGCACACACTTCAGTTTCAAAAAAATTCACAATGGCAACTCGTTGGTCTATTGATGAAGAATGCTGGCTAGCCGAGATGTGGCAAAACGTTCACGAATTTCATGCCAACGAAGGACCTTTCTGGCAAGTTGTAACAGAAAAGTTCAATGAACAATCTGACGGTCCAACTCGTAGCAAAAGCCAGCTAACAGGTAAGTGGGCAAGAATGAACTCAGATTGCCAAAAGTTTCATGAAATTTACTTGAATTTGCAACCGACACGTGAGCCAGATGATCGTGTTGAAGATGCGTTGAATGTTTACAAAGAACAGCATGATGGGAGAGCTTTCAAATATTTTCAGGTTTGGTTGATTTTGAAGAGCAACACCATCTGGAACCGATTTATCAATTAATCGCCTTTGTATTATTGTATCGTTTGTTGGTTTATGTTAAGTATTTATTTTCGTGCCGTATCGTTTTTTTTTTTTTTTTTTTTTTTTTTTTTTTTTTTTTCCGCAAGTCGTATGTTTTTTTTTTTCCGTATTGTAACTTTTTTATTTGATGAAATAAAATTAGTATGTTTTGTTATTTTTTAGTATTTGTGAAATAGATTTAATTTATTTAATGAAATGAATAAAAAAATAAATGTGTAAGAGGTGGGGCCCGAATGGGGAAGTGGAGGTTTGTTGTTTGGTGAGGGGGGATTTGTTGTGGTTTGTTGAAGTTGAGGTGTTTTGGTGATGTGGCATGGTGGGGCCCGAATGGGGAGCCAAGGCCTTGTTGCCACACCCAGTGCTCTAATGCCTTAACTTAGTTTACACACACTTGCAAGAAATCCCAGATCTCATTGTATTTTTGTTTTGTTTTTTGTTTTTTTTTTAACTACAAGGCCCAATATTGTAGGGTATATAACACGCAAAATGGTAATAACGCATAATGCTGACGAGTCTACACGTTGAAATGATAATAATAAATGAAAGATAATATTTAGTTCATGTTTCATACTAACACGGTGATGCTTAATAAAAATTCTCAGCCACATTGAAAAAAGATATATATCCGCCCCACAAGAAGAGGGCCTAGAAACAAATTCGATCAACAGAAGTGGGGCAAAAAACATCAACAACCACAAATAATAGTGAAAGAATCGAAGTGTGCATAGAAACCAAATTTGAGTAACATCCAAAGATTGAGTGATCAACGTTTGCTAGCATAAGTGTGTGAACATTGCTCCATTTATTATAAAAAATCTTTACCCGTAAGGCTTGAAAAACTGAAATGTCGACAACTTGTAGACTATTTAAATAAACAATCGTGAATTAAGTGAATAAGTGTATATACTTTTGGCAAACAAATTGAGACATGTTTGAGCTAGAGATAAAATGTGTTACACCTCGTGCCCGAATTGACCAAAAATTAAAACTTTTACATGGAAACGACTTCACTCTAACGGACCCTTCATTACTCTTTTAACCATTAACAAAAATCTATAAAATTTCAGACCTTAAAACTATGTTTAAATGAACTACACTCAATTACCTTTAAAATGGCAGTTAAAACGACTTCTAACGACTTAAGGTTCAATTTCTACAAAATAAATAAAACCGACAAAATCTGAGAAAGCACCATACGGCCGTATGGCCATGTAAACAGATTACCCCCTTTCTGTCATTTAGAGCATACGGCCGTATGCATTTACACCATACGGCTGTATGGTCTCTGACCTGCACTTTTGGATAATTTTCACATTTGTATATATATTCCGGAAAACGACTTCTATAACTCGAAATGACACCAAAACTTTCAGAATTCATTAACATATCATGGTAGGTCATTTTCATAACCATTTGACCCGTTATAATCCAAAATGGATATAAACACGTGTTATGCCAAACACCCCTTTTTGACCGTTTTACATACACATTTTATACAAACATACATGACCCTTATTCCACAAATAAGACCTGTACTTGGACACTTAACAATATCTTTTACAACACATTTTACGACACTTTGGGGGTTCAACCTTGATTTGAGCTCGGTACTAATACTAAGCTCCTAAGCACGTTCCAACACACTTTTAACCCGCACTTCCAAATCTAAGCTCTTGTATACAAATCTTCTATCTTACAACAAGCATTCCAATCACATTACCATCAAGTATGAGCATTTATCCTTTTATTACCTTTCGCCAGTGATTACCTACAAAACATTAACATCTTCACGTGTAAGCGTTAAACGCTTAGTAAGTAAAGAGCATTACATTTCATTATACATCAATTAACAAGTAAGCATTTAAACACTTCAAACCATACATTACTTGAAATCACATAACCTTATCATTTAAGCATCAAGCACCACTTTAGGCACTTTCTTCACTTATGAACATGACCAAACTATGGTAAAGCTAGGCCAATCCTACCTTAAACCTTTCTATACAAACACATTAACACATACAAGTTAAAATCCATATAATTTCATGTGAGTATCTTTTACTTATCTTAGCTCCAAGCTAAGCTAGTACATATTCCACCATCATCATCAATGATCACACCATCATTCTTCCTTGCTTCTTAACCTTAATCATTTACATACACACTTACGATAAGTAGGAATCGCACCAGGCTTTACCTCTCGAGGGATCTCGAGAAGCTTACAATCCTCACCAGACAGTGTTCCTGATCGTTATAGTATAGTATAGTGACAACCGACAAGTACCGGGGGATTGATCGTTCAACTCAGGAATAGTGTTGCTAGGATTAGAAAGCCTAAAAACTAGGTCTAGAGGTGAGGGATGATTCTTTTTGTATTTTTATATTTTATAAAAGCAATTAAAATCTCAGTTTTTGAAAGAGTGGGCGAAATTAGTTGCTAGTCAACTAACCCAATAACTAAAGATGCAATCAAAATAAAATAACAAAAATGAAAATAAAATCTAATTAAACTAGTGGTGTGAACAATAATAGGGATAATTATGTTTACTTAGGTTTCATTACTCCCTAGATATCTTTTACAGGTTGATAGTTTGTTACAATTGCATGGATGACGGGTCGTATTCCTTAATACTAGTCGTAGGGCCGTGTACAATATTCCCTAACTCTATAGGATCCTACTTCACTCCTATGTCGAGCCGTTAGAAGCTCCTAACATGGGATCATTAGAATTCTCATACGCATTAAATACAACCAAAAATCATAGTACACCTCTGATCATGTTTCTGAAGACGTTCAAGCATGTCACCAATGGAAGTCTTCCAGTTTTCTTAAGCCTAACATCGAATACAATCATCCGTAACAACTATAAACAAACAATCAACCCATAATCAACATCTAAGTTTCACTACATCTAAGCAAACATAAAAGAGATCTAGCCAAGCATATTAAATTCAAGACAAGTGTAAGATATATTCAAACAACACATAGACATATTGAATGAATTGAAAGAGTACTTATCTCAATTGAACATGAAAGGTTTCAAAGGGTAAAAACCCTTGAAAAAGCTGTAATATTCGGACTAGGGTTTCTCTCCAAAGTTACACCCTAATTGTTCCCATCTAATGAATGAAAATTGCAAAACTATATATAGATTTTACAGGGTGACGGTGTCAAGAAGGAAATTCTGACGCCGTCAACTCGCCGCCCATAATGAAATCGGATTGCCTAGATCCAGTTTTGACGCCGTCATGTGTAATATTACTCTGGGCCGTCACTCTTATTTGGACCATGACGGCCTATGGTGACGCCGTTATGTCCCTAGTTCAAAACTCTTCTGGATCGTCACAGACTTTATCCACTTCCACCTCTTGTATTACTCTTGACGCCGTCACTTGAGAACTCTTGACGCCGTCAGGTACTGTTCCCAGTAAGAAAAATTAAAACTTTGCCGTTCTCTTCACTTTTATTCTACAAAAACGTCCAAAATGCTTCCTTTTCCAAAATTCACTCCCAAAGTACCTAAAATGACAAAAGAAACGATTTAGGGCATTATTTGATCAAATAAATTCAAATCCGGGCTAAAATGACCCCCTAAAAACGGTTCATTTTTCGCCTCATCAAATACCCTTACACTTAAGATTTGCTTGTCCTCAAGCAAATGCGCTTTTATTCTAATCAAAATACAAGTGAGAGGTCATTTAACACTAATATAAAAGTAATTACAACAAATAATTGTTCCACTAAAGACCAAAGACAAGCATGGAGGTCATACACCAGCACCTCACAAATAGTGTTTAGATACTCACATCTCTCGGGTGTAATAAAGTATATATCACAATATGGAAATGAAAAACATCTCTCACTACCTGTCATAGCAAAATAGATTACCATAGGCTTGGGAAAGGATCAAACCTCCACCACATGGCGTAAGCACCTAGGATAAACTATCAAAGAGGTCTTTCAAAGGGTTATAACGTTAGGTGTAGGGATATGACATACACGGTTTTGTTGGATATAGGCAATCTTTACTAGTGGCGAGTTAATCATCTTGGTTAATTACACGTACAATATGGCGTTGCTAAGCCAAGACTAGACTCGACTTAAGCTAATAAATCAAATATAATAAAAACATAAAACAAACATAGAATGAAACGGGATGGTAGTCCGTATGTTTTTTCTTTTTCTTTTTCTTTTTCTATATATTTACTTTTTCTTGATTTTCCCTTTTTTTTTTTTTTTTTTTTTTTTTTTTTTTTTTTTTTTTTTTTTTTTGTGCATACACTTTTACCCAACCATCCAAAATAATACATCATAGGGAATGAACATTCCCCTTACACTTGAATTTTTACATACTTTACAATAAACTAATCTAATGACTCAAATTAAGATAATCAAAATACTTAGAGTACTTTTTAAGATTAACGCACATATGGGGGTAATAATATGATGTTCTTCCCCATTACACCATAACACAAGTACTTTACCCATGAGTCCCAATCGTTCCAAAACAATAGGTACAAGGATATGACTCGACTTAGCAACCATGTAACCAATTAGATAATTAACTAAGGGTTTAAACAAATAACAATAATGCACTAAAGATAAATGCATACACGGAAGGCTAAGGCGATTTGGGTGTACATTTAAGTGGGTTGTAACAAATTCTTCCTTTAAGTATGATGCTTAAAGTTAGAAATGAAAAGATAGGTTCGGAGGGGTGTACTAGGGGTATCGTGTACAAAAAATGAGTACAACGCTAAGGTGTGGGAAAAATTAGTTGACTTTACTAGCCAATTAATATGACTTAAATGGTCAAGTAATTATGATACGGGTTTAACACAAGGGTGATCCTAATGCCTCTTATCATGTAGTAAAACCTACCACACGAATGTAGTCTCACTAGCGGTCTCGAGATGCATCACTAACGCAAGTTCTAGAAGCTAAATGCTACCGGTACACTCATAAGCACTACTAGTAAATGCTTTTCCTATCAAATCTAAAGGCGAACCTCACATATTTGGGTGGAAAATTTTTCTGAATAGTACGGTTTTGTACTAGTCATACGACTCCTATCCATGAGACGCTTGCTAAGGCTAAAGCTTCACTCCTAAATGTTGTAAAAAAATTTAAATTTGGCGCTAAAATTACACTAACAAGTATTTCTCATAGTTTTGTTACACACCTACCATCAAACAAACAAACTCAAGTGCAATAGTATCTTATAAGGTATCATCATTTACCCTCCCCTTACACTTAGGATGAATATTATCCCCAATGTTCAATTAAAGAATGTAAAAGTAAAACAGGTAAAAGAATGAAATCAAATACTCCCCTGATTCGTTTGGTGTGGATAGTGTGGTAACAAGGTTAGATCTTCCTCCAAGAAAATGAACATTCAAAGCTTCCCTTCCAGAAAAATAAATCATCTTCTTGTCATACATAACCTGTTAAACCTGAGAAAACAGACAAGGCAACCTTGCGTAAAATTGGCGGCAATCTATATATACTAACAAGTCCTAGAAAACAATGTAAGATATAATGCTTGTGGAATGAATGTTTGCAAATTTCCTGGAGTTTATAAAACTAAAGACTTAACAAAAACTTTAAGACTCCGTTAGAAAAACAAAACTAGCAAAATTTCCAGAATTTTACACATGACACCGTCAGGAGTTAACTCCTGACGCCGTCAGAAGTGACCTGCAGAAATCTTTACGTTAAGTTTCTGGAAAATTTCTGGAAAAACTTATGTCCTACTTCCTGAAAAATCCTGCAAAACATCATTATGACTCGATACAAGCATTTGACTCTAACAAATACTAATACACATGTTCATTTAATATTGTGGAGAATCATGATCAATTTCCTTCTTAAAAAAACAAGTTTGGGGTTTCCCCTTACACTTAGCTTTTGTAAAATATCTTTATATGAAGTTAAGACGAAGTTAAACAACAAAATAAAGCATTTTCACAATTTTAGTTTGAAACATGATCTACCAACAATAAAAATAAAGCATGCATACGGAGACAAATAAAATCAAATAAACAAACAATCAAACAAATAAATAAAATAAAAACATCAAACAATTTAAAACATGGGTTGGGTTGCCTCCCAAGAAGCGCTTGTTTTTGTTCGAGTCACGAGCCTGACTCTACCCTTATTTAACGGAAATAGGGGAGGTTTTCCCTACACTTTGGATTAAGTGCGGGTGGAAGTAGCGATACACACCCTTACGGTGGAAATATGCCACGTGAGGAAAAAATGGTGGATGGATTATATGCTCAAAGATGTGTGCTCCTATCATCATAACCTTACCTAATTTAATTGGGTTAATGGGTGGATTAAGATTTTCTCCTAGAAAGGGATCATTTTCAATCAACTTCGAGAGACTCCTAGTTGGGGATCCATCTTGACCTAATAAACCCGGTTTAAACCCATAATGTTTCTTGCAGTCAATAATAAATGGGTGATGTAAGCATGTAAGGTCATTTTCCACTCCTATATTAGCTTCCTCTCTACTAGGCTTAGAGCCCACTACCTTTGTCCTATGACTACCCGGACTATATGGTTTGATGGGTGGATCGGAACCTATTTCAATTCGTAAATTTTCATCCAAGGATGGAAGATTAGGTAACGATTTTTGTTGAGGCTCCGGTTCATCAAAAGTAGGAACTTCCCTAGAACTAAGAGTAAGGTTATCATTATAAGTATTCAAACCTATATCATCTAGTTGTGTTTGGTCCAAGGGCTCTACCTCTATTGGGGCTCCTATAGTCTCTTCTACTTCATTCGGGTAAGTCACAGGCGGTGTGTGTTCCTCAAATGATGGTAGGACTTGTGGGGTACTTAGTGGGCTTGGGCTTTCTACTCTATCCTTCATCTTATCAAGATTACCAATGTGCTCAGCTTGTATTATGGTAAAATCAAACCACTCCGTGCACCCAGTTATCTCATCTATAAGTTTATTATCCCCAAACAAACTTCTTGCTTGTTCCCTCAAACTTGCTATCAATTGATCCGTAACAACATTTGTTGGGTTGTCCATTTTTCTGGCAAGTATGGTACAATTCTCTATTGTTTCCCATGCTTCATCAGCACTTAATCCCCAAAGGTCCCCATCTGTGGCATGGTCAATGTCCATTTTGGTATAGTGGTTGACACGATGGTAAAATATTTCAATTTGGGACCACAGATCGAAATTATGATGAGGGACTTTTCGGAGTAAATATTTAAAACGAGCCCATGCATCATCGATAGGTTCATCTTGATGTTGTTTGAACATCAAGATGTCATTTGAAAGGGGTGAATTACGTGGTTGGTAGTATGGTGGATTCGCGTCCTCCATAATGGCTAACGGAATAGTCAATGGAAAGGTTTTTTTACGAACAAAGACACAAAGAAAAAGATAGACTAAAGAAAACCTAAAAAAATAAAATTAAAATCTTACTAGAAAGGAATCTAGCAAGTAGACCTAATAAAAAGAAATCCTAACCAAGACAATAACTATTCTCCGGGCTGTGGCGCCAAAAACTTGATACGTGGGAATCGCACCAGGCTTTACCTCTCGAGGGATCTCGAGAAGCTTACAACCCCCACCAGGCAGTGTTCCTGATCGTTGTAGTATAGTATAGTGACAAGTACCGGGGGATTGATTGTTCAACTCAGGAATAGTGTCGCTAGGATTAGAAAGCCTAAAAACTAGGTATAGAGGTGAGGGATGATTCTTTTTGTATTTTTATATTTTATAAAAGCAATTAAAATCTCAGTTTTTGAAAGAGTGGGCGTAATTAGTTGCTAGTCAACTAACCCAATAACTAAAGATGCAATCAAAATAAAATAACAAAAATAAAAATAAAATCTAATTAAACTAGTGGTGTGAACAATAATAGGGAGAATTGTGTTTACTTAGGTTTCATTACTCCCTAGATATCTTTTAAAGGTTGATAGTTTGTTACAATTGCATGGATGACGGGTCGTATTCCTTAATACTAGTCGTAGGGCCGTGTACAATATTCCCTAACTCTATAGGATCCTACTTCACTCCTATGTCGAGCCGTTAGAAGCTCCTAACATGGGATCATTAGAATTCTCCTACGCATTAAATACAACCAAAAATCATAGTACACCTCTGATCATGTTTCTGAAGACGTTCAAGCATGTCACCAATGGAAGTCTGCCAGTTTTCTTAAGCCTAACATCGAATACAATCATCCGTAACAACTATAAACAAACAATCAACCCATAATCAACATCTAAGTTTCACTACATCTAAGCAAACACAAGGGAGATCTAGCCAAGCATGTTAAATTCAAGACAAGTGTAAGATATATTCAAACAACACATAGACATATTGAATGAATTGAAAGAGTACTTATCTCAATTGAACATGAAAGGTTTCAAAGGGTAAAAACCCTTGAAAAAGCTGTAATATTCGGACTAGGGTTTCTCTCCAAAGTTACACCCTAATTGTTCCCCTCTAATGAATGAAAATTGCAAAACTATATATAGATTTTACAGGGTGACGACGTCAAGAAGGAAATTTTGACGCCGTCAACTCGCCGCCCATAATGAAATCGGATTGCCTAGATCCAGTTTTGACGCCGTCATGTGTAATATTACTCTGGGCCATCACTCTTATTTGGACCATGATGGCCTATGGTGACGCCGTCATGTCCCTAGTGCAAAACTCTTCTTGATCGTCATGGACTTTATCTACTTCCACCTCTTGTATTACTCTTGACGCCGTCAGGTACTTTTCCCAGCAAGGAAAATTAAGACTTTGCCGTTTTCTTCACTTTTATACTACAAAAACGTCCAAAATGCTTCCTTTTCCAGAATTCACTCCAAAAGTACCTAAAATGACAAAAGGAATGATTTAGGGCATTATTTGATCAAATAAATTCAAATCCGGGCTAAAATGACCCTCTAAAAATGGTTCATTTTTCGCCTCATCAAATACCCTTACACTTGAGATATGCTTGTCCTCAAGCAAATGCGCTTTTATTCTAATCAAAATACAAGTGAGAGGTCATTTAACACTAATATAAAAGTAATTACAAAAAATAATCGTTCCACTAAAGAACAAAGACAAGCATGGAGGTCATACACCAGCACCTCACAAATAGTGTTTAGATACTCACATCTCTCTGGTGTAATAAAGTATATATCACAATATGGAAATGGAAAACATCTCTCACTACATGTCATAGCAAAATAGATTACCATAGGCTTGGGAAAGGATCAAACCTCCACCACATGGCATAAGCACCTAGGATAAACTATCAAAGAGGTCTTTCAAAGGGTTATAATGTTAGGTGTAGGGATATGGAATACACGGTTTTGTTGGATATAGGCAATCTTTACTGGTGGCGAGTTAATCATCTTGGTTAATTACACGTACAATATGGCGTTGCTAAGCCAAGACTAGACTCGACTTAAGCTAATAAATCAAATATAATAAAAACATAAAACAAACATAGAATGAAACGGGATGGTAGTCCGTATGTTAATTCTTTTTTTTTTTTGCATACACTTTTACGCTACCATCCAAAATAATACATCATAGGGAAGGAACATTCCCCTTACACTTGAATTTTTACATACTTTACAATAAACTAATCTAATGACTCGAATTAAGATAATCAAAACACTTGGAGTACTTTTTAAGATTAACGCACATATGGGGGTAATAATTTGATGTTCTTTCCCATTACACCATAACACAAGTACTTTACCCATGAGTCCCATGAATCCCAAAACAATATGTACAAGGATATGACTCGACTTAGCAACCATGTAACCAATTAGATAATTAACTAAGGGTTTAAACAAATAACAATAATGCACTAAAGATGAGTGCATACACGGAAGGCTAAGGCGATTTGGGTGTACATTTAAGTGGGTTGTAACAAATTCTTCCTTTAAGTAAGATGCTTAAAGTTAGAAACGAAAAGATAGGCTCGGAGGGGTGTACTAGGGGTATCGTGTAATAAAAATGAGTACAACGCTAAGGTATGGGAAAAATTAGTTGACTTTACTAGTTAAGTAATATGACTTAAATGGTCAAGTAATTATGATACAGGTTTAACACAAGGGTGATCCTAATGCCTCTTATCATGTAGTAAATCCTACCACACGAATGTAGTCTCACTAGCGGTCTCGGGATGCATCACTAACGCAAATTCTAGAATTTAAATTCTACCGGTACACTCATAAGCACTAATAGTAAATGCTTTTCCTATCAAATCTAAAGGCGAACCTCACATATTTGGGTGGAAAATTTTCTGAATAGTACGGTTTTGTGCTAGTCATACGACTCCTATCCATGAGACGCTTGCTAAGGCTAAAGCTTCACTCCTAAATGTTGTAAATTTTTTTAATTTGGCGCTAAATTACACTAACAAGTATTTCTCATAGTTTTGTTACACACCTACCATCAAACAAACAAACTCAAGTGCAATAGTATCTTATAAGGTATCATCATTTACCCTGCCCTTACACTTAGGATGAACATTATCCCCAATGTTCAATTAAAGAATGTAAAAGTAAAACAGGTAAAAGAATGAAATCAAATACTCCCCTGATTCGTTTGGTGTGGATAATGTGGTAACAAGGTTAGATCTTCCTCCAAGAAAATGAACATTCAAAGCTTCCCTTCCAGAAAAATAAATCATCTTCTTGTCATACATAACCTATTAAACCTGAGAAAATAGACAAGGCAACCTCGCGTAAAATCGGCGGCAATCTATATATACTAACAAGTCCTAGAAAAAAATAATGTAAGATATAATGCTTGTGGAATGAATGTTTGCAGATTTCCTGGAGTTTATAAAACTAAAGAATTAACAGAAACATTAGGACTCCGTTAGAAAAACAAAACTAGCAAAATTTCAAGAATTTTACACATGACACCGTCACAATTTCTTTATTTAAATGAAAAGGCGTTCCAATCCTTTTAAATAAGGAGATTATAAATCATCCTAATTATACACTTCCATCATAACACTCCTATTTCTATTACTCACTTTACTTTCATTCTTTTTATACTTTGCATTCATCGACCCAAAAAGTCATACGCTTTTTTTTGGTAGCTTTAGATCCAATCTTACTAACTTTTCTCATAAAAGCGAGTCAGCACTTCCACGGAGGGCTTGGCCACTACACCTTTTACTTTAACACAAAGGATAGTCGGTACTTCCCCGTAGGGCTTGACCACTATACCTTACTTTAACACAAAGGCAAGTCGGTACTTCCCCGTAGGGCTTAACCACTATACCTTACTTTAACGTTATACTGGATCCAAGCTATTAACATTTAAAATACCCACGCTATTAAGCTCACTTTCAATTATATTAAGGGCAAGCTCATAGGGCATATGAAACCTGCCCGTTTAGTAATTTACACAATTTCTATGTGTTTACACATCCTACTATTACTTTCACTCGTCAACCCTTGTTGACCATTTCCATCATTCATACCATTACACTTTTAGTCTACTTGACTTTTACACATATAAACCTCGCATAGGTTTATTCTATAATACCCTCATTAATCTCATCATACGCATTCTTGCAATGTTTTATTAGTCAACACTCTTATCATAATAATCACCGCTAATGGGGTACATTAACCATGATATAATAATATGAGGCAATGTCATTTTATCCTCAAACATACTTGTCTCATTTAACTATTATCATTTAAGCTATATCGTTCTACTTCATTCTTTAAACCATTATCATACCTTAAGCATTCATAAATTTTATATCATTTGACACATGGCAAACAATGCGTCAAATTTTAATATTTTGCTCATCACATTATAATATAATACGTTCATCATTGCTAAATTTCATACTTATACATTACATACTTTAACTCATTATCAACCTGTCTCTAATACCACATTAACGGTCAATCACTAGACACGAAGTACTAATGAGACCATATGTTGGTCTTTAATACCACACAAGAATCATACACATTCATTACATTATCTATTAATATCTTCTCTTCAAAACCAAGCTCGATTCATGCTTCTATATAAGCCATCATATAACTTAGCACATTTATTCACTTCTTACTATCATGCTATTATACGCATTCACATAAGCTTAGACAACCCTTAGATTCCATGAACCTATCATTCACATAGTTATGTCACGATCACCGACACTAACAAGTTGCTCAATGATCTTAATATTAAACATATCTAGTCCACCATAGACTAATATCACATAGGCATCAACATTATAAAACATAATCAATACTTTCATCTTAGGTTCATATGTCATATCATATAATCCATTTATAACTTTTATAATTACCTTTCCGCATTACTTACACTTACGTTCAACGCTTCTACAAGTGGTTTAAGACTAGGCAACCTATAGTGGAAACCTAATTCACTTAAACCGAAGCTCTGATACCAAGTTGTTACACCCCGTGCCCGAATTGACCAAAAATTAAAACTTTTACATGGAAACGACTTCACTTTAACGGACCCTTCATTACTCTTTTAACCATTAACAAAAATCTATAAAATTTCAGACCTTAAAACTATGTTTAAATGAAACTACACTCAATTACCTTTAAAATGGCTGTTAGCATGACTTCTAACGACTTATGGTTCAATTTCTACAAAATAAACAAAACCGAAAAAATCTAAGAAAGCACCATACGGCTGTATGGAAAATACCATACGGCCATGTAAACAGATTACCCCCTTTTTGTGATTTAGAGCATACGGCCATATGCATTTACACCATACGGCTGTATGGTCTCTGACCTGCACTTTTGGATAATTTTCACATTTGTATATATTCCAGAAAACGACTTCTATAACTCGAAATGACACCAAAATTCCAGAATTCATTAACATATCATGGTAGGTCATTTTCATAACCATTTGACCCGTTACAATCCAAAATGGATATAAACACGTGTTATGCCAAACACCCCCTTTTGACCCGTTTACATACACCTTTTATACAAACATACATGACCCTTATTCCACAAATAAGACCTGTACTTGGACACTTAACAATATCTTTTACAACACATTTAACGACACTTTGGGGGTTCAACCTTGATTTGAGCTCGGTACTAATACTAAGCTCCTAAGCACGTTCCAACACACTTTTAACCCGCACTTCCAAATCTAAGCTCTTGTATACAAATATTCTATCTTACAACAAGCATTCCAATCACATTACCATCAAGTATGAGCATTTATCCTTTTATTACCTTTTGCCATTGATTACCTACAAAACATTAACATCTTCACGTGTAAGCGTTAAATGCTTAGTAAGTAAAAGAGCATTACATTTCATTATACATCAATTAACAAGTAAGCATTTAAACACTTCAAACCATACATTACTTGAAATCACATAACCTTATCATTTAAGCATCAAGCACCACTTTAGGCACTTTCTTCACTTATGAACATGACTAACCTATGATAAAGCTAGGCCAATCCTACCTTAAACCTTTCTATACAAACACATTAACACATACAAGTTAAAATCCATATAATTTCATGTGAGTATCTTTTACTTACCTTAGCTCCAAGCTAAGCTAGCACATATTCCACCATCATCATCAATGATCACACCATCATTCTTCCTTGCTTCTTAACGTTAATCATTTACATACACACTTACTTTCATAATCAATTAATCATAATACCTCTAATTATCATATAATCATATAATCATATAATGATCATATGACAATTAACCCATAAACTTTATTTACCATAACTTAACCCATAATTATTTTAGTCTTTTAATTAACTTAAAACATCATTTTAACAATTATCTAACATCATATGATCATATTTTGATCATATGATAAAACCTCCAATTTCATTTAATTAAACAATTAACCTTCAACCCATTATTATAAACACTTTAATTCTTAGTTAGAACCATAATTACCTAAACCCCTTTAGTTGGTTACATGAACCCTAACCTTAATTCTCAATTTAATCATTAATTTACATACTTACTTGCATATGATCATTTCTAGGGCTTTATCTCTTGAATTGGGACCTTAATTCTCCTTCGATTGTTCATTCTAGCTTTCTTGTTTTTCCCTCCTTTTTGAACATCTCGACACACACAGACACACAACCAAAAATGGAGAAGTCTGTAGAGAAGTCCTATGATTTCTAGCAAATACTTTCTTCATAACAAAGTATTGTCACCACTTGACACTTTTGGTCCCTCAAGTTCCTTTGCTTCTATTTTGGCCACATTAAACTTTCTATAACATTTAACACTTGACAACTTTAGCCCCCTTAAGTTTATGCATCATATTTCCTATAACCACATTACACATTCTTTAATTATTAGTTTGACTATCGGGTTGACTTCAATTTAACATCAATTGACTAACCAATCATATCGAGTCTTTCGACTCATAAAAGTCTTAGTCAAACTATTCCAATAGCATTTTCGTTATTAAATACTTAAAACTCGGTTTTGGGTGTAAAAAATGCATATAGATAACAGATTAAATGATCTTTAAAGATTACAATATCAAATAAATAATTTAACAGTTGAGCCAAAGATAAGATTCAAAATATCAAACGATCTTTGAGGATCAAATGTCGGAGTAAATATATAACTTGAAGACTAAATTAATGAACTATAAAGAACTTTTAGCTGATTGAGACTCGATATTTTATATACACGAGGCTTTGTACAACCCGTGCGATGCACGGGACGGGTTGTTTGCTGAATAATTGTGTTTTTTTTGTAATGATGTTGCACACGCAGTATATGACGGTTGATTGTTATTTATTATTTATTTACTTGTGTACGTAATGTTGGTCTACGTAACGTTGGTGTAGACGGTTAAATGAGCATATGACGGAATTTAGATGCCTTTTAGATAAGTTTACAGTTCTTTTTTATTGTTATTGCCATTTTATTTTAGTCTATATAATTAGTTATATGTAATGTATTGTATTTATTTTAGTTGATTTGATTGTGATGTTATCATAACTTTTGTATTTAAATTAGTTTATTTGCATTAAAAGTTACAATTAAAATAGTTTTTTCACATGTAATCTTTTAATATGAATAAGTTACATTTTGTTTTGCCTATCTGGACAAAATCATGTATGACTTAACACATATTATATCCTGTACATGGAAGCAAAACATTGTTTGTGACTATAAAAGTTGCTCCAATACTATGTGTAGCATGAGACAATTATAGCTTACTAACTGACCCGTGCGATGCACAAATGTTGTATTTAATTCTTCATCACGTAATGTTTACCTGTCAGCCCTATGTATACTTTTTAAAATCAATTGTTGTTTATCATAGAATCAGTCCGCACTCGATTTGCAAAGTGGAAACCTCTCTTTTTCTGGTGAAAAGACCAAATGAAATTTCATGCTAATTATAAGTTGCACTGTGACGTATGAGAATGAACTGATAAATCCTTAAGATTTTAATTATATGTTGACCCGTATGGCGTGTTGTCATATTCAATATCATGTATATTCAACTTATTATTTTGTAATTTTCTTTTCTTTATTGTGTATTTGGTTGAATATTAATGATCGTGGCGGTTCCATCCATGATTTGAACTCGAAGTTATTGCGGTTGTTCTACAAATGGTGTCGAGTGGTCGTTAAGGACAATTTATCAAATGAACTTATAATTATAATCACATTTTTTTTGAACAACCTCTAAATATTAGGTATAATTGATAAACTTTCCCATGTTGTCGCTAAATGGAAAGTTAGTCACAAACTCAATGTGATATATGTTTAATATAGATAGAAAAAATAAACTACATACTTACTTAATATAGATAGAAAAAAGGATTTATGCTTCATATGCACTACTATAAAAGTGTACATCTTATTTTCTGTCTCCATGAGCAGTATAAAACACATCATTCACGAAGGGATAAACATTAAACCCTTTCGAAAATAACTTGAACTGAAAATGTGTATAAAACATAAACCGTTAAAGTATTAAATAACTTAAGGGAAATTTATGATTATTCATATCTTATTGAATAAGTTGGTGTTGGTTATGGACTTATGGTGAGGTTGCTATTGTAAGGTTCCTCCTACTCATGATCACACCGTGTTAAAGTTTTTATGAAGCAACCCCTTTAATTAAATAGCCAATAACTATCATATTTTATACCTTAAAATTGTACATGCTAATTCAAGATTAACAATACATTAAACGTTAATAAATTATATACAGTAACTGGCAACTAAATTATCATAACATGTTCATCCCTTTACGGCAAAATTTAAACATTTTTAATACACGTAAATTTTCTTGTAAAACTAATAATCATAATCATTACGTTTTTGAAACACAAAATTAGCTAGCATGGCCCAACAACAGTATACAGATACCAACAGGCCAACATAAGCCCAACAATAATTTTACCCAAAACCTAAATAATTCTTACATCCAACCATAATTATTCTCAACCCTAATGCTCCCCACTTAAAAAAATGCAGTCAACTTCTACTCCCTTTTCTCTCTTATACAATAATCCGAACCACAAAGAACAAATCTTTTAACCACCAAGAACCTATGATATTCTTACAGTGAAGATCAAAAATCAAATATTCATACCGAATGAAGATGATACATCCATTATTCTTAAACACACGAAGCCACAAACACTCTCCTTTGATCTAAACGTAATAATCACAAATAAATCCTCCTTCAAACGAATCACCAAACTAAGTTTTTATTGTTCACGGCTTCAAGATCTTTAAATGGTCTCGGGTAGGTGTGGTTTTTGTTTACATTAACCGAAAGAAAAAGAAAGAATGATAACAGATTTGTTATTGTTCTATCTTTATAATTTTCGGATATTAAAAAAGAAGTTAAGCTTCAACACGATCTATGATGATTATCCTCTTGTGGGTTTGTTCTAATTGTAGTTTGTGGATTATGGCGATGGGATTTGTTGTAGTGGTTTGTTGTTGAGTCTATGGTTGTTCAGTGTGCTTCTTTGTATTTTTCTTTTCGACTTTTGTTTTGATTTGGACCCGTGATGTTAAAACTGAGGTCAAACCTCGCTGTTGAATGTTGGCAGCAGTTTCGGTGGCTGTGACGGGTGAAGAATGGTGTATGTGGTGTGTGTAATAATTGCGTTTATATAGGGCACTGAAATGAAGGGTAAACTTAAATGTCGAACTTTTTATATTCTTTTTTGTTTTAATTGCTGCTGATGATTGGTATCTCATGTCATCTTCCTTGCGTAAATGCAACCCCTTTGTGTTCCTTAATCATTAATGAGACTCAAGTGTTAATTGTAGCTTCCTTTGTATTCTTTGAGGTTGCAAAACTGATGAGTGCCTAAACACTCATCATTTTTACCTATTCTGAGCTGCCAAAACATCTAAAAACAATCAAAATTGCATCAAAATAATGAAAATATCCCAGGAATATGTTTTATATGTTTCAGATGCAAAATAATCAAAAACAGATAAAAAATGAACAAAGTTTGCATAATTGGAAGTTTCAGTCCCTCATCTTTCAAAAGTTGTCAAATTTAGTCCCTGGTTATTCTAAAAACTTGAAAAAGTCACCAAAGGTCCTTTTAAACCATAAAATGACATATTTAGTCCTTTGGTATAAAGTTTTACAAAATTGCAAGTTTAGTCCCTGAACTTTGAAAATTGACAAAAATGGTCCCTGGGATATCAAAACTTTGAGAAAAACAAATTTGTCATTGTACTTCTAATTTATGGCAGGAATGGTCCTTGGTTGCAAAGTTTGGTGAAATTACAGATTTGGTCCCTGAAGTTTGAAATGTTGGCAGATTTGGTCCTTGGGAAATTTAAAATGGAAAAATCATCTAAGGACCATGTACTATTCATCACTTGGCAGAAAATACCCTTGTGAACACTTAGGGAAAATTACAAAACCAACCCCTCACTTTCGACCAAATTACAAAATTGGTCCTTGTGACGCTACAATACCAAACCGGACCCTTAATATATACCAACACCAAATCCAATCCAGTCTAAGCAAACACCAAGCCCACTCCCTTCCCTCTTTTTTGTTTTGAGCCCAACACCCTCAAAATCCCACCACCCATATAATATAACCAGGGTCAAACATTTGACCCTCGGTCAAACCAGTCAAAACCACCACCCTCTTCCCCCAAAACCACCCATCCTCTCCAATACCGCCCTGTAAAACCCCCTCCACTTGCCCGTCACCTCACACCGCCCGCTCTACCATGTACACCTAACAGGACAACCATAATAAATGCACCCCCCTTGTGGTTTATCAGAGCAATTTGCTCTTATCCCTTTTGGCGCGAAAATGATTTAAACGGCCAGGATCAAAACTCAGCAAACCAATGGTTCAAGATTGGATTGGGAAAGGTTTAGTGGGAGCCCAGAAACCCTAAAGCTCAAATATAAAAGCAGAAGAAGTATGAAGAAGGAGAAGGTCCATGTTTTAGTTTTTTTTAAATCGTATAAATTGTAGTATGATGTTTTAGTTAAATTAAAAGTTTCTAAGCATTTTAATAGTCAAATTAGATGTAATCTCAACTGTTTCAATTAATAAAGTTCAAGTTTCAGTAAATCTTATAGTTTATGCAGTTTTCATTTTTTTTTCAAAATCTTCAATTAAGCTTTATTGTTATATGTGTTGATGTTATGGACTTTTAGGATCACTTAAGCTCCCATAAGCTCATTGAAGCTTTTAGATACTATTAAAAGACAGTAGAATCATAAAACAAGAAAAAAAAATCAGAAAAATAAAGAAAAAAATAAAAAAATTGTTGAAGATGATCAAGAAAGCTGGAGCACTGTAAATCCTGGATAGCAGTGGGTTAGAGGCTTTGTGGAAAGCCATTAGGAATGTTCTGTGGTCCTTGGTTCATGTGAAGTGTTACTTGGATGGCATGAAGTAAGAAAAATTTCTATTTTTCTTCTGTTTTGAATCTTACCTAGTATTGTCTGCCTATTTATGTTTGTTTATGTATTTTAGATCTCATTAGAATAGTTTTAATCTATTTCTAGATCTAAATCATTGTGTTGCTTTGAAAAACTCAAAACAGTCTTTATAAAAGTAGTGTTTGGATTTGCTGATCTCTGTGGCATACAAAGAGTTGTGGTATTTATTGGTTGTCAATCTAACTCACTTTAGGTCCTGATATATTAGTTGTGTAATAAAATCAGGTAGTTGTTCATAAAAAAGTCAAAGTTAGCCTTAATCACTCCTTACTTTGTAACTGTGGAATTTTAGGAGGCCAAATCTTTCATTTAGGTTTAGAACTTGTCCAAATTGCTTAAAACAATTTCATTTTAGTTTAATATAACATTAGAAGTGATCTAGGATCTATCAAAGCTCATACAAGTCAAAGTGGTATAAAATCTCAAAAAGTCAAAAGATCCACCACAGTCAAAATGGCATGAACCTTGAATCAACCTGTATGATTAATAAGAAATTGGAATTGATTGATTCTTGTTGATTTGGACAGTTTGGTAGCTTGTTAGTCTTTTTCAAAAAGAAAATTTCATTTTAGAAGTCATTAGCTTATAAATAAGCTCATCCAAACTTGCATGATTGCACATTGGCCTCCCCTGCTCCAGGGGTGTGAGCCTGGTTTCATAAGCTCACCAAGAGCTTATTTGTGAGCTTTAGACCTTGTCCTTTGGTATTTTAGGAAGCTTGTTAGCCCAACTCAACATACCAATTGTTATTTGTGACCCTAGTAGCTTTACCCCTAGCCTGCTTGTCACCACAAGCTACCCACACCACACTCAGTACACTGAGTGACCAGTGTGACTCACCCAACTTCCAAGGGATCCACAGGCTGCATCAGTGGGTCCCACAGGGTGCTTTTTGGTTCTATCAAAAGCTCACCTGGCTGGCTTGTTGGTTCCAAGCTTAATTTAAGCTTTGACACCTTTTCCCCTAGCTTTTCCTGGCCTTTACTTTACCCACACAACACTGAGTACACTGAGTACTTAGTATTTGCACCAAAGTTCACAAGCTTGCCAAAAGCTCATTAGTGAGCCATAAGCTCTGCCCATTGGCTTATTGTGAAGCTTACTAGACCAGCTTTTAGGAACAATCTCCATTTTGGACCCTTGTGCTTATTTATGGGACCTACATAGGCCTGCAGTTGCCCTTTTGGGACTGCAAGTGTTCTAGGTTGTTGATTTTAGCTTAATTGCTTGTTATAGCTTATTATTTAGATCTTTTGCTTGTTCTAGCTTATTTTTAGTTCACTTAAGTTGGTTATAGCATATTTTGCCTTCTGTGATCAGTGTTTAGCTTATTTCTCTTGAAAAATCCAATATTAAGCTAATAAGTCCACTGTTTGGTAAAAGGGGGTGCACATAGCTTATTTTTAAGCTATTCAAAAAGTGTCTTTGTAAAAAGTTCTTATTTTTAACTTATTTTCATCTGTCAAAAAGAAAATCCAACAAAAAAACCAAATTTAAAATTAGTGATAGCTTCTATTTAATAGATTTTATCTTTTTAGTTTTTCTTTTTAGCTTATTAATAAGCATTTCTTCATTTTCATATTTTTCTTAATTTCCTGTCACCTTAAAGTATTTTCAATAAATTTCTTAGATTTTTCTCTTTTAGTTTGATAATTATTACAATTAAAAATAGTTTAATTAATTAATTAGGTAATATTAGTAATTATATAGTTTTCTTAATTTTAATTAACAACAGTAGGTTTTTATATTTTTCCTAGGTTTCATAAATAATTTAAGACTTTTAGAAAATCGTTTCTTAAATTTGACTGTTCATTTTCTTATTTAAATTAGTTAAATTAGATTTAAATTAATTAATAAGTAAATAATTAGTAAAATAGTCTAAATATAATTTTTAGAAACTTTTTATAATTTTTTAGGATTCTTGTGATGGTTAATTAGTTTTATAAATTTTTCTATAATTTTCTAAATCATTTTAGTATTATTAGTAATTTAAAATATTTTAATTAGTATAATTAATATAATTAGTATTTAACTAGTAGAAAACCCACAAAAAGACAAAAAAATTTCTTTTTATTTTTTATACTTTTTTCAAGTTCAATTAGAGGTTTAGAAAATAGTTTTGCAAATTTTTAGTTTAATTTGTAGCCTTTGTCATTTTTAGTTTAATTAAAATTAGATTTTAATTACTTTTAAATAGTTTTAATTAATTAATTAGTATTTAAATATTAAAATAATCAAATAAATAATTTTCTTTTCATTTTAAATTTTCCTTTTATTTCAATTTTGAAAAGTTTCACTTGCACCCCCTATAGTTGTAAATTGTTTAAATCCCACTTTTCTCTGTCTGTAATCTGGTTTTCAAGTTGCGTTTCTGTAATTATATCTGTATATCTGTTATTGTTAATATTATTCCAAATTGTTCAAATTCCAAATAATCAGTAGCATAACCACTTCTCAATCATCTTTGGTTACTGTCCTCAGTGCCACTCATTCCTGAAACGTTTTCAAAAGCACCATTGCAATCTCGCTGGGACATAACGACCCGGGGAAACACTATACTATCCACGGAGAATTAGAACTGAGCTGTCTTTGACTTATTTGACCTTGGTCAATAATATCTGACGTTTTAGCACCAATCAAAATTTGGCGCCGCTGCCGGGGAGGTTGTTGCGTGTTTTAAAATCGTTTTAAGTTTAGTAGTTTTCAAAACCCTCCCTGTACAAATTTCACCACTTTTGTAAAAAGTTTTTGTAAAAATATCAATCATATAAAAAAGTTCATTAACACTTTTCCTGAAATGTTAACAACACCAAAAAAAAAATAAATCAAAAACAACAAAACAAACTGTGAAGTTAAATTACTTCGTTTTCTTTAAGATTACAACCTGAAACAGTTGGTATAAGGTAAGTTCTGACATTAAATTGCGAACTGAAGAGGGATCCATTCATTCCCTCCCGCCAGCCTGCGAGTAATCTTAAAGGAACGATTTCGGTTAACGAATCAGTTCCAAAAATATTTCCCAAAGTTTTTTGCACATACACCCAAAAGCCCAAACATAATTTTTCTGTTAATAAATACATAAAATCTTACCACCGCAAACCAAGGCAGAACACCTACCAACTGGGGGTGTGGACATAATAAGTTCCCAAACTAAAGATTAAAACTTGCCAT
Organism: Artemisia argyi; assembly: GCA_030686995.1. Lineage (NCBI taxonomy): Eukaryota > Viridiplantae > Streptophyta > Magnoliopsida > Asterales > Asteraceae > Artemisia > Artemisia argyi. The sequence goes on along the minus strand of CM060707.1, from coordinate 72,997,237 downwards.
TGTATCCCTGTGAGTGGTGTACATTTTTTAAAGAAGCCATTCACTTGTGATTATTGGTTTAAGTTCCCTGTTGTTTTGCCTCGAATTTGTTTTGAAAAATTGTTTTTAGTGCATGCGCACTCGTTCACAAACAAAGCGTATAAATCAGAAAAACGTACTCGAGCTACGTACTATTATTGAAGAACCTAAAACAGAAATGGCCGACGGGCCACCACCACCCCCTGACCCTCCCAGGGATGAGCCAGCTCCCGACCTCCGAACGATGGAGGAGTTGTGCCAGCCTACCATGCAAGGGAGGGGCGGGCCTATTGCACCACTCACTATTGAGGCTACGAACTTTGGCCTCAAGCACCACATGATCCAACAAGTCAAAAATTTGTGTCAATTTCACGGATTACCGGGTGACGATGCTAACAAGCATCTTGATAAATACCTTACCATCACCCAAAGCATGAAACAGCATGGTGTCACCGATGATGCCCTCCGGCTGTATCTCTTCCCTTATTCTCTCACCCATCATGCCACTGCATGGTTTGACTGACTCCCCAAGAATTCTATTCGTACCTTTGATGAAATGGTAACCAAGTTTCTAGCAAAATATTTTCACCTTCCATGGTTACCAAGTTACGAAATGATATCAGTAACTTCCGGCAGCGTCCCGATGAGTCTCTATTTGAGGCTTGGGAACGTTATAAGCTAGCTATTGATCGGTGCCCTAACCACAATATGTTACAAGTTACCATCATAGATACCTTCTATAATGGTCTAACATTGAGGCACCGGGATATTCTCAATGCTACTGGTGGTGGGACCTTTATGAAAAGGCGTCCCGAAGAATGCTATGATATAATTGAGAACATGACTGCCCACCATAACTTTTGGGATTCCTCTGCGGAGAGGGATGAGTCATGTAAATCAGTTATTCCTTCATCATCATCTTCTGAAATAATTGCTCTCACTAAAAAGATGGATGATATCTCTACGGCTGTGTTGAGAATGAACCAAACTATGCAAAATCAACAAGTTCAAAATCAACAAGTGAAAGCCATGGCCCGAAGTTGTGAAACTTGTGGAGGCCCACATCTGTATTCCGAGTGTCCAGCTACTGCTGGTTTTCCTCAAGAGAACGTCTATGCTGCTCAAGGTTCCTACAACATGGGGGGTAATTCTTACCAATTACAAGGGGACCGTAATCTCTTAAGCTATCGTTCCAACAATTTTCTCGGACCTCCCGGTTTTAACCAAAATCAAAACCGTAACTCGAATCAAAATCAGAATCGAGGAGATTTTAACCAAGGTCAAAACCCAAATTTCCAAAACCCGAACCAAAATCAAGGTCATTTCAATCAAAGCAATTTTCAAAATGGCAATCAAAATCAAGGTTTTCAAGGAAATTTTCAAAGAAACCAAGGTCAAGGGAATTACAATCAGGGTAATTTCAATCAGAGAAATAATTTTCAGGGTAACAACAACCAAAACCAAGGAAATTTTCAAAACAACCGTGTTCAAAATTTTCCTAACCAGAATCAAAACGTTGTTCAACCCTCGTCTTCCTCCGATGAAGTGCTGAAACAATTCATGAAAGCACAAGAGGAAACGAATCGGTTATTGATCAACAAGATCTCTGAGCTTCAGAAATCTTTAAATGATCGACCCTCGGGCCCGGGTACACTACCGAGCAACACGATCGCTAACCCGAGGGGCGATGTCAAAGCGATCACTACCTGAAGTGGGGTATCATATAATGGACCCACGATTCCCTCTACCTCTTCTTCTCCTCCTACCAAGGTAGCAGAATGTGAACCTGAGGTTACTACGGACACGGTACTTCCTACTAATAACGGAGGTACCAACAACGTCCACCCTCAAGTTGTCCCGGTCCCGACTCGTAAGTTGAAAGTTGTATTTGATCCGTCAGAAATTCCTGATGAAATTCCAAAGAACAATCCCAAGCCTTCAATTCCATATCCTTCACGATTGAATGATCAAAAGGTCCGCGAAAAAGCTAATCATCAGATGGAAAAATTTTACCAAATTTTCCAAGAGTTACATTTCGATATTAGCTTCGCGGATGCTCTTCTTCTAATGCCTAAATTTACTTCAATGATCAAAAATCTGATAAGCAATAAGGAAAAACTCTGTGAGATGGTTAAAACTCCACTTAACGAGCATTGCTCAGCAGTGCTCTTGAAAAAGCTTCCCGAAAAGCTTGGAGATCCCGGGAAATTTCTCATTCCTTGCATTTTCCCGGGGATGGTTGAATGCTTTGCCTTGGCCGATCTTGGTGCAAGTATTAACCTTATGCCTCACTCAGCCTGGAAGATACTCTCTCTCCCTGCTCTCACTCCTACCTGCATGACTCTCGAGCTTGCAGACCGTACTATATCTCGTCCTCTCGGCATTGCCGAAGATATCTTCGTGAAAGTAGGAAAGTTCCATTTTTCGTCAGATTTCGTGATTGTTGATTTCGATGCTGACCCAAGAGTTCCTCTCATTCTCGGGATGGGATTCTTAAGAACGGGTCGTGCTTTAATCGATGTTTTCGAAGAAGAAATCACTTTACGTGTTGGTGGTGAAGCCATCACATTCAATCTTGATCAGACTTCAAGATACTCCTCCAACTATGACGCTGAAATGGTTAACCGAATTAACATCATCGATGTTGCGTCAGATGAGTATTCTCAAGAAGTCCTCGGTTTCTCATCAAGTGGCAGTACCACTCTTTCTTCTGAGCCTATCATATCCGACTCTTCCCCTTCTCTCACTCCGTTTGAGGGAAGTGACTTCCTTCTGGAAGAGGTCGAGGCTTTTCTTGCTCAGGATAGCTCAATCCCTCATGAGACTGATGAAAACTATCTTGACCCGCATGGGGATATTCTTCTTCTTGAAAGATTGTTAAATGACGATCCTTCACCCTCTCCGTCTCCAAAACAACTTCATAAAGCGGAAATTAAGTCTATTGAAAAATCTGAAGAATTTCCCTAGGTTGAGCTCAAGGACTTGCCTCCTCATCTAGAATACGCATTTTTGGAGGGTGATGATAAATTACCCGTCATTATTGCTAAAGACTTGAAAGATGAGGAAAAGGCCGCACTCCTAAAGGTTCTTAAGTCACACAAGCAAGCAATTGCTTGGAAACTCTCCGACATTAAGGGCGTTAGCCCGGACTTTTCTACACACAAAATCTTAATGGAGGATGACTTTAAGCCAGCAGTGCAACAACAGAGAAGGGTAAACCCCAAAATCCACGAAGTTATCAAACAAGAGGTTCTAAAACTTCTTGATGCGGGATTGATTTATCCTATATCTAACAGTCTGTTGGGTCTGAAACTGCTGCTGAGTAAAACTGCTGCTAAGTGAAACTGCTGCTAGTGGTAATGATTCTGCTGCTAATGTCAAAGTGCTGCTGAGGATAAATGCTGCTGATAGAATCTGCTGCTAATGTGATAAGGATGAATATGGTTTAGATAAATATAGAATAGATTGTGTAAATATTATATTTATCTAGAATATACTTATCTTGTAGAGAAAGGTATTGTAAACCTAGTAGGACTCCTTAGTCTATAAAAGGAGGATCCTAGGGTTAGTTTATGTACGTGTTATTATTCACTTCAAGGTTGTAAAACCCTAGCATTGTTGAGTGCTCGTATTAATAATATTGAAGTGTTGAAAGAGAATCATAAGTCTTCTTAAGTTAAGCTTTTACATTCCGCATTCAAGCTTAAGTGTTTATTCAAGTTAACTTCTATATAAGACCGTTTAAGCTCAACTGGGATCAACACAGTCCTTGGGTTAGCCCAATTCATTGCGTTCCTAAAAAGGGTGGCATAACCGTTGTCACCAACGAGGAAAATGAGTTGATTCCAACTCGTTTGGTCACGGGTTGGCGAGTATGTATTGACTATTGATTGGCTCCAAACGGTCAACCTAATTGACCTGGGTATGGTCAACAGGGTCAAACTGCCTAGAGTCAATGCTCCGCGGAAGTATAGTGTTTCCCCGGGTCGTTATGTCCCGACGATGTGTGATTGTTAAAAAACGGGTTCTGTGATCGGGTGAATTTGGTTGAAAAGGGGTTTGAGATTGGTTAAACTAAGGAATCTACAATGAAATAGCTTAAATAAGCTATATGAATAAGACAGGAAAGTCTGAAAAACCAAAAACGATTAAAACTTAAAAACGCGTACGTTTACGTTTAAAATAACGTAGACGTACAAAATAAAACGTGAAAACTGAAATCTGAAAACCTCCAGGGGTGAAAATGAATTTTTTACAAACTAAAAGATAAAGGAAAATTTTTAGAAAAAGAAAATTAATTTTTACACTAATTAATTATTTATTATTAATTAAATACTAATTAATACTAATTATTAATATTTAAAACACTTAAATACAATATAATATTATTTAAATACTAGAAAAGTGAAAATAAAATTTCTAAAATTATAAAATAGCTAAAAATAAGTTTTAAAACTAAAAATATTTATTTTTGTCTTTTTGTGAATTTTCTATTAATTAATTACTAATTAATTATTACTTGCCTAATTAAACTATTTTAAATTAAGAAAAATACTAAATGAACAGTAAAAATTTGTAGAAAAATTCCTAAAATTATATTATGTTATATAAAAGCTAGGAAAAATATAAAAACTATGTCTTACTTAATAAAAATTAATTATGCTATTTAAAACTTAATTATTAATTAATTATTACTAAAACTAATATTAAATCTAATCAATACTAAATGACAAAATAAAAATCTGAGAAAATTACTATAAATACTTTAATATAAGAGGAATTTAAGAAAAATATAAAAAATCTAAGTACTTAATAAAAATTTAAAAATGAAAATTAAAATTAAATTACATTAAATAGAAACTATCACTTAATATTAAAACTTGATTTTCTGGAATTTTCTTTTGGAAACTTGTTTTATACCTAAAAATGAAAAACTTTTGTAAAAACAAACTTTTTATAACTTAAAAATAAGCTGTATCGAAAGCAATAAGCCCAACAGTTGACTATTGTTGACCAAGGGGAAAATAAGCTTAAATGACCAAGAGTGGGGCCCACAAATGGTAATTCAGGTTTACTTGACTTATTTGAACATGATTAAGCTGGAAAAATCCAAAGTTGACAAAAAAAATAAGCAATTAAGCTAACAATAAGCACATGTAATCTTATATGAACTCAGAAACTGCGACAGGCTTTTGTGCTTGACTCAAGTGGGGTCCACAGGGTTTTAGGTCAAACCAGGGTGCCTACCAGGGGAAGGGTTGAAATGAACCAAGGTTGGGCTTGTGGACCCACTGGGGTGATCAGAAAACCACCACCAAGTGGTAGTGATGGTGGTGTTGCTGATGTAGCAGGGCAGAAAGCCTCCCCTGCAACCTACTTTGGTTCAATGTGGGCCCCAGATAAAAAATCACAAAAATGAAAGAGAAGTAGGAACTTAAAATTGAGCTGGTAGTCTACAAGTTACAACAAGTTTCAAGCTATGAATCAAAGTAGAAAATTCACAACAAATCACCCAATTTCTGACTTTTTCATGCACAAATGAAATTTTGACTTTTGAGAAAACTTGATATGTTGACTTTCTTGAACTTTCACTTGATCCTACATACTAAATAAGTTATAACAAGCTAATTTAAAGCTAATCTAAGCTAAATTTATCAATTATAAGCTAAATGGATGGGTTTGAGGTCCATATACCCCAACAGTTAACTGTTAGGGGCACTTTGGTGATTATTTTGACTAGTGAATGAAAGACTTATGGTTTTTATGATTTTATTGTTCTAATATAACCTAATGTAGTATGAGTACACTGAAGTTGACTCCTAACAGTAGCAAGAACACTAAGCAACAAGCTGAACCAAACACTCCTTTAAATCCACAGATTTGGCTTTAAACCTACAAGCTAGTGATTTCTGGTTCAAAACTCATGCACACAGGTTGAAATAGGTTTTATAAAGATAAATAAACAAATTCCAAGTAAAATTAAACAGTCTAGATAAGCATGACTCAAATGAGCAACAAGGAGCAATACTAACAGTTAATATGCAAACTTGTAGGGCAATACTTATGTAAACTATAAATCAAACTAAAGATGAATTTACTAAGCTGATAAGTAATAAACAAACAAAAACAAGCAATATAAGCAGAAAATAAGCTATGATACAGTGACTATGCTAAAAGTGGGGATTTGCTTACAAATTTGATCCAGTGAGTTCAAAACCACAAACCAAGGATACAACTGTCCTAATGTCCCCCACAAGACTCTAAAACCATATTTCCACAGCTGACTGCTTCAAGCTAATTCTCCAAAACCTCTTTATTTTGCTTTTCTTTGTATATTTTTTTTTTTCTTTTCTTTTCTGATCTTGTGCTTTTCTTTCACTTCAAACAATTTTTAGGAACCTTATGAAAGCTTTTGAAGCAATGTTAAGTACATTTGAATGAAGCAAACAAGAACTTTGAAATTTTATTGAAAATACGAATTGCAATAAACTAAATGGAAACTTCAATTAAACTAAAAACTTGAAATTACAACTGAGAGTTTGATTTAAATTAGAAAAGATACAAAGGGATGGGTGATGAGGCGAAAAATGATCCGTTTTTAGGGGGTCATTTAAGCCCGAATCCGACTTTATTTGATCAAATATTGCCCTAAATCGTTCCTTTTGTGATTTTAGGTGTTTGGAGAGTGAATTCTGGAAAAGAAGCCATTTTGGACGTTTTTGGAGCATAAAAGTGAAGAAAACGGCAAAGTACCAAATTTCCATGCTGAAGATACAAGGTGACGGCGTCAAGACCACCATCTTGACGGCGTCAGACATGAGGAATTAAACACCGTAGGTGGTGACGGCGTCAGAAGGCTTCATGACGGCGTCAAAGTGGCAAGAATAAAATACCGTGGGTGGTGATGGCGTCACATAGGCCGTCATAAGTGGATCAAGGCCGTCCGAGGAAGTATATGGCGGCGAGGTGACGGTGTCACAAGTAACTCTTGACGCCGTCAGCCTGTTTTTCCTATTTATAGTTTTCTAGTTTTTTCATTAAAAGAGGAGAAGTTTTGGTGAAACCCTAAAGACGATTTTGGTGCCTCTTTTACAGGTTTTTCAAGGGTTCCAAACCCTTGAGACCTTGCATTGTAATTGAGATAAGTGTACTTTCAATTCAATCAATATGTCTATGTGTTGGTTGTTTATCTCTTGTTCTTGTCTCAATTCCATTATGCTAGGCTAGATCTCTTTTGTGTTTGCTTAGATCTAATGAAACCTAGATGTTGATTATGTGTTGATTACTTGTCTATTCTTGTTTTGAATGAATGATTTATATGTTAGGCTTAAGAAAACTGGCAGATCTCCAAATGGTAACATGCTTGAACGTCTTAAGAAACACGAACCGAGGCGTACTAGGTCTTTATTGGTTGTATTTAATGCATGAGCCACTGTTTACAATCCCTATAGTTGTGCTGGGTCATGGTGTAGGAGGAGATAAGAGCTCATAGAGTTGGGGAGTTATGTATGCCACCCCATGAATGGTATTAAGGAATACAATCCGTCATTCATACAAGTGTAACAAGTAATTAACATGTAAAAGATATCTAGGGAGTAATGAAGTCTAAGTAAACACAATTTCTCCAATTACTGCTCACAACTTTAGTATAATTTAGTTTAATTTCATTTTCATTATTATATTTTAATTATAAAATAGGTTTGGGTTAGTTGAATAGCAACTAATTCCGCCCACTCTTCCAAAACCCGAGATTTTACTTGCTTTCATAAAAATATAAAAATACAAAAATAATCATCTTTCACCTCTAGAACTATTAATTAGGTTTTCTAATCCTAGCGACACTATTCCTAAGCTGAATGATCAATCCCCCGGTACTTGTCACTATACTATACTACAACGATCAGGTACACTGCCTGGTGGGGGTTGTAAGCTTCTCGAGATCCCTCGAGAGGTAAAGCAAGGTGCGATTCCCACGCATCAAGTTTTTGGCGCCGCAGCCTGGGGAATTGTTATTGTCTAGGTTAGGATTTCTTTTTATTAGGTCTACTTGCTAGATTCCATTCTAGTAAGATTTTATTTTTATTTTTAGGATTTCTTTAGTCTATCTTTTTCTTTGTGTGTTTGTTCGTAATTTCCATTGACTCTTCCGTTCACCATTATGGTGCGTTGACTCGTTTTAAAATTTTACTTTGAAAATTCCCTCATCATAGTTTCTCTTTAGCATCCCTAACCGAAACATTTTACTATCGTGTCAGCCAATGTGACCAAATGTGCATTGATGATTTTGCCAATGGGGGCCCTAGGGAATTAAGTAATGAAGAAGCATGGGATACCTTAGAAGACTGTGCCCAATACTATTATAGAGTAGACAACCCAACAAACAACATCACAAATCAATCAAAAACAAGTTTGAAGGAGCAAACAGGAAGTTTGTCTGGGGATGATTACTCAGGGATACCTGTGTGGATGTCACCTAAAGCCATAGTACAAAACAAACACATAGGTAATCTAGGTACAATGGAGGATGAGGTGGACAATTCAAGCCCACAAAGTACCTCACAAGTCCTACCATCATTTGAGGCACATACACCGCCCGTGACTTACCCGGAAGAAGTAGAAGAGACTATAAGAACCCCAATTGAGGTAGAACCCTTGGACCAAGCACCACTAGAGGATATAGGTTTGAACACTTGTAGTGATAACCTTACTCCTAGTTCTAGGGAAGTTCCTAGTTTTGATGAACCGGAGCCTCAACCAAAACCATTACGTAATCTTCCATCCTTGGATGAAGATTTAGGAATTGAAATAGGTCCCGATCCACCCATCAAACCATGTAGTCCGGGTAGTTTTACGTTGAAGGTAGTAGACCCCAAGCCTTGTAGAGAAGAAGCCAACATAGGAGTGAACCATGACCTTACATACTTACATCACCCATTCATGATTGATCGTAAGAAACATTATGGGTTTAAACCGGGTTTATTAGGTCAAGATAGATCCCCAACTAGGAGTCTCTTGAAGTTGATTGAAAATGATCCCTTCTTAGGAGAAAACTTCAACTCACCCATTGACCAAAGTGAACTAGGTAATGTTATGATGATAGGAGCACACCCATTTGAGCATATAATTCATTCGCCACTCTTTCCTCACATGGCATATTTCCACCCTAAGGGTGTGTATCGCTACTTTCACCCGCACTTAATCCTATGTGTAGGGAAAACCTCCCCTATTTCCATTAAATAAGGGTAGAGTCAGGCTCGTGACTCGAACAAAAACAAGCGCTTCTTGGGAGGCAACCCATGTTTTGTGTGATTTTAATTGTTTGATTGTTATTTGCTTCCGTATGCATGTTTTGTTTTTATTGTTGGTTGATCATGCTTCTCAATTAAAATGTGGAAATACTTTACTATGTTGTTTGGCCTAGTCTTAACTTCAACCTAAAAGTATTTTTGCAAAAGATAAGTGTAAGGGGAAACCCCAAATATGTTTTCAAGAAACAAACCGATCATGATTCTCCACAATATTAAATGAACATGTATATTCGTATTTGTTAGAGTCAAATGCTTGTATTGAGTCATAATGAAGTTTTGCAGGATTTTCCAGGAAGTAGGACAAAGTTTTTCCAGAAATTTTCCGGAAACTTAACATAAGAATTTCTGCAGGTCCATTCTGACGGCGTCAGGGTATTGCTCTTGACGGCGTCAGGAGTTAAAATCTGGAAATTTTACCGGTTTTGTTTTTCTAACGGAGTCTTATGGTTTTTGTGAATTATTAAGTTTTATAATCTCCAGGAAATCTGCAAACTTCATTCCACAAGCATTATATCTTACTTTGTTTTCTAGGATTTAGTAACTTATATAGGATGCCGCCGATTTTACGCGAGGTTGCCTTGTCTATTGTTATCAGGATTTACAGGTTATTTATGACAAGAAGATGATTTATATTCTGGAAGGGAAGCTTTGATTGTTCATTTTCTTGGAGGAAGATCTAATCTGGCCAAGCTATAATCCATACCGAGCGAATCAGGGGAGTATTTGATTTCATTCTCTTTACTTTTTAAATTTTACATTCTTTACTTGAACATTGGGGACAATGTTCATCTTAAGTGTAAGGGGAGGGTAAAAAGATGATACCTTACATATGCACTTTCGCTTGAGTTTGTTTTGTTTAATGGTAGATGTGTAATAAAACTATGAGAAATACTTGTTAGTGTAATTTTAGCGCCAAATTTAAATTTTTTTACAACATTTAGGAGTGAAACTTTAGCCATAGCAAGCGTCTCATGGATAGGAGGTTGTATGACTAGCACATAACCGTTTATTCAGAAAAATTTTCCACCCAAAAATGTGAGGTTCGCCTTTAGTTTTGATAGGAAAAGCATTTATTATTGGTGCTTATGAGTGTACCGGTAGCATTTAGATTCTAGAACTTGCATTAGTGATGCATCCCGAGACCGCTAGTGAGACTACATTCGTGTGGTAGGATTTACTACATGATAAGAGGCATTAGGATCACCCTTGTGTTAAACCCGTATTATAATTACTTGACCCTTTAAGTCATATTACTTGGCTAGTTAAGTCAACTAATTTTTCCCATACCCTTAGCGTTGTACTCATTTTTAGTACACGATACCCCTAGTACACCCCTCCGAGCCTATCTTTTCGTTTCTAACTTTAAGCATTTTACTTAAAGGTAGAATTTGTTACACCCCACTTAAATGTACACCCAAATCGCCTTAGCCTTCCGTGTATGCGCTCATTTTTAGTGCATTATTGTTATTTGTTAAACCCTAAGTTAACTTTCTAATTGATTACATGGTTGCTAAGTCGAGTCATATCCTTGTACATATTGTTTTGGGACGATTGGGACTCATGGGTAAGTACTTATTTTATGGAGTAATGGGGAAGAACATCACTTATTACCCCCATATGTACGTTAATCTTAAAAGTGCTCCAAGTGTTTTGATTTTCTTAATTCGAGTCATTAGATTAGTTAATTGTAAAGTATGTAAAGATTCAAGTGTAAGGGGAATTCTCATCCCCTATGATGTATTATTTTGGATGGTAGGGTAAGAGTGTATGCAAAAAAAAAAAAAAAAAAAAAAAAAAAAAAATCGAAAAATCAAGAAAAAGAAAAAAAAAATAGAAAAAGGAAAAAGAAAAAAAAAAACATACGGACTACCATCCCGTTTTTATTCTATGTTTATTTTATGTTTTTGTTATTTTTCATTTATTAGCTTAAGTCGAGTCTAGTCTTTGCTTAGCAACGCCATATTGTACATGTAATTAACTAAGATTGTTAACTCGCCACCAGTAAAACTTCCTTTATCCAACAAAACCGTGTAATTGATATCCCTATACCTAACGTTACAACCCTTTAAAAAGACCTCTTTGATAGTTTATCCTAGGTGCTTACGCCATGTGGTGGAGGTTTGATCCTTTCCCAAGCCTATGGTAATCTATTTTGTTATGACAGGTAGTGAGAGATATCTTCCATTTCCATAATGTTATATTACTTTATTACACCCAAGAGATGTGAGTATCTAAACACTATTTGTGAGGTGCTTGTGTATGACCTCCGTGCTTGTCTATTGGTATTTAGTGGAACGATTATTTGTTGTAATTACTTTTATATTAGTGTTAAATGACCCATAACTTGTCTTTTGAGTAGAATAAAAGCTCATTTGCTTGAGGACAAGCAAATCTCAAGTGTAAGGGTATATGATGAGGCGAAAAATGATCCGTTTTTAGGGGGTCATTTAAGCCCGAATCCGACTTTATTTGATCAAATATTGCCCTAAATCGTTCCTTTTGTGATTTTAGGTGTTTGGAGAGTGAATTCTGGAAAAGAAGCCATTTTGGACGTTTTTGGAGCATAAAAGTGAAGAAAACGGCAAAGTACCAAATTTCCATGCTGAAGATACAAGGTGACGGCGTCAAGACCACTATCTTGACGGCGTCAGACATGAGGAATTAAACACCGTAGGTGGTGACGGCGTCAGAAGGCTTCATGACGGCGTCAAAGTGGCAAGAATAAAATACCGTGGGTGGTGACGGCGTCACATAGGCCGTCATAAGTGGATCAAGGCCGTCCGAGGAAGTATATGGCGGCGAGGTGACGGCGTCACAAGTAACTCTTGACGCCGTCAGCCTGTTTTTCCTATTTATAGTTTTCTAGTTTTTTCATTAAAAGAGGAGAAGTTTTGGTGAAACCCTAAAGACGATTTTGGTGCCTCTTTTACAGGTTTTTCAAGGGTTCCAAACCCTTGAGACCTTGCATTGTAATTGAGATAAGTGTACTTTCAATTCAATCAATATGTCTATGTGTTGGTTGTTTATCTCTTGTTTTTGTCTCAATTCCATTATGCTAGGCTAGATCTCTTTTGTGTTTGCTTAGATCTAATGAAACCTAGATGTTGATTATGTGTTGATTACTTGTCTATTCTTGTTTTGAATGAATGATTTATATGTTAGGCTTAAGAAAACTGGCAGATCTCCAAATGGTAACATGCTTGAACGTCTTAAGAAACATGAACCGAGGCGTACTAGGTCTTTATTGGTTGTATTTAATGCATGAGCCACTGTTTACAATCCCTATAGTTGTGCTGGGTCATGGTGTAGGAGGAGATAAGAGCTCATAGAGTTGGGGAGTTATGTATGCCACCCCACGAATGGTATTAAGGAATACAATCCGTCATTCATACAAGTGTAACAAGTAATTAACATGTAAAAGATATCTAGGGAGTAATGAAGTCTAAGTAAACACAATTTCTCCAATTACTGCTCACAACTTTAGTATAATTTAGTTTAATTTCATTTTCATTATTTTATTTTAATTATAAAATAGGTTTGGGTTAGTTGAATAGCAACTAATTCCGCCCACTCTTCCAAAACCCGAGATTTTACTTGCTTTCATAAAAATATAAAAATACAAAAATAATCATCTTTCACCTCTTGAACTATTAATTAGGTTTTCTAATCCTAGCGACACTATTCCTAAGCTGAACGATCAATCCCCCGGTACTTGTCACTATACTATACTACAATGATCAGGTACACTGCCTGGTGGGGGTTGTAAGCTTCTCGAGATCCCTCGAGAGGTAAAGCAAGGTGCGATTCCCACGCATCAATGGGATTACACTGAATTGAAACCGATAATACAAGGTTTACCTAAATTACACTAAAATTACTAACCAACTAACTACTCTGTTTAACTTCTCTTTCTTCTTCACTTTATAGACTCCTTGGAGCATCTCTTGACTTTCCCACAACCTTCTTCAGCCATTGGATCAATTGAATTAATCTTGGCCCTTAAAAACCTTTTGGCGGGAAAAATGAATTTGGTAGGTTATGGATTACTTGTGAGGGATTTTAGGTGCATTTAATGATTGTTGTTATTTAGTGTTTGGAGGGGGAATATGGAGTGGGTAAGGTGAGCTGGAGGAGGGGGGGGTTGTGTGTTGAAGTGGGTTAGCAGGGCAAGTTGGGAGGTTAGGGATGGTCAACGAAGGTTTGACCGGGGGTGATTAAATAAAACGGGGTTAAGGCTTTGGTGGTGGGCTGAGGTGAATAAAATGGGCTTGGGGGTGGACTGTGATTGGGAGGTATAAGGTTGGGTAGGCTTTTGTTGTGTTTGGATTAGTTTATTTGGATTTGGTTTTGCTTACGTTTATTTATTTCATGTTTCAAAATCACAAGGACCATTTATGCAAAACTGAAAATCAAGGGACTGATTTTGTAAACTTTTCAAACTTGTTTCAAGGGTAAAACATGCCATCTTTCAATAGTCCAAGGTTTTAAAAATATAATTTTCACTTTTGGTCCTTCAGGGACTAAAATTGCAATTTATTGAAACTTGAGGGACCAAAATGAACTTTTCTCCAAACTTTCACCCAGGGACCAATTTTGATAACTTTTGATTTCCCAAGGTCCAAAAATGATTTTTCTTTCAAAAATATCCCACCAGGGACCAAATCTGCCAAAATCTGAAACTCCAGGGACCAAACTGTAAATTCTCAAAACTTTTCCAAATTTTCACCAAAGGACAAAATATGACAACTTATGATTGTAAAAGGACCTTTGGTGATTTTTCCATATTTTGAATGACCAGGGACTAGTTTTGTAATTTTATGAAAGTTGGGGGACTGAAACTGCCAATTTTGCAAACTTTATACGTTTTTCAACTGTTTTTACTCGTTTTGCATCTAAAACATATAAAACACAATTTTGAAATATTTTTGGTATTTTGATGCATTTCTGAGTGTTTTTGTATGTTTTGCAGTTCAGATTTGACCAAAAATGATGACGGTAGCAGATTTAACCTCATCAACGCGAATGGGCGTATTATCAATATGCTCTTTGATAGCAGTCAACAGATTACATCAGCCTGCTGTTGTTTAAATTTGGCCTCGAGCGTAGCGAGCTGTAGTTCTTGAGATAGAATGAATTTTTTTTAAGTATCTTCATAGCTTTGCCTAGGAATGCCTTGTGATGGAAAATGCTCGGACCAAGTGAGTGGTGAGGAGTCATTGAAGGATACGCTTCGCGTTTGGTACCTTCTAAAATCAGGTTTATCCTTCCATGCCTCATAGGCTTCGGCAGAAGTTCGAGGACCCTGACCTACGTGTGATGATGTGAATTCGTTATAAGCACGTTTTGGAAGTTCCATGCAGTTATGGGTCTCATGAGGGCCATTGCATAGTTTGCATGTAGAGGCGATTCTGCTTACTTGGCTTGAAGGTTTATGAGCTTCGTAAGATTTCATAAGAGACTTGACTCGACCTTCAAGTTCCATGATCCTACGGTTGGAAGTGCTAGAATTGTTCGAAGGCAAAGATATTGCCTTGACCGTTTCGTTCAAGTCACGGGGATCGTTCCAACTTTCGTTGTCATAGAGAGCAAGATCTTCTATGAGTTCCCATGATTGTTCCGCACTAAGATCACGTAGCTTACCACCAGCCGATTGGTCAATGGTTCGCCTCGTGGAGATGTCGATATGGTCATAAAAAATTTGGACTTGGAGCCAAAGATCTATGCCATGATGAGGGACTTTTTGGAGTAAGTCCTTGAAACGAGTCCATGCTTCATAAAGAGATTCATTTTGACGTTGTTGGAACATCAAGATGTCATTCCTAAGCTTAGTAGTTCTCCCCGGTGGGAAAAATTGAGCAAGGAAACGAGTGGTGAGATCATCCCATGTGGTGATGGATCCCGCGGGTAAACGCTCAAGCCATTGACTAGCTTGATCCCGTAGAGAGAATTGGAATAGGCGTAAACGGGTAGTCTCTCTAGTTTCAACACCTAAGTCTATGGAATCTACGATTTTGAGAAAGTCCTTAAGATGTTGGTTTGGATCTTCGGAACGAAGTCCATGGAATGCACATCCGCTTTGCACCAACCGGATGGTGTCGGATCGCAAGGGGGTCACATTGGCTCCGGTGAGCTTAATGGTGTTTCGGTAGCCTTGGTGGCTAGGTCGGGAGTACTCTCCTAAGGTTCGGGGCCTAAGGGGTTCTAATGGTGGGTTTTGTTGTGGTGGGATGAAGGGTTCAAAGATGTTACCACCTTCCATGATGTCGGATGGTAAAGAGTTACGAACAAAAACACGAAGAAATAAGATAGACTAAAGAAGACCTAAAAATAAAAATAAAAAATCTTACTAGAAAGGAATCTAGCAAGTAGACCTAATAAAAAGAAATCCTAACCTAGACAATAACTATTCCCCGGGCTGCGGCGCCAAAAACTTGATGCGTGGGAATCGCAACAGGCTTTACCTCTCGAGGGATCTCGAGAAGCTTACAACCCCCACCAGGCAGTGTACCTGATCGTTGTAGGCAAGTACCGGGGGATTGATCGTTCAGCTTAGGAATAGTGTCGCTAGGATTAGAAAGCCTAATTACTAGTTCTAAAGGTGAGGGATGATTATTTTTTGTGTTTTTATATTTTAATGAAAGCAAGTAAAATCTCGGGTTTTGGAAGAGTGGGCGGAATTAGTTGCTAGTCAACTAACCCAATACTACAATGCAATCAAAATAAAATACTAAAAATGAAATTAAACTAATTATACTAAGGTTGTGAGCAGTAATTGGAGAAAATGTGTTTACTTAGATTTCATTACTCCATAGATATCTTTTACACGTTAATTACTTGTTATAATTGTATGGATGACGGATTGTATTCCTTAATACCATTCCTGGGGTGGCATACATAACTCCCCAATTCTATGAGCTCTTATCTCCTCCTACACCATGCCCAACACAACTATAGGGATTGTAAACAGTGGCTCATGCATTAAATACAACCAATAAAGACCTAGTACGCCTCGGTTCATGTTTCTTAAGACGTTCAAGCATGTTACCATTTGGAGATCTGCCAGTTTTCTTAAGCCTAACATATAAAATCATTCATCTAAGACAAGAATAAACAAGTAATCAACACATAATCAATATCTAGGTTTCATTAGATCTAAGCAAACACAAAAGAGATCTAGCCTAGCATAATGGAATTGAGACAAGAACAAGATATAGGCAACCAACACATAGACATATTGATTGAATTAGAAGAACACTTATCTCAATTACAATGCAAGGTCTCAAGGGTTTGGAACCCTTGAAAAACCTGTAAAAGTTGCTCCAAAATCGTCTTTAGGGTTTCTCCAAAACTTCTCTCTTTTAATGTGAAAAACTAGAAAACTATATATAGGAAAATCGGGGTGACGGTGTCAAGAACAAAGGTGTGACGCCGTCATCTCGCCGCCAAATACTTCCTCGGACGGCCTTGATCTACTTCTGACGCCCTGTGTGACGCCGTCATGAGCTACGGATTTTAATTCTTGGGGTTTGACGCCGTCATGACTTTACTCTTGACGCCTTCATCAACTACGGATTTTTATTATTGAGGTTTGACGCCGTCATGACTTTACTCTTGACGCCTTCATGTACTGTTCCAGCATGGAAAATTGAGACTTTGCCGTTTTCTTCACTTTTATGCTCCAAAAACGTCCAAAATGGCTTCTTTTCCAGAATTCACTCTCCAAGTACCTAAAATCACAAAAGGAACGATTTAGGGCAATATTTGATCAAATAAATTCAGATTCGGGCTTAAATGACCCCCTAAAAACGGACCATTTTTCGCCTCATCAGGAAGGAATATCACACATATGCTCAAGAGTTCCCTGTGACTCTCTCGGGATTGGAACAAGGTTCTCAACACTATACTTTATTAATTCGTCCGATTCCTTATCAGGAACAGTGTCAAGATGCTCGTCCCCCATGATCAAAGAGTGAGTGGGAACCTCGGGTGTGATAGCAGTTGTTTGAGATGGAATCTCAACTGCTGGGATATCAACTGATGAACTTGATGGATCTTTATAGAATTAAAGGATATCAAGTGTATCTTCATCATCACTGTCATCAGGAATAAAACGGAACAAAGAGCTCGATCTGGCTGCTTTTTCTCTTGCAATTGATTCCCTAACAGATTTTTCATAGGCATCTTGGAAATTTATTCTAGCAGCCTGCTCTTCAGCTAGCAATTCTTCCATGGATTTTTGATGAGTATGTCTTTGGGCAAAGTCTTTAACTAAACCCTTAAGCTCATCAACGATTTTCATCATATTTTGCATTTCTGAAAGAAGTGCTTGATTCATTTGGTACTGTGGAGGTTGGTCATAATAAGGTGTGTCAAAATTGTCACAAGGATATGGATTCCCCGATTGACAATCTGAGCTGAAGTGTGGACCTCCACAGTAATCACAACAGTAAAACTGTTGAGGTTGTGAGTCGTATGTGCTAGAGTCATAATCGTTATCGGGAAACTGCTCATAGACAAGCGTGTTTCCCGATTGACAATCAGAACTGTAGTGTGAACCACCACAGTACTTACAACAGTAAAACTGCTGAGAATCATGGTGTGGTAGCTGGTGGAATCAATCAGTCGTGTCATGGTAGGAATAGGGATCTTGGTTATGGACCGACCCGTTTCCTGACTATACCATGCTACAACCGGGGCAATTACCACCATTGTAAGAACTACCACACCACTGGCAAACCAGAAAGTGTGGATGAGACATAGAAAGAATCAAAAGGTTTGGGAGGGGTAAGAATGAAGAATCAAAGATGTGAGAGGGTAAAGGTGAATATTTTTGGATTTTTGGATAAACATTTTGTACAAATGATAAAGAAAATGTTTTTGGGTCTTTTGTGTTCGTTGAAGACTAATTTTAAAATGTTTTCGGGAACGTTTTTGTTTTGATAATAAGAAAATATGAACAAAGGATGGATAAATGTATAATGGAACTAATTCCAAAATCACTAATCAGAAAAACCGTTTATAATAGCGCGCACACCTCCCAGGCAGCGGCCCCAAAATTTGATTGGCTCCAAACGGTCAACCTAATTGACCAGGGTATGGTCAACAGGGTCAAACTACCTAGAGTCAATGCTCCGCGGAAGTATAGTGTTTCCCCGGGTCGTTATGTCCCGACAAGGTGTGATGGTTAAAAAACGGGTTCTGTGATCGGGTGAATTTGGATGAAAAAGGGTTTGAGATTGGTTAAACTAAGGAATCTACAATGAAATAGCTTAAATAAGCTATATGAATAAGACAGGAAAGTCTGAAAAACCGAAAACGATTAAAACTTAAAAACGCGTACGTTAACGTTTAAAATAACGTAGACGTACAAAATAAAACGTGAAAACTGAAATCTGAAAACCTCCAGGGGGTGAAAATGAATTTTTTACAAACTAAAAGATAAAAGAAAATTTTTAGAAAAAGAAAATTAATTTTTACACTAATTAATTATTTATTATTAATTAAATACTAATTAATACTAATTATTAATATTTAAAACACTTAAATACAATATAATATTATTTAAATACTAGAAAAGTGAAAATAAAATTTCTAAAATTATGAAATAACTAAAAATAAGTTTTAAAACTAAAAATATGTATTTTTGTCTTTTTGTGAATTTTCTATTAATTAATTACTAATTAATTATTACTTACCTAATTAAACTATTTTAAATTAAGAAAAATACTAAATGAATAGTAAAAATTCTAGAAAAATTCCTAAAATTATATTATGTTATATAAAAGCTAGGAAAAATATAAAAACTATGTCTTACTTAATAAAAATTAATTATGCTATTTAAAACTTAATTATTAATTAATTATTACTAAAACTAATATTAAATCTAATAAATACTAAATGACAAAATAAATATCTGAGAAAATTACTATAAATACTTTAATATAAGCGGAATTTAAGAAAAATATAAAAAAGCTAAGTACTTAATAAAAATTTAAAAATGAAAATTAAAATCAAATTACATTAAATAGAAACTATCACTTAATATTAAAACTTGATTTTCTGGATTTTCTTTTGGAAACTTGTTTTATACCTAAAAATGAAAAACTTTTGTAAAAACAAACTTTTATAACTTAAAAATAAGCTGTATGGAAAGCAATAAGCCCAACAGTTGACTATTGTTGACCAAGGGGGAAAATAAGCTTAAATGACCAAGAGTGGGGCCCACAAATGGTAATTCTGGTTTACTTGACTTATTTGAACATGATTAAGCTGGAAAAATCCAAAGTTGACCACAAAATAAGCAATTAAGCTAACAATAAGCACATGTAATCTTATATGAACTCAGAAACTGGGACAGGCTTTTGTGCTTGATTCAAGTGGGGTCCACAGGGTTTTAGGTCAAACCAGGGGTCAAACCATGGTGCCTACCAGGGGAAGGGTTGAAGTGAACCAATATTGGGCTTGTGGACCCACTGGGGTGATCAGAAAACCACCACCAAGTGGTGGTGATGGTGGTGTTGCTGATGTAGCAGGGCAGAAAGCCTCCCCTGCAACCTACTTTGGTTCAATGTGGGCCCCAGATAAAAAATCACAAAAATGAAAGAGAAGTAGGAACTTAAAATTGAGCTGGTAGTCTACAAGTTACAACAAGTTTCAAGCTATGAATCAAAGTAGAAAATTCACAACAAATCACCCAATTTCTAACTTTTTCATGCACAAATGAAATTTTGACTTTTGAGAAAACTTGATATGTTGACTTTCTTGAACTTTCACTTGATCCTACATACTAAATAAGTTATAACAAGCTAATTTAAAGCTAATCTAAGCTAAATTTATCAATTATAAGCTAAATGGATGGGTTTGAGGTCCATATACCCCAACAGTTAACTGTTGGGGGCACTTTGGTGATTATTTTGACTAGTGAATGAAAGACTTGTGGTTTTTATGCTTTTATTGTTCTAATATAACCTAATGTAGTATGAGTACACTGAAGTTGACTCCTAACAGTAGCAAGAACACTAAGCAACAAGCTGAACCAAACACTCCTTTAAATCCACAGATTTGGCTTTAAACCTACAAGCTAGTGATTTCTGGTTCAAAACTCATGCACACAGGTTGAAATAGGTTTTATAAAGATAAATAAACAAATTCCAAGTAAAATTAAACAGTATAGATAAGCATGACTCAAATGAGCAACAAGGAGCAATACTAACAGTTAATATGCAAACTTGTAGGGAAATACTTATGTAAACTATAAATCAAACTAAAGATGAATTTACTAAGCTGATAAGTAATAAACAAATAAAAACATGCAATATAAGCAGAAAATAAGCTATGATACAGTGACTATGCTAAAAGTGGGGATTTGCTTACAAATTTGATCCAGTGAGTTCAAAACCACAAACCAAGGATACAACTGTCCTAATGTCCCCCACAAGACTCTAAAACCATATTTCCATAGCTGACTGCTTCAAGCTAATTATCCAAAACCTCTTTATTTTGATTTTCTTTGTATATTTTTTTTTTTCTTTTCTTTTCTGATCTTGTGCTTTTCTTTCACTTCAAACAATTTTTAGGAACCTTTTGAAAGCTTTTGAAGCAATGTTAAGTACATTTGAATGAAGCAAACAAAAACTTTGAAATTTTATTGAAAATATGAATTGCAATAAACTAAATGGAAACTTCAATTAAACTAAAAACTTGAAATTACAACTGAGAGTTTGATTTAAATTAGAAAAGATACAAAGGGATGGGATTACACTGAATTGAAACTGATAATACAAGGTTTACCTAAATTACACTAAAATTACTAACCAACTAACTACTCTGTTTAACTTCTCTTTCTTCTTCACTTTATAGACTCCTTGGAGCATCTCTTGACTTTCCCACAACCTTCTTCAGCCATTGGATCAATTGAATTAATCTTGGCCCTTAAAAACCTTTTGGCGGGAAAAATGAATTTAGCAGGTTATGGATTACTTGTGAGGGATTTTAGGTGCATTTAATGATTGTTGTTATTTAGTGTTTGGAGGGGGAATATGGAGTTGTTAAGGTGAGCTGGAGGAGGGGGGGGTTATGTGTTGAAGTGGGTTAGCAGGGCAAGTTGGGAGGTTAGGGATGGTCAACGAAGGTTTGACCGAGGGTGATTAAATAAAACGGGGTTAAGGCTTTGGTGGTGGGATGAGGTGAATAAAATGGGCTTGGGGGTGGACTGTGATTGGGAGTTATAAGGTTGGGTGGGCTTTTGTTGTGTTTGGATTAGTTTATTTGGATTTGGTTTTGCTTAGGATTATTTATTTCATGTTTCAAAATCACAAGGACCATTTATGCAAAACTGAAAATCAAGGGACTGATTTTGTAAACTTTTCAAACTTGTTTCAAGGTTAAAACATGCCATCTTTCTATAGTCCAAGGTTTTAAAAATATAATTTTCACTTTTGGTCCTTCAGGGACTAAAATTGCAATTTATTGAAACTTGAGGGACCAAAATGAACTTTTCTCCAAACTTTCACCCAGGGACCAATTTTGATAACTTTTGATTTCCCAAGGTCCAAAAATGATTTTTCTTTCAAAAATATCCCACCAGGGACCAAATCTGCCAAAATCTGAAACTCCAGGGACCAAACTGTAAATTCTCAAAACTTTTCCAAATTTTCACCAAAGGACAAAATATGACAACTTATGATTGTAAAAGGACCTTTGGTGATTTTTCCATATTTTGAATGACCAGGGACTAGTTTTGTAATTTTATGAAAGTTGGGGGACTGAAACTGCCAATTTTGCAAACTTTGTGCGTTTTTCAACTGTTTTTACTCGTTTTGCATCTAAAACATATAAAACACAATTTTGAAATATTTTTGGTATTTTGATGCATTTCTGAGTGTTTTTGTATGTTTTGCAGTTCAGATTTGACCAAAAATGATGAGTGTTTGAGCACTCATCAACTATCGTAAGTTGAATGAAGCCACCCGTAAAGACCATTTTCCTCTGCCTTTTATGGACCAGATGCTTGAAAGACTAGCGGGGAATGAATACTACTGTTTCCTCGATGGTTTCTCGGGTTACTTCCAAATCCCCATTGATCCTTAGGATCAAGAGAAAACTACCTTCACATGCCCCTACGGAACTTTTGCTTACAGACGTATGCCTTTCGGCTTATGTAATGCACCAGGCATGTTCTAAAGGTGCATGATGTCAATCTTTTCCGACATGATCGGTAAAACTATGGAGGTATTTATGGATGACTTTTCAGTCATCGGGGATTCATTCCAGTCTTGTCTCTCCCACTTGGAACAAATGCTTAAACGTTGTAAAAAAAACGAATTTAAGTCTCAACTGGGAGAATAGCCATCTTATGGTTAAAGAGGGCATTGTCCTCGGCCATAAAATTTCAAAAAACGGGATTGAGGTTGACAAAGCCAAAATTGATGTCATCGCTAAATTACCTCACCCCACCACCGTTAAAGGTGTTAGGAGCTTTTTGGGTCATGCCGGCTTCTATCGTAGGTTTATCCAGGATTTCTCTAAAATCGCCCGGCCTATGACCCATCTCCTCGAGAAGGATGCCCCTTTTATCTTCTCTCCCGAGTGCATCGAAGCTTTTGAAACATTAAAGAAAAAGCTTACTGAGGCACCGATTCTTGTTGCCCCCGATTGAGACCTACCTTTTGAGCTTATGTGCGATGCTAGTGATTTTGCCATAGGTGCGGTCTTGGGGCAACGAAAAGCAAAATACTTTCAACCTATACACTACGCAAGCAAAACTATGACCGAGGCTCAGAGTCATTACACCACCACTGAAAAAGAACTATTAGCTGTGGTGTATGCCTTTGAAAAATTCCGGCCATACTTAATACTGACCAAATGCGTAGTGTATACGGATCACTCGGCTTTGAAGTACCTATTTGAAAAACAAGATGCAAAGCCGAGGCTACTCTGTTGGGTTCTCCTCCTCCAAGAATTTGATCATTATCCGTGATAAAAAAAGGAGCTGAGAACCTTGCTGCTGATCATCTCTCACGATTAGAAAACCCTCACCAGGATGTGTCCGAGAAACAGGAAATAAATGAAACATTTCCTCTCGAGACACTCAATGCGGTTTCTTTTCGTGGTGACTCTACTACCCCATGGTTTGCCGACTTTGCAAATTGCCATGCGGGTAACTTCATCGTGAAGGGGATGACGTCCCAACAGAAAAACAAATTCTTCAAAGACGTTAAACATTACTTCTGGGACGACCCCTATCTATTCAAAATTTGTGCCGATCAAGTCATCAGGCGATGTGTTTACGGACAGGAAGCCGCTGATATTCTCAAGGCGGGTGATCACCGTAAAGTTCAGCTCAATGAATTAAACGAACTTCGTGATCAAGCCTACGAGAACTCTTTGATCTACAAAGAAAAGACAAAGAAGATCCACGACTCCAAAATTAAGAACCGCTTTTTCAACGTCGGTGACAGAGTCCTTCTTTTAAATTTAAGGTTAAAGATCTTCTCGGGGAAATTAAAAACCCGATGGACTGGACCATTCACTGTAGCAAAAGTATATCCATACGGGACTGTTGAGCTATCTCAACCCGAAGGTCCCAACTTCAAAGTGAATGGTCATCGCTTGAAACACTATTTTGGAGAGGACATACCATCTATGGTTGTCCCGGATCTCCAAACTTTCCCCATGGACCAATGAATTCAGGGATTGAGTCAAGCTAGTGACTCGGTGAACAAAAATTAGCAAAATATGTGTTTTCACCCATATCTCTAACTTCTTTCTACTTTCTAACACTCTAGTGTGGGGGAGTGGCCGTCCCCCACCTTTTTCAAAGTAAATATGAATATAAGTTTAAAAAAAAAATGTGTTTATATGTACATATAAATAAAGTGAAAAATCAAAACGATATTTCCACAGTTAGCTTAGAATATTGTCTTTTTCCGTTCAAAGAGTCGGCATAATAGCCGGGACTTTGAATATTGAGGACAATATTCATTCTAAGTGTGTGGGGGGAGGGGATTCTAGCGAATTTTATCACAAAATACTTTCTAAGTACCCCCATTTTGGCCCAAAATTTTCAAAATCTTTTTCACTTTATTTCAAATTTTTTTGTGGTTATCAGTCCGCCATGTCTAAATGACAAAAGGATTGGCTAATCCAGGAGCAAACGGCTCTTGGTAAAGATATCTCAAATCCGTTGATGGCTTGCAATTTGCCAAAAATTGTATGGTATATCAGCTCGCCATATCCAAAAAAGTGAATGAGTTGGCAAGCCCGCAAGATTATGGCTTGTGGTAAAGGCAGTGGAGAAACCATAATTGGTAATCAGCTCACCAAGATGTTGACTTTGTCCATCAAGAGTTGGCTAGTCCAGAAGCAAACGGCTTTTGGTAAAGACAAATCAAATCCGTTGACAGCTGGTGGTTTGCTCAAAATCACATGGTTATCAGGTGGACCATAGTTCTTACTTGAACCGATACATCTGGCTACTCCAGAAGTGATGGCTTTTGGTAAAGAGTTTTCAAATCCATTAAGTTTTTCTCAAAAGATTGCTAGGGACTAGCAATGTTTTAGTGTGGGGGATTGATGAGTGCTCAAACACTCATCATTTTTACCTATTCTGAGCTACCAAAACATCTAAAAACACTCAAAATTTCATCAAAATAATGAAAATATCCCAGGAATATGTTTTATATGTTTCAGATGCAAAATAATCAAAAACAGATGAAAAATGAACAAAGTTTGCATAATTGGCAGTTTCAGTCCCTCATATTTCAAAAGTTGTCAAATCTAGTCCCTGGTTATTCTAAAAACTTGAAAAAGTCCAAAGGTCCTTTTAAACCACAAAATGACATATTTAGTCCTTTGGTACAAAGTTTCACAAAATTGCAAGTTTAGTCCCTGAACTTTGAAAATTGACAAAAATGGTCCCTTGGATATTAAAACTTTGAGAAAAACAAATTTTATCCTTGTACTTCTCATTTATGGCAGGAATGGTCCTTGGTTGCAAAGTTTGGTGAAATTACAGATTTGGTCCCTGAAGTTTGAAATGTTGGCAGATTTGGTCCTTGGGAAATTTAAAATGGAAAAATCATCTAAGGACCATGTACTATTCATCACTTGGCAGAAAATACCCTTGTGAACACTTAGGGAAAATTATAAAACCAACCCCTCACTTTCGGCCAAATTACAAAATTGGTCCTTGTGATGCTACAATACCAAACCGGACCCTTAATATATACCAACACCAAATCCAATCCAGTCCAAGCAAACACCAAGCCCACTCCCTTCCCTCCTTCTTGTTTTGAGCCCAACACCCTCAAAAGCCCACCACCCATATAATATAACCAGGGTCAAACGTTTGACCCTCGGTCAAACCAGTCAAAACCACCCATCCTCTCCAATACCGCCCTGCAAAACCCCCTCCACTTGCCCATCACCTCACACCGCCCACTCCACCATGTACACCTAACAGGACAACCATAATAAATGCACCACCCCCCTTGTGGTTTATCAGAGCAATTTGCTCTTATCCCTTTTGGCGCGAAAATGATTTAAACGGCCAGGATCAAAACTCAGCAAACCAATGGTTCAAGATTGGATTGGTAAAGGTTTAGTGGGACCCCAGAAACCCTAAAGCTCAAATATAAAAGCAGAAGAAGTATGAAGAAGGAGAAGGTCCATGTTTTAGTTTTTTTTTAAATCGTATAAATTGTAGTATGATGTTTTAGTTAAATTAAAAGCTTCTAAGCATTGTAATAGTCAAATTAGATGTAATCTCAACTGTTTCAAGTAATAAAGTTCAAGTTTCAGTAAATCTTATAGTTTATGCAGTTTTCATTTTTTTTTCAAAGTCTTCAATTAAGCTTTATTGTTATATGTGTTTATGTTATGGACTTTTAGGATCACTTAAGCTCCCATAAGCTCATTGAAGCTTTTAGATACTATTAAAAGACAGTAGAATCATAAAATAAGAAAAATAAAAAAAATCAGAAAAATAAAGAAAAATATAAAAAAATTGTTGAAGATGATCAAGAAAGCTGGAGCACTGTGAATCCTGGATGGCAGTGGGTTAGAGGCTTTGTGGAAAGCCATTAGGAATGTTCTGTGGTCCTTGGTTCATGTGAAGTATTACTTGGATGGCATGAAGTAAGAAAAATTTCTATTTTTCTTCTGTTTTGAATCTTACCTAGTATTGTCTGCCTATTTATGTTTGTTTATGTATTTTAGATCTTATTAGAATAGTTTTAATTTGTTTCTAGATCTAAATCATTGTGTTGCTTTGAAAAACTCAAAACGGTCTTTATAAAAGTAGTGTTTGGATTTGCTGATCTCTGTGGCATACAGAGAGTTGTGGTTGTTATTGGTTGTCAATCTAACTCACTTTAGGTCCTGATATATCAGTTGTGTAATAAAATCAGGTAGTTGTTCATAAAAAAGTCAAAGTTAGCCTTAATCACTCCTTACTTTGTAACTGTAGAATTTTAGGAGGCCAAATCTTTCATTTAGGTTTAGAACTTGTCCAAATTGCTTAAAACTGTTTCATTTTAGTTTAATATAACATTAGAAGTGATCTAGGATCTGTCAAAGCTCATACAAGTCAAAGTGGTATAAAATCTCAAAAAGTCAAAAGATCCACCACAGTCAAAATGGCATGAACCTTGAATCAACCTGTAGGATTAATAAGAAATTGGAATTGATTGATTCTTGTTGATTTGGACAGTTTGGTAGCTTGTTAGTCTTTTTCAAAAAGAAAATTTCATTTTAGAAGTCATTAGCTTATAAATAAGCTCATCCAAACTTGCCTGTTTGCACATTGGCCTCCCCTGCTCCAGGGGTGTGAGCCTGGTTTCATAAGCTCACCAAGAGCTTATTTGTGAGCTTTAGACCTTGTCCTTTGGTATTTTAGGAAGCTTGTTAGCCCAACTCAACATACTAATTGTTATTTATGACCCTAGTAGCTTTGCCCCTAGCCTGCTTGTCACCACAAGCTACCCACACCACACTCAGTACACTGAGTGACCAGTGTGACTCACCCAACTTCCAAGGGATCTACAAGCTACATCAGTGGGCCCCACAGGGTGCTTTTTGGTTCTATCAAAAGCTCACCTGGCTGGCTTGTTGGTTCCAAGCTTAATTTAAGCTTTGACACCTTTGCCCCTAGCTTTTCCTGGCCTTTACTTTACCCACACAACACTGAGTACACTGAGTACTTAGTATTTGCACCAAAGTTCACAAGCTTGCCAAAAGCTCATTAGTGAGCCATAAGCTCTGCCCATTGGCTTATTGTGAAGCTTAAGACCAGCTTTTATGAACAATCTCCATTTTGGACCCTTGTGCTTATTTGTGGGACCTACATAGGCCTGCAGTTACCCTTTTGGGACTGCAAGTGTTCTAGGTTGTTGATTTTAGCTTAATTGCTTGTTATAGCTTATTATTCAAATCTTTTGCTTGTTCTAGCTAATTTTTAGTTCACTTAAGTTGGTTATAGCTTATTTTGCCTTCTGTGATCAGTGTTTAGCTTATTTCTCTTGAAAAATCCAATATTAAGCTAATAAGTCCACTGTTTGGTAAAAGGGGGTGCACATAGCTTATTTTTAAGCTATTCAAAAAGTGTCTTTGTAAAAAGTTCTTATTTTTAACTTATTTTCATCTGTCAAAAAGAAAATCCAACAAAAAAACCAAATTTAAAATTAGTGATAGCTTCTATTTAATAGATTTTATCTTGTGATGGTTAATCAGTTTTACAAATTTTTCTATAATTTTCTAAATCATTTTAGTATTATTAGTAATTTAAAATAGTTTAATTAGTATAATTAATATAATTAGTATTTAATTAATAGAAAACCCACAAAAAGACAAAAATATTTCTTTTTAATTTTTATACTTTCTTCAAGTTCAATTAGAGGTTTAGAAAATAGTTTTGCAAATTTTTAGTTTAATTTGTAGCCTTTGTCATTTTTAGTTTAATTAAAATTTGATTTTAATTACTTTTTAAATAGTTTTAATTAATTAATTATTATTTAAATATTAAAATAATCAAATAAATAATTTTCTTTTCATTTTAAATTTTCTTTTTATTTCAAGTTTGAAAAGTTTCACTTGCACCCCCTGTAGTTGTAAATTGTTTAAATCTCACTTTTTTCTGTCTGTAATCTGGTTTTCAAGTTGTATTTCTGTAATTATATCTGTATATCTGTTATTGTTAATATTATTCCAAATTATTCAAATTCCAAATAATCAATAGCATAATCACTTCTCAATCTTCTTTGGCTACTGTTCTCAGTGCCACTCATTCCTGAAACGTTTTCAAAAGCACCATTGCAATCTCGCTGGGACATAACGACCCGGGGAAACACTATACTATCCACGGAGAATTGGAACTGAGCTGTCTTTGACTTATTTGATCTTGGTCAATAATATCTGACGGTTTAGCACCAATCAAAAACTGCAGCCCTTTCACGTTCCATAATGCAGATGTTAATGCGTGTGATTGATATATCAAGGATGTTGCATAAACTACATTGTACCATACCACCCCTTTGTGCACAATTCCTCCTGCACATTAAATTAAGGGGTTTAACTTTTATATAGTATAGATTCAATAAATAAAATAACATAAACCATATTCAAACTGACTTTGAAAACTCAAAGTTACCTTTATTTATACTCAAATGTTGGAAGTTTATTTTGTACTAATTGTGACATGCCTCAAGTAAACTTATGTTGTATGCAAACAATTTTGATGTGATTGCGGTAACTTTCTCAAATAGGGGAGCTTTAGCTGAGTTGTGTTTATATGGTGATAAATTCAAAACCCGTTAAAAAAATGATTGCGCAAGTGTAGCGGCAAATTCAAATCCCGTAGAATAGTCGACGAAAATAGTTACGGTTATTTGGACTAGCAGACCCTGACATGTTCTTATAGGGTTGATATTTAGAGGTTTATCATGTGGCAATGGACAGTTAATTATTATTGAAGCTTGTTAGGGGGGAGGGAGTGCTTCACTCACCCTCCCTTCCTTCACTCACTCCCAACCAATCGAATACGCCACATCATTCCCCACTTTTTCCCTCACTCACTCATATTTTTGGAGGCGCCACTTCACTCACCCTTCACTCACTTTCGTTTCTCCTCCAAAGGTCAAAAAACACATTGCAACGTTCAAAAAAAGTTTCCTTCCCGTGCGTGAGTATCTCATGCAAAAGGAGCTTACCGTGCATGAGGGAGGGGGAGGCGACGGTGTTCCCGTGAATGAGGGATCCCGCACCGCACCCAGCTCCCTTAGTACTATAAAGTTAACTATAACGTTATCTACAATCAAACGCTGTGTATCATAAGATGTACAAACGGTATTTGAATATTAGAATAGCTATGCATGTGATATTTTATCACCGAAATTCTATTTTGTTCAAACATTCATTTGACGTTTTCTTATTTAAGGCCTCCTGTCTTCACGCTATCATCATCGACAATCATCATCGTATATCACTCCCTCCTCCCTTTTTGCTAAGTTGATATTGACCATCATCGTCTTCTTCTTTTTGGTAACACAACCTTAGTCGGTTTAGCTAGCTAATAAAATATAATACTTACTTTATAATCCTTTGAAAAAAATTTGATACTAAAGAGAAGAAAATCCACTCTAACGTCAATGCTAATAGCAACCATAAATATTGTAATCACACCCTGCCAAATGAGCTTCTCTCTTTAATAGTGCACCCAACCACAATTTGCTGATAAGATGACTGTAACAACAAACAAAAATATACCTCACAAAAACTAATGAAAAAATACACAAACAAAAGAAAATGAAACTTTCAATTGCCAGGCCAACCATAACTTTGAAAAGGTTGGGGGTGATCGGTCACCAATTCGGTTGAGCTAAATGGAAAAACTCGGTTATCTACTCGGTTGGTTGGGGGGCAAACTTACCATTAGCGTTGGCCTAAGGCTGATGCTAATAGTGACCGTAAGTATTCTGGTCACCCCTACCATATCAGTTTTCTTTCTCCAAAACTACACACAAACACAATTTGCTAATAAGTCGACGACAACTACAACAAAAAACATACATCACAAAACAAATAAAACAAAAAACTACACACACAAAATAATTGAAACTTATGGTTGGATGACAAATTATAACTTTGAAAAAGGTTAGAGGTGACAAGTCACCAATTCAATTGAGCTAGTGGTAATAACTCAGTCACCAATTTAATTTGTAGTCAACCAACCAAACCATTAGCATTGGAAGGTGATTGAGACACTCACATTTTTTATTGGATTATTCAACTATACAAACAATTAAAGCATATTATAATCACCGTATAAATATGTAATACATACAATAAAGTATCACAATAAAAAATATAAATGTGCAAATTATTTCACATTAACATAGGCCTAGGTATATATGTATTGCCACCTACCCATTTAATTCAGCAATTCAATATTGCTTTGACGTTTCAAGCATAAAAGCGACAAATCAATGGCCGGTGAAACTTGCTCGTCTTTGTTTTTATTCACTTCAATGTGGAATATGGAATACATTTTAATTATTTTAAAAAGTTGTACTTCTTTCATTTTAAAATTATTGTCATAAGAAATCACATAGTTTAATAAAAATGATGCTACTTTAGTTTTCAACCACGAGAAATTTCTCTTATTTTATTCTCTAGTTTTTATTTATAAAGGAAAGTGAACAATTATTTTGAAACATCACAAAAAAAGAATATAAACAATAATTTTGAGACGAAATAAGTAATAATTATACTAATAAAAAGTCACCAGACAATTGAGAACTGATTCATTTAGAGCATTTCTAATGCATGGTATAATACAAAGTTGAGTATAGTCTCACATCATTGTTTTATCATCTATTCAAAACACTCGTAATACATTAAACTCTACAAAATTTACTAAATTTTCACATTATCGTTTTATTTCTAATCACTTATAAATTGATAAGCTAACAATATCTTTTCCTAAGAAAACACAATAACAATCTTTTATATTTATATAATAAAACAAAACCCCTATCGGGAATTTTTCATTTCAAAAAAATGCATTCATACCTTATTTAGTAATAATTTTATTTAAAAAAAATATATTTTCTTATTAGATAACATTTTATATTTATCCATTACACAAGTAGAAGATAAATACAAAAAATATAGATAAGATGCAATTAATAATAGAATTAAAATTTTTAAATAATTATTTTTAATAATAAAAAACTATAATTAAACATCATAAATCAAACAAGACAAAGATTAAATTATATGTTTTTTAATAAATAAAAATATATGATTCAATAATTTTTAAAAAACTCGCGCGTGCGCCGACATCATAACTAGTTAGTTTGTATAAAAATATAAAAAGTATTGCAAAAGAAAAAGGAAACTAAAAACAAAACCTAGATGCTATAATTGTTATTGTATCATCTTGTGTTGAAATAAGTACGTAATAGTTATAGCCAAGGTTTTCAAGATCGGGATCCTACTCAGAATCGTTTTCTTCTTTGCAAGATCGTGATCATAAGATCGGATCGGGATCTTAAAGTCCTACTATAATGTTATTTTCTTAATAGTTTTGTAATATTATACAAATTTACAAATTATTATATATCATAAATACAAAATTATATGAATATTCCATCGAAATGTTGTCCTAAATTATGATTATAAATGTTTAATGAGATTAATATGTTGTTTTTAAAATTCTACAAAAATTAATCCAGAAATTTGGAGTTTTTTAGTTTGTTATCCGATAAAAGTAGGATCAGATCGGATTAGATTTTAAGATCCTATGGTCAAGATCGAGATTGTATAAGATCTAAAGTTTTCAAAGATCCTTTGTAAGATCTGGATCGTTTTTGCTTTTCAGTATCGTAAGATTTTAATATCAGGATCGGGATCCTGACAACCATCACTTATAGCTAACTACTGAAACACAATTTTAACACATTATAATTTATCAAATAAATCTTTTATATAATAAAACAAAACCCCTATTGGAAATTTTGCATTTCAAAAAAATCAATTCATACCTGATTTAGTAATAATTTTATTTAAAAAAATGATTATTTTCTTATGAGTTAATATTTTATATTTATCAATAAGTAGAAGTTAAATAAAAAAAATATAGATAAGACATTTAAAAAAAAGATTATTTATTTTATATTTATCCACAACACAAGTAGAAGATAAATACAAAAAATATAGAAAAGATGAAATTAATAATAGAATTAAAATTTTTAAATAATTATTTCAAAAAATTAAAAAAAAAAAACCCGCACGTACACAAAAATTATAACTAGTTAGCTTAATAAAATATTTGTATAACCACGCATAGGGAAAAAAATTATTTTACATTAAACAAAAATAAAAACTGGTCCTACTAGTGCGCTTTTCATTCATTGAATTGAAGTAGTTGGAACATTGAAGCTATCAACACGAGGAAATTTCTATTACGGCGTCTTAAAAACCGAGTCATCAATTTCGATCATAAACATTTAGCGTGTGTTTGGTAGAGAGAAATGAATGTAGAGAAATGGAAATGGCTTTAATTCTCGTGTTTGGTAAGCCAAAGAAGTGGAAAAACGGAGAAATGTGAACTCTCGAGAAAACATCTCTTTGTAATTTGATTTCCATCCCGTTTTGGGTGGAATTGGGAATTCTCCGCCTTTTTTTTTTAACAAAATAAATAGGTTTTTAAAAATATTTTTCTTTTAAAAATAATTTTTTTATTGAAAATATATTTTTTTTTAGAATTGTTATTTAGAAAAAATAATTTTTTAAAATAATTTTTATAAAAAATAAATTAATTTTTTTTAAATAAATTTTTTTAAAAATATGTTTTTTTTAAATAAATTAAAAAAAATATTTTTTTAAATATATTTTTTTAGAATTGTTATTTAGAAAAAATAAAAAAAATTTAAATATTTTTTATAAAAAAATAAATTAAATTTTTTTTAAATAAATTTTTTAAAAGTAAGTTTTTTTTAAATAAATTAAAAAATATATATAATTTATAAAAAAAATATTTTTTTTAAATATATTTTTTTAGAATTGTGATTTAGAGAAAGTAATTTTTTAAAAAAAAATCAACAAATAATTATTAATTTTTTCATTTCTCGGGTCAAGTCTCTGTTGTTACCAAACATTAGAATTGAACAAAATTCTCTACTGATTTCTATTCTATGAATTTATATTCTCTGTTTTATTTCTATTCTCTGAAATTCTCTCTACCAAACGCACCCTTAGGTATTGATACTTACATATAAGAATCATTGTAAATTGACCATTATATCTTTTAAATAATATATGGTTAAAATATAAATGAGGGCATAATGGTCGATTTACAATGATTCTTATGTGTATGAATCAATTACATATGTATAAGTATCAATCCTCTAAAAATTTATGTCATCAAATACGACATAGCAAGCAAAACAAGTTTTAAATGGGTATAAATGGGCACATGTTTTCTTTCGATCAGAGAACTTTGCAATTGTTTTTAAAAAAATTATAAACATAACATATTTAGTTATTTAAATATAAATGATGTGTCAGCTTTAGTGATTTTTTTTCTCATCATTTTTGATATTTACTAAATTATAAACATAATATAGTTGCAATAATTTTTAAACTGCTTATTTTGCTAGAAAGAAAACTACTTCTAGCATAATTTTTTTTCTTCTGGTAATAGGTTTTAGACCGATATATATATAATTCCTCATGTCTTAAAGCTCGGCATGTAGATGTGTGTGGAACCTGTTTCTTAGACGTGGAATCATTACCATTGGTCTAAATAATATGTCTTTTAGACTGGTGCTTAAATTGGTCTATATGTCTTAAACCTTTTTGGATTTCCCCTTATTAGACCTCTGGAGTTACTAGAGTTAAAAGCTTTTCGTAACCTGCCTAAATAGACATTTTTTTTTTTTGTAGCAGTGATAAGGAGAATCTGAATCAAGATAACTAGTCATCTATGATCTAAATGAGAGAAATTACATCATGTAGATTGAAAAATTTGCATCCCTAGTTACAATGGCGGAGCTAGAAAAAAAATTCTTGGGAGGGCCAAAACAATTTTTTTTCGGGAAGAACATTAGATGGGAGGGCCGGGATGGAAAAATTAAAATTTGAACACATGAAATCGCGAAAAAATACACTAACAGGCTTAAGCCTAAGGGGGCCTGGACCCTTCCCGGTCCCTTAATAGCTCCGCCCATGCCTAGTTATAGTGGAAAATTGTAAGCTTGTATCTTTTTCTTAGTGAAATTGTAGCTTGTATCTAATGATCATTAAAGTCATACAAACCCGAAAGCTCATATCATGGAGCCAGGTCTATATGACTATATGCCTATTTCATTTGGTAGTTACACCTTTAATTATTAGTCAATATTTTGGGTCTTGATTCATTTCATAGGCTTGTATAAGGATGATTATTTATACAATTCATGCATACTAGCTTGATGTTATATGTTTATATACGTGTGTGAGTTAGCTAATAAGCTCATGTAAATTTCAAGAACCTTGTCCCTTATGATCAAACTGTTTTGAGACTGAAAACTAGAGCAATAAATAATTTTAAATTACAATATAGTATCACACACATGTATTATTGAAAGTAAATTTTTTAAACGAACTTTTTTGATACCATCTTATTAAAATGGACGGCGTAATTTTCTTTTACAAAAATGGTTTAACAAAGAGAGCTTTTATTGGATGAAAGTCACCTTTGATGAAGGCGAACTATGTTTATACTTTATACGATTCTATCACAAAAAGACAAATTCAAACACACAAATAATAAGGTGTGCTTCGTTTAAAAAATAAGAAAAATAAGGTGCACCATATTATAGTACGGAGTATTTAAAAAAAAAAAAAAAAAAAAAAAAAAAAAACCAAGGCGCACCATAGTTTAATAATTAATATAGGTACACCGTACACATACGAGCTTGGGGTATCGCAACGAAGCTCTCTTTGCCACTCCGACGTTTAGCTCGTTGTCAACTCGCCGCCACACAAAGGAAGATCGTTGTCCTTCGCCAAATGCAAGCTCGTCGTCTGCACGACGAAGCAAACTCTCGTCTTTTTTGGTCCTTTTTGTAAGATTAGCGGGGAATGAAGAGGTTGTGGTGGGACCCAAATGAAGATATTATGTTTAGTTATAATAAGGAGATTGAAGAAGTGGTTGTGTTATAGTGATGTGGCACCCGTAGGCCCAAATGACAAACTTAGCCTTGTCATGATACCTTAAGCTCTAAAGCTGATAGGCAAGGAGAGGGTTTTTTCACATGACACCTCAGTGTCAACTCAACTTTCTCTCTCCTCTCACCTCACTTCACCATTTAGGCTATGTTTAGCGCATGAGCTTATCAGAGCTTACCATAGTATGAACTTATTTTTTAAAAAAAAATAAGCTACCATTTAAAATAAGTCTAGCTAACACGGCTTGAAGGAGCTTGTTAAAAAAATAAGCTACTAAATGAAATGCTAGTTGTACTAGCATGTAAAAAAAAGCTCCAGCCACGTGCTCCAGCAACCAGTTCCAGCAACCCACTCCAGCGATCCGCTCTAGCTCATACTTGTGCCAAACATACCCTTAGTAGTCAAGGTCACCTCTAACTTCAAATTTTATTAAATACCCACTTTATACAAATATACCTCAATAAATACCTCACATACACTCATGCACAAAATAAAAAAAAATAATAATAATAAATAGGGCCATTTTTTTCTTTTTCGTTTGATGATCAGACCACCAATTTTTGCCTTGGATTGTATGTGTTTAGTAAAGCAAATAGTGATGGGCAAGAGCATCATGCGTGAGTTTTGGTTGCAAGGTGAAGGGATCACCTCCCTTGACTACCAGCCTAAAAGTGTTATAAAAGTTATCACCCTAAATTACAAGTGGCAACCCCTTAGTTTTTTGGTTTTTTTTTTAATTTTATTTTTATAATTTTGTTTATATTATAAAACCGTGAAACGAAAAGTGCAAAAAAAAAAAAATAAATAAAGTTTTAATAAGTCAAAAGTATTAAACTATTACTAGTAAAAAATACAGAAAACAAACTGAAAAAAAAAAATTGTGTTATACTTTAAATAAAAGTAGGGTTATTGAAAAATACAAAACATGTGTTAGGTAAGGGCTTTGTATAACATAAGACATGGTACACTTCATTTAAATTACAACACCAAAATCACATCAATCTATATCCAATAGTAATGTTGTGTGGTACCGTACAAACATGTTTATGAATAGATTCTTTTTACTTTGGTATCACTTGTCAAAATGGGATATGTTGGGGGTCTAGTCCCGTAGGTCTGCAAACCCTCCCTAGTGGTGGGGCTCACATGGTATAATTTTTTTTTTTTTTTTTTTTTTTCACTTACTTTTTGTCCAAATTATTCAAGTCCTTTTTTTTCCCCACAACTTACTTAAGTCCTTTTTTTTTTTTTTTTTTTTTTTCCAAGTCCAAACAAATAAAAAAGTGCACAACCTAACCAAGACCAAAACTGCAAACACAAACAAACTAACACAAACACAAACTAACACAAACTGCAGGCTCGTATAATGCTTCTCGTCATCGCCTAAGACCTTTTTTTTTGTCCAAAATGATTCAAGTCCAAACTAACACAAAAGTGCACAACCACAACAAAGTCCAAACTGCAAACACAAATAAACACAACACAAACACAAACTAACACAACTGCAGATTCGTCATCGCCTTATAGGCTCAGATTTTTAGAAGGCTCGGATGTGAAGGTTGCGAAAGTGATAAAAATATCACTCTGCCATACCATTCGGTTTTAAAAACCATTCGTCATCGCCTTTGGTTTTAAAAACCACAATACCACTAGAACATGAATGTCACAAGCTCAACAGGAATGTCACAAGGTCTGCAGATTCTACAATATCACAAGCTCAACAGTAAGGATTCCACAAACTGCAAAGCTCAATAGCTCAAAAGTATCACCAGAAAGCAGGGGAGGGTGTGGTCAAAACCAACCCACAACAGGGCTGTCAAAAACAGGCATGTCACAAGCCCAAACAGTAATGATTCCACAAACTGCAAAGCTCAACAGTAAGATTCCACAAATTGCAGCTTTGGTGGATTATAAACAAAGCTCAATAAACCAACCAGTATACCACATAACCACCAACCAAAGAAACACAACCATTACAGCAAACACAACCATTACAGCAAACACTATACCACAAAAAACACAACCATTACAACAATCACTATACCACATAACCACCAACCAAAGAAACCACCAACCACGCGCAATTCCACTGATTTACCGTCCATACGTAATAAGTATACGTAATGTTGCGGGTGATGGGAATTGCGGGTTTCGGTGCGTTGCTCACTTTATTTTTCAAAACGAACATAGGTGGGCTGAAGCCAGATATAGGTTGTTGCAAGAGTTAGATTACCATAGGAATACTTACATAGATATGTGGGGGGAACAAGACTTTAGCTTTCTTTGGAATACAATATACTGGTTCAACGGAGGTGCACCTGACGGTTACTGGATGGTGATGCCAATGACGGGTCTAGTTATCGCTTCAATGCTAAATCGACCGATTGTATTTCTATCCGCGCGTGGTTGGAACACATGTTTTCCGCTTATTTTCGGGCCAAACAACACACAAGGAATCGACCCCCTTGTGATTGCCCGTGTGGGGGAGAACTCATGTGCTCATTACATTATACCGACGCTAGACCCAACTTTTCCACTTCCGCGTAACCACCCACAATGGAGGGTTTTTCGAGAGCCAATTGCAGAACAATGGATAACTTTATATCAACATCGACTATTGACGTAAATATTATACAGACAAAACATTGTAAATAATTATTGATTTATGTTGTAAATAATTATTGATTTATGTTGTGAATAATTTTACAGACAAAACATTGTAAATGACTATTGATTTATGTTGTAAATAACTGTTTGTATTATATAGTAATTGATTAAATATTTATTTATATTAGTAAATAACATTATTGATTGATTATGCAAATTCTTTGATCAGATGAGCCAAAGAAATCTTTTCTGGTGCCGATGTAATAGAAGATTTATTGTAGACCGAAAATCCTGGCAAGATGGTAGTCGTGGGCGACTGTTTTATGCATGTCATCTTTCAGTGGTAAATAATCATACGTTTGCATAGTTATGTAAATAATTTGTTTGTTAAAAATACATTTCTTATTATTTTCTTAACATGTAACAGCCAGGTACAAAAGACTATGGGTGTCGATACTTCGCGTGAAAAGATGAATTTGAAGCAGAGCACTTTAGTCAAGCCTCTTCTTCAACGCATTGCTCAAACTGCGTTGCTACAAAAAATGAGAACAAGTTGTTGAAACAAAGAATAAAGGCGCTGGAAATGGAGTTAAAAATGGCAATGAATCCTGAGGATCACGCTTGTCAGTCAAGTGTCCGGCTCCATGATCTTTTAACCGAAATGAATAATCTTCATATGTCGTAAATATTGTTGTTTTTAAATAATATGTTAACGTTGACGTTTATTTTATAATAATAGTTGTTGTTTTTAAATAATTTAAGTTTAGGTGTAAACACTGATCTTGTAGTAGTTTATAAATGCAAATGAGTCAACGTCATCTTTTTTTATAACGTCATATTTTTTTATAACGTAATTTAGGCAATTATTAATTAAGTATACACAACACAAAAACATTACAAACATTAGTTTATAAATGCAAATGAGTTAACGTTATCTTTTTTTATAACGTAATATAGGCAATATATACAACAAATAATATTAGAATACAATACCTAAACATTACAAAAAAAAAAAAAAAAAAAAAAAAAAAAAAAAAAAAAAAACTATTACACTACAAGACAAAAAAAAAAAAAAAAAAAAAAAAAACACAAAAAGTACACTTTTTGTACCTTTGAAGGTACACCCTCCCCAAATAGGGAGAGTTAATTTAAAAAATAGGGAAGGGTCCGATCAACAAGGGCCGTCAAAATTTGAACCATTTCATTTTCATTTACGAAGTATTTGTTTAGTACAAAAAGAAGCTACTATTAGGCCTGACAAAGTAATACCAAAAATGAACATTGAACTCAAATATCTTCGCTCAAAAAAAAGAACTCAAATATCTGAAAAGAAAAAGGACAAGCGCGCGCATGATACGGCCATTTTTAAAAGTGCGCCTAGTGAAGGCCAGGTTCATTTTGGTAAAACTTTAAAAAAAAGTCCGTTTTGGCATAGGAGCTATACAGGAGGCTTATTTTGATAATTAGTTTTATTATTAACTTCGGATCGTTAAGCTGCACAGTGAAAAAATCCCCAACAATATCAAAGCTCGAACTTGGATTAAATAGCTAAAGGAGCTGGGAGTAGGTGAATGAGCATGCGGTGTTTGTTTGAGGGTGGAAAGCACAAAAAAAAAAAAAAAAAGCTCAACCATATTGAGCATAGGAGAATTGGTTCGACTGTATTGTTGACGACCCGTTTGAGTGGTCTAACGATAGTAGTCTCGAGTTTTTTGCTGACGCGATTGACGCAGATGAGGAGGAAGATACGGCAAGGTCGACACGAACATCAGTAAAACGCGATCGGATCAACGCTGCAAAAAGATTGCATCGTGATTATTTTTGTGAAGAACCAAGATACAACGATGAAGTGTTTGAAGATAGGTATCATATGCCTAAACATTTATTTTTAAAAATCACACATGCTATTGAGTCTAGATTCGAGTATTTTCAAGAAGTTTATGATTCTAGACAGAAAAAAAGTTTCACAGCCATACAAAAATGTTCGTCTGCCGTTAAACAACTCGCAACCGGTAATCCACCGGATGAGTTTGACGAATATTTACAAATGGCTCAAAGAACGTCACGTGAATGCCTTCAATTTTTTTGTGACGCTATTATTTAGATATACGGTAGAGATTACCTACGTAGGCCAACAAGCCATGATATGGAATGTTTGTACGAAGCACACGAAGCTCGACATCACATTCCGGGTATGATCGGTAGCCTAGATTGCACACATTTCGATTGGAGGAATCGTCCAATCGAATTGAGGGGTCAATATAAAAGGGGTGATCATCAATACCCTACGATTATGATGGAGGCTGTGACGTCTCAAGATTTGTGGATATGACACGCGTTCTTTGGACCGCCGGGTTCAAACAATGATGTGAATGTTGTGATACAATCTCCCCTATTCCTCACCGAGCGTAATGGTACGGCACCTAAGTGCCCATTTGTTGTGAACGGCCATACGTACAAGCGTGGCTACTATCTTTGTGATGGCATATATCCGGCATGGTCTACTTTTGTTAAAGCGTTCAAATTTCCTACCGGCCCGAAAGAGAAAAAGTTCAAGAAAGTAAAAGAGTCGGCTCGAAAAGATGTTGAACGGGTATTTGGTGCTCTCAAGGGTAGATGGGGTACACTGAGACAACCTTTACGGCCGTACACAGTAGCCAGAATTAGCAAATTAGTTTATGCGTGTGTGATATTGCACAACATGATTCTACATGACTCCGGTAACGCAATCTCCCCAGTTCATGTTAGGGATCCTCCGATCCAACCGGTGTTTGACGAAGCAGCCTTAGTCGAGATACGAAATGAAGACACACATTTTCGTCTCCAATTTGATCTTATGGAACATATTCACGCTCAATAATTACCATACCTCGAGGTGGACGATGAAGTTTAGCTTTTTAGTATTATGAATTTTAGTATTATGTAATGTTTTTTTTTTATGTTTTTTAATAATATTATGTAATGTTTTTTTTTTTTTTTTTTTTTTTTTTTTTTTTTTTTTTTTTTTTAAATTTTAATGAAATTTTAGTTTTATTATAATTTTAATAGAATTTAAAAAAGAAAAAAGAAAAAAAGTGAGTGAAGTGACGCCTTCAAAAATATGAGTGAGTGAAGGGAGAGAGGTGAGTGAAAAGGAGTAATGTGACGTAAGGGGATTGATTGGCAGTGAGTGAAAGGAGAGAAGGTGAGTGAACCACTCCATCCCCTAAATGAACTAGCGTGATTTGATTTGGCTGACATAACATAAATAAACAAGCGAACATGTGAAAAGCATAATAAGCGTTCAAAACACTCTCACTTATGTGAAAATAACGGATAAGGATAGAAAAATATGCAAAAGTTTCAATGATGCTTATTACTTAAATCAACTTTGTCAAATATTGCTAAAACTATGATTGTATTTTTGATATTCCAGGATATTATTTCCTTACATACAACACAACTCTTACATATTATTACACCGTTATTTATCTGTTTATTTTACAGTGCGATGCTTCTAGTTTCGAACGCATCACAACTGAAATTTATAATGAATTGGTTTTTGTAAACCTTAAAATTTAATTGAAATTTGCAGTAAATTCGTAATAATTTCGATTGATAAAATTAAGAATAAAATGAGTATAGGAAATAAAATATATATTAATTAGATGATTTGTTATACAATTCTACTGGACAATAGTAAAGAGACATTAAACATCATATTCTGTACATCTATTATACTTAAAGCTTATCCCTTTAATTTAATGTACAAGGGGGGTTGTGCACAACCATAAGTACGGTACAAACATGACTATGCATACCGAAATAACTACAAACAATCTTGATTTAGAATAGTCTCATATTGAATGCAGATACAAATTGGTTTATGAAGAGGCTCAAGTTTAATGCAAATGCTTTAAGTATAACTAGAAAGGTGCCCGTGCTATGCGGGGGTGGATTGTTGGGGTAAAGATGAGGGAGGTGGGGTGGTGGAAAGTGGTTGTTGGGGTGGTTATAAATTGTTTGGGGTGGTTGTTGAGGTGGTTATAAATTGTTGAGGTGATTGTTAGGGGTGGTTGTTTCCATAATTAATAAGTAAAAGTCTGAATTTTTAAGCCTTTCTAATTATAAATGTCCTAAATACATTATATAGTAGTATAGATAGATGCACATAATAAACACAGCTTCAATGCTGGAAACACAAAAGCCTTGCGAATTTACACGCTCAAAGAATATGAAGCAATCTACAGTTAAAACTCTCATTAATGGAACGTGCATAAATAAGGCATGAAACCCACTTCCTGACCAAACATTGTGGGTGGGAGTCGAATTGAAAAAAGTCCATTAAGTCTGAAATTATGGCTGCAGAAATTGAAGGCCCAAAGGCTGTAATGTTCCTGGACGAATTGAAATTGGATGAAACGGGTACGGTTGTTGTGTAGGATATGGGATATAAATGCTCCTTCCGGGCGATACTTGAGCACTGATTTTTTGGTGTTTGATACTAAAGGTTTATTGCCATTCATATAAGTTATATCTATCCAGTAGTTCATCCACCCAGATACTAGATTCTGTTGACATCCCTGCAATCCAAGCATTAAAGTCAGAGATCGGGTAGGAAATTGTATGAATTTAATTTTTATTATTCAATAGTTCCGAAAGTAAACATATTTTAATGAATCTTTGACCTATTTGTTAGCAATACCGGGCCTTCAAAAGGAGTTTCGCGTGTAGACAACTCTGATAAAACTCAAATTGTGCATGTTTTCAGTGGCGTTATTCGTATGCTTTTCGGCTATTTTTATATGCTTTTGTCCCATAATCGTATCAAAATGTGTTTGCAAGCATTTGTAGCCAAAAACAGGAAAAAGTGAAGAAAGTGAAGGAAATGTCATTCTCATCTCGAGATTCAATTCATTCAAGCATTTCACAAAAAAGAATCCAAGTTTTCATCATTCCAAAGAACGTTGACAAGGAATAATCAAGTTTGGACAAAGAACGAAGAGCCAAGTAAAGATCAAGTTTGTTGCTGTCAGAACAAAAGAAACCATTCGGTATTCAATCTAACCGATCGGTCAGAGGAATTTGTCACATCTAACCGATCGGGTATAACTCCAACCGACCGGTTAGTCGCAGAGGTCACAACCAACCGATCGGTCAGAGCCCGATACCGATCGGTTGGTCAGCTCGTTAAAGTTTTGCAAGATGTTTTCTATCTCATTCTACCCGATTCTAGGACCTTCTCTCTGCCATTCTAGGTCCTTCTATTCACCTTGGAGGCCAAGTTGTTGCATTGATGAGCCTAGGCTTGATGATTAGTATAAATAGTGGCTTTGCAATCTCATTTCAACACACAATTCACCACAACTATTATGACTCAATACACCAACAACAAAGTAATCCTTTACTAGTCTCAAAAGTCTCAAATTCGTCCATAAAAGTTAAGGAAGCATTGCAAGTCCAAAAAGCCACCATCCGGTGGTCAAATTCTCAAGAAGTCAACACCAACACTTAGGAAATCATTTCATATTCATTTGTAATCATATTCCAAACATTTGTCAGACTTTAATTATGATTTCTAATGTTCAATATTCTGAGTTTATGTTCATGTTTGCTATGAGTGGCTAGTAACCTTTTTGCATTTGCTTAGATGATGTTAATTACTAAATGATTAGTCTATGATTGTGATAACATATTTTTAATTCAATTTCAAGTCAATTCTAAAACCCAATTAGACTAAAGTTTCATAGTGACATTTGTTGAGTCAAGTTTAACTAGTTGCTTATAATATCATTGGCCAAAAGGGTTGTTATCATTTAATTAGTTATAATCTTTTGTCTATAAAGATTGTTTTTCACTATAATTATTCTTGACTAAACAAAGGAACTAAGGTATAATTGTAATGAGGATACTTTTTGTTAAGCAAATCGGATTGGTTATAAATGCCTAATTGGTCGAAAGTTTTAGTAGTTTATAATCAATTGTAACCTTGTTGTCTATGATATAGCTACCTTTTGTATTGACCATTTCTTAAGAGTATTTGATTAAACAAGAAACTATTCTTGTGTTTAAGGTTGTTAATTCAACTTTATGAACCTTGAATTGATCTTGAATTGATTGGTC
Source organism: Artemisia argyi (assembly GCA_030686995.1). Classification (NCBI taxonomy): domain Eukaryota; kingdom Viridiplantae; phylum Streptophyta; class Magnoliopsida; order Asterales; family Asteraceae; genus Artemisia; species Artemisia argyi. The sequence continues at coordinate 72,952,994 of CM060707.1, read as the reverse complement.
CAAACCTAATGCTTGTTTTTATAAACTAAAATCTTGACGAAGATTTAACTTGTAGAAACGATAGATTAGATCACCAACTAATTCTAATTACCAACATGTTAAGGAAGTTATCACAATCATGCTTTTCCTATGAGTAGTTAACTAGTCTAAGAAAGTGTAGTTTTTAATCATTTGAATTATCTTATAATCATTATCGCTTGAATTAGAGATTTAATTTTAAACTTACGCTTAGATTCACTCACAAATCCCTGCGAACGATCCCGACTTACCAACCCAATCTTGCTATAGCGGACGAGTTCACTTGCTCGTATGTGTTATTTCTGGATCCGAGAATCGTGTTTATAAATTTAAAACTTGTACACACATTTAGCACATCAAGTTTTTGGCGACGCTGCCGGGAATTTTGATTGTGTTTTCTGTAAGTTTTAAAGTTTCTTTTCTTTTCTTGTTCGTTTTCTAAAAAAAAAAAAAAAAAAAAAAAAAATCCGAGACAACCAACCGATCGGTCACTCATATAATTGATCGGCATTCCAAATTGTTCAATCTAACCGATCGGTATTCAATCTAACCGATCGGTTCCTTTTTACCTGATTTTCCAAATTGTTTCCATTCTTTGCTCGTTTGTTCCAAAGTTTCCGAGATTCACTCGGTAATTGTATGAACACTCGATCAACTGGAGTAGAACCAATTTCACATTTTTCTAATCCCGAAAGTCTGATCCGTAGACCAAGAAGAAGAAGAATACCTTTTGTTCCACCAAACAACCGTATACCAAGAGTACCAAACCCACCTTTTGATAACCTTTCTGAAGCTTTAGTTGTTTATAACCCATTCACCAATCAACCATTTCCAATGGCCGATGACCAACCTATGTGGGCCACAAACCGAACCATAGCACCCACTCCTGGAGCTGCTATTGTTGCCGTTAACCTTGGTGATAACTTCACCATGAAGGGACACCATCTTTCTATGATCAAAGACCGTCAATTCGATGGCCGATCCTCACAAACACATCGCCGAATTCATTGAAATTTACGGCATGTTTCGATATGGCAACACCGATGTCGACGCCATTAAACTTAAACTTTTTCCATCATCACTCGTCGGAGATGCTAAAGTGTGGTATAACGAATTAACCCCAGGAAATATCAATACTTGGGAGGAGATAAGGCAAGCTTTTGTAAGCCGATTCTTTCCACCTGCCATGTTTGATCGTCTCATGGGAGAAATTAGTGCTTTTTCACAAAACCCCAATGAATCTCTTGTCGAAGCTTGGCTTCGTATGAAAGATTTACTTCGTAGTTGTCATGGACATGGTTTAGGACGAGGAACCATTGTCCAAATCTTCTACCGTGGACTTGATGAAACATCTCAAGGAGGAATTTTTCTTTGTAAAACTCCCAACGAGGCATATCAATTGCTCGAAGATCGAGTGCTTCTTAAACTCGATTGGTTAAAAGATTCCAAAACCAAACCTTTACGAAAGACCGTTTGTTTTGCTGAAAGTTCCGATACTTCCAAACTCATGGAGAAAATGGAAGCCTTAACTTCCAAAATCGACTCGCAATATAAAGATTTCAAAGGAGAAATGAAAGAAATGCGAGAAGGTTGTAACAACTGTGGAGGTAATCACACTTCATCCGAATGTGACGACCAACCCATGGTTGGATCCAATGAAGGGGAAGTCAATTATGTTCAAGGAGGATACCGTGGAGGAGGTTTTCGTGGTAATTATTATGGAAGAAATTCTGGAAATTGGCAAGATCGCCAAAGGGATAACAACCGTGATTCTCAACCACGAGTAGACAATCCAAATCCACCAAATTATGACAAAAAACTAGAAGAACCTGAGTTTGAAAAAATGATACGAGATTTCGTGATTGCTCAAAGATCCACAAATGAATTTGTTAAAAACCAATTTTTAAATCTCAAAACCAAAGTTGAGCAAGGTCAGAAAAATCATCAAGCTTCTATTCAGGATCTTGAACAAAAATTTGGTAAACTCTCTGATCAATTTTCTTCACGAACACCTTGAACATTACCAAGTAATACCCAATCCAACCCAAAGCCTTCTGGATCAAATGACAAAATGTATTGTCCACCACAAACCAGAAATGAGCGTATCAATGCTGTATTCACAAGAAGTGGCCTTTCTTACGATCCATCACCCAATCCCAATGAAACTCAAGTCATCGATGGTGATAGTGAAAAAGAAGAAGAAGCTGAAGCAGAAAAGAAAGATATTCCTGAAACACCAACCCAAGAAACAACCAAACCAATCAAAGCATACACTCTAAAAATTCTGTACCCACAAGCTCTTAGAAAAGAGAAAAAGGAGGAGCGTTTTAAGAAGTTTGTTGAAATGATCAAAGAAGTTAGACTCAATATACCTCTTGTTGATGTTCTAGCTGGAATGCCCAAATATGGGAAATTTTTGAAAGAACTTCTTAATAACAGAAATAAGTTAGAGCAAATATCTGCTGCTTTCCTCAATGAAGAATGTTCAGCCATTATCGAAAACAAAGTTCCACCGAAACTAGGAGATCCCGGAAGTTTTTTAATCCCATGCACGTTAGGAAACAACAACACATGCGATGCTTTAGCCGATCTCGGTGCGAGTATTAATTTGATGCCCTATTCGTTGTATTCTAAACTTTCCATCAATACTTTGAAACCTACAAAGATGAGTATTTGATTAGCCAACCATAGATACCAATATCCTGTTGGGGTTGCTGAAAACATGCTTGTCCAAGTTGGTAAATTTTTTTCCCGGTAGATTTTGTAATCCTATAAATGGAGGAAGATAGACAAGTACCTTTAATCTTAGGAAGACCTTTCCTAAACACCACTGATGCCATAATCAAAGTTAAAGGTAAAGAACTCAATTTAGGAGTTGGAGAAGATAGAATTACCTTTCTAATCGACAAAACAATGAAATATCCATATACCAGTGATGACACTTGTTTTAACATTGATGTAATCGATGAAGTCACTGAGGAAGAGTTGGATGCATTAGTTGACGATTCTGATCCTTTCACAACCACTTCTGAGAAAATAAATGAAACGAATTTTGATAAAGATTTCGCTGAATTTATGGAAGTTAAATTTGAAGAAGATGATGAAGAAGTTGAGGAGGGAGAAATAGTTGAGGAGAATTTCAAAGAAATTACGATTAATGATCAAATGAGGATCAAGACATCTCTTCAAGAACCACCCACCGATCTTGAGCTTAAACCACTTCCAAATAATCTCGAATATGCTTACTTGGAGGAGAATTCACTTCTCCCTGTAGTCATATCTTCGTTGCTTAAAGATGATGAAAAAGAAAAACTCGTTTCAGTCCTTAAGAAGCATAAACGCGCTTTTGCGTGGAAAACTTCTGATATCCCGGGAATTAGTCCTAATTTCTATAAACACAAAATCAATTTCGAAGAAGGTGCTAAACCTGTTGTTGAAAGACAACGTCGACTCAATCCCAACATGAAAGAAGTTATCAAGAAAGAAATCATTAAACTTCTTGACGCTGGAATCATATACCCCATAGAAGATAGTCCTTGGGTGAGTCCTGTTCATTGTGTTCCCAAGAAAGGAGGAATGACTGTAGTGACCAACGAACGAAATGAATTAGTTCCTACTAGAACAGTCACTGGATGGCGAGTATGTATTGATTATAGAAAATTGAACAAAGCCACCATGAAAGATCATTTTCCTCTCCCATTCATGGATCAAATGCTTGAAAGATTAGCAGGCAGCAAATACTTTTGTTTCCTCGATGGTTTTTCAGGTTATTTCCAAATTCCCATTGATCCTTCTGATTAAGAAAAGACCACATTCACATGTCCTTTTGGAACCTACGCTTATCGCGTATGCCTTTTGGTCTTTGTAATGCACCTGCCACTTTTCAAAGGTGTATGATTGCTATATTCCAAGATATGCTTGAAACATCTATGGAAGTTTTCATGGATGATTTTTCAGTATTTGGAGATTCTTTTGAAGCTTGTCTTTCAAATCTAGACAAAATGCTTGAAAGATGTGAAGTTGCACATCTTGTTCTCAATTGGGAAAATGCCATTTTATGGTAACCAAAGGAATTGTGCTAGGACATAAAATATCAAGTTCAGGAATGGAGGTTGATAAAGCAAAAATTGATGTTATCACCAAATTACCACCTCCAACTAACGTTAAAGCCGTTAGAAGTTATTTAGGACATGCCGGTTTCTACTGTCGTTTCATAAAGGATTTTTCAAAAATATCTCGTCCTATGACAAAACTTCTTGAAAAAGATTCTGTTTTTGATTTCAATGCAGATTGCATTAAAGCTTTTGAAACACTAAAGAGTCAATTGACGAGTGCCCCGATTATGGTTTCACCTAATTGGTCACTACCCTTTGAGCTTATGTGCGACGCAAGCGATTTTGCTGTTGGAGCTGTTTTAGGACAACGTGAAGAAAAACATTTTCGTCCTATATACTTTGCTAGCAAGACACTTAACAATGCCCAACAAAATTATACGGTTATGGAGAAAGAATTATTAGCCGTAGTTTTTGCTTTTGACAAATTCAGATCTTATCTCGTGCTTTCCAAAACAGTTGTTTTCACCGATCACTCAGCACTCAAATATCTGTTTGCTAAACAAGATGTAAAACCGCGTCTTATTCGCTGGATTTTACTACTCCAAGAATTCGATATCGAAATAAAAGATAAGAAAGGAGCAGAAAATCTTGCTTCCGATCATTTGTCTCGTCTTGAGAACCCAAATTTGGAAGAATTAAAGGAAGACGAAATTGATGATTATTTTCCCGATGAAACTCTTATGACCATCGATAAAATTGATGAAGAGGGAATACCGTGGTTTGCAGACTTTGCAAATTATTTTGGTGGAAACATTCTCAAGAAAGGATTAACTCATGCGTAAAGAAGTAAATTATTTTCGGATTTAAAAAACTATTATTGCGAAGAACCTTTTCTTTTCAAAATGTGTCCCGATAGAATGATCAGAAGATGTGTTTCTGGAGCAGAAACAAGGAAAATTCTTGATGAATGCCATCATGGCCCAACAGGGGGACATTACGGTCTTACTACCACAACTAAAAAAGTTTTTGATGCTGGATTCTATTGGCCAACGATTTCCAAAGAAGCTCATACTCTTGTTCAAAACTCTGATGCGTGCCAAAAATCCGGTAGTCTTTCTCGTAGAGATGAAATGCCTCAGAAGAGCATTCAAGTCTGCGAAATATTCGATATTTGGGGAATCGATTTTATGGGACCATTTCCTAAATCCCACAAATATGAATATATTCTCGTTGCAATCGATTATGTTTCCAAATGGGCTGAAGCTGAAGCCTTACCTACAAACGATGCACGAGTTGTTGTCAATTTTCTCAAAAAGCTTTTTGCTCGATATGGAATCCCTAAAGCTTTAATAAGTGATAGAGGAACCCATTTCTGTAATAAACAAATGGAGAAAATCATGAAACGATATGGAGTTCATCATCGTTTTGCCACAGCATATCATCCACAAACCAGTGGACAAGTCGAAAATACTAATAGAGCATTAAAAAGAATACTAGAAAAAACGGTTAAAGAAAATCCTTCCGTTTGGTCTAGGAAACTCGATGACGCTCTATGGGCCTTTCGTACGGCTTATAAAACTCCAATTGGAACAACACCATATAGACTCCTGTATGGAAAAACATGTCATTTACCGTTCGAAATTAAACATCGTGCTTACTGGGCATTACGAAATTGTAACCCCGATCTGAAAATAGATGGAGAGAAAAGATTCTTGCAATTGCATGAACTAGATGAATTGAGGCTCCAAGCCTACGAAAATTCTAAGCTATACAAAGCAGAACCAAAGCTTATCATGACCGAAAGCTTAGAATCAGAAAATAATTCAAAGCTGGAGATAAAGTTCTGCTTTTCAATATGAAATACAAGTTCAAAGCTCCTAAGCTCAAACCCAAATGGATGGGACCGTATATAGTGAAACACGGATATCCATCTGGATATGTCGAACTTTATGACAAGCATGGTGGAAGTTTCATTGTTAATGGTCACCGCATTAAGTTGTATTATGATAAGGAGCAAATGAGTAAGATTTCTATTGAATATCCGTCCGAATCTGAATACAAAGCTATCACATTCATGGCACCTCATATGAAAAATATACCATGGGCCCATGAAAAAGGTTTTATCTATGATGCTATTCCTAGAGCATGGAAAAAAGTCGAATTGGAAGACATAGATGAAACTGGAGAAGGAATAGTGGTAGAAAACGTATTGTTCATACCAAAATATCTGAAGAAGAAATACCAAACCGCATCAACATAGTTCTTGCGAAGTTTGAGTACGGCTGATGACTCGTAAATAAAACAAGCGCTTCTCGGGAGGCAACCCGTGTGTTTCTTATTTTATTTTTAATTCTTAGTTTATTTTCAGTGATTATACCCCAAAGTTTAAACCACTTGGTTGAACTTAAGTGTGGGGGTGTTTCACTAATTTTAATAAAACATATAGACTTGTGTTTGTTTGTTTTATGATTACTACAGGAATGATGAAGAAACTTGGACACTTGGAATAAAGAACTACAATGGAAAAATACAGTTCATTCTCTTATTTCCCTATTTTCATACTGTTAGCATTAAAAATATGTATTTAGAAGTGATGGTCATTCTCATACATGTAACTTTGTAATGTGTCGTAGATTACAAATAGAATAGTCAATGGGCTTATGGTTTGGACTAATCTAATAGGTTATAAGTTATGTGTTACAACTATTCCATACTTAATGTAAAAGTCCAATCCATGACCAAGCCCATCCAAGCCCATTAGGGTGTCATATGTCTAACTATATAAACACTTCAAATGAGTCATTTGAGGTGTGTGCTTGTGTGTGTATTGTGTGTGTTTTTAATAAAAGTTCTCTTCATCTCTTATCTCTATTTCATACAAGTTAACGCCACACATACTATACCAAGTCACCATCTTTCATCTTTCTTCTAGTTCTTATATTTGTGATAAAGTTGATATATCTAAGGTCCTACAAGTGGTATCAATCGCCTAACAATGATTTAGGAGTGTGTGGAAATCGTTTGTATCAAGTTTTTTGTGTCTAAAGTTGCGTTTTTCATATTTAACGTGTACTTTTCTTGCAAAAAGTCTTGATCTTTAAGTGTTTTAGTGTTAAAGTTGTTGTTTTTCTTGAAGCTTTAGTGATTCTAAGTGTTTTGGGAAAGATTTGATCATTAGAAACAAGTGAAAAAGGAGTTTTTGAGTGAAAAAATCGTATTTTTGAAATTTTCTGGTCATCCTACGCGTTAGTTGGGTGAATAGTACGAATCTACAGCTGTGAACAGTACTTTCTGTCCTTTTTACGCATAAATTTTGGCCTAAAACCCTTTTTCTTACGCGTAACTAAGGTCAAAACCCTTTTCTTACGCGTAACATTGGTCAAAACCCTGTTCCTACGCTTAACTTGTAAGTCTACGCGTTAAATCCTACGCGTAAGTTCCATTTCTACGCATAAGTCAGATCTTACGCATAAGATTTAATCTTACGCGTAAGTTTCAGAATTCTACGCATAACTTAATCAAAGGTCTTCTCTTCGTGCTACGGTGACTCAGTACTTCCCTGACTTGGATAAGTTTGTGGAATACTTCGACACGGGATATCTTTCAAGCTTGGATAAGTTTGAGAGATCACTTTGGTTTGTAAACCTTACGCGTAAAAAAAATCTTACGCATAAGCCAAACCTTACGCGTAACTAATCTTACGCATAAACACAAAGTCTACGCATAAACTACTAATCTTACGCATAAGTTTTTTTCTTACGCATAAGTTTACTGTTTACGCATAACTTTGGTTTACGCATAACATTTCCTACGCATAAGTTTTTGTTTACGCATAACATTTTCTCTACGCTTAAGTTTACTGTCTACGCGTAAGATTCAAGGTTTACGCGTAAGTTTTGGACTCTTGACTACCAAACTTCAAACGGCCATAACTTTTGAACCGTAACTCCGTTTTCGACGAATCAGCTGTCAAAACGACCGCGAGACCGAGAAGAAGGACACGTTGAATTATCTAGAGATCATTCAAGCCCAGCTTCGAGGCCCAAATCCACTCCGAACGGAAGTTATTGAGGTTTTAAGGTTTCAGATCAGATTTTTCACCGTAAAAACTTGCATCAACTTACACTAAACACTACTCCTACTTCGTTGGAACGATCCAAGAATCAACTTTATCAATCTAGACTTCATCAATGGCTACTCAGCAAGATATTCATGCAGCCGGTGCGGAAAACCGACCTCCGATGCTCGAAAAAGGTGGATATCTCCCATGGACAAGCCGCATGCTTCGTTACATCAAAATAAAGCCTGATGGTAAATTAATGATCAACTCCATTACAAATGGTCCATTCAAGCCACGACAAGTTCAAATTGAAGGTAATCCAAATGCAACACCTCCCACTCAACCATTCGTGCGTGAACAAACAGAAGCAGATTACACAGAGGAAGACAAGAAGCAGATCGCCGCTGATGATATGGCAATGCATTTAATCCAACTTGGATTACCACGGGAGATCTTTGCTGCGGTCGACAGTTGTGAAACTGCTTATGCTATGTGGGAACGTGTCAGAAGGATATGTCATGGAACAGAGATTGGACAACAGGACGTTGAGAACAAACTTCTTACGGAATGGGAGAACTTTACATCCACTAAAGGTGAACAGATTGAATCTTACTACACAAGGTTTTGCACTTTGATGAATGAGTTAATCAGAAACAAGTTGACACCTCGAACAATTGCAACAAACATCAAATTCATCAATAACCTTCCAGAAGAATGGGGTCGTTATGTTACAATTGTCAATCAAACAAAGGATTTACATAAGGTGAATTATGATCAACTCTATGACTTTTTGAAGCAAAACCAAGCTGAGGCTAATGAAGTAAGGAAAGAAAGATTGGCAAAGAATCATGATCCTCTCGCATTAATTGCTACTACACCAACACCATTACAAGTGAACACTCAACAACCATCATCATCCACTCACAACTACATGCAACCATCATACATTCAACAACCATCACCGGTCTACCAACAACAGTTCTACCCACAGCAACAACAACATGCTATTCCACAACAGCAATACCAACAATTCCAAGAACCAGAATTCACTGAAAATGATGAAGCTACTGCAGCATTGACCCAAGCGTTTGCTTTTCTGTCAAAGGCATTCCAAGGACGCTATTCTACACCAACAAACAACAACCAAAGGATTTCATCGAACACTCGCAATAAGCAGATTGCTCAGCCGAGTTTCAATATGGGCAACGGAGGCCAAATGGTTGGAGTTTATGGGAATCAGCAAGGATATGCAACTGGAATTAACATGGGGAATCAGAATATGCTGAATGCAGGGAATCAGAATGCAGGAAATCAGTATGGTCAGTATGCAGGGAATCAGTTGGGTCAGTTTGTTGGAAATCAGAGGGGTCAGAATGTTGGTAATCAGGCAATGGGTAATCAGAATAGAAATGTTGCAGCTCCAGTAGTTGGGAATTTGGGAAATGTGAATCAGGGTAATCCGGTTAAGTGTTTCAACTGTCAGGGTGTAGGTCATATGGCACGGAACTGTCCTACTAAGCCGAACAAGAAAGATCTAGCGTACTTGCAGAAAGCAGTGATGTTGGCACAAAAGGCAGAGGCAGGATTTCAGTTGAATGCAGAGGAGAATGATTTTATGGCTCTTATGGATGACATGGAAGATAGAGAAGATATCGATGCGAACTGCATATTCATGGCGAATCTTCAGGAGGCAAAGTATGACACAGATTCTGACACACCTCCGGTCTATGACATCAATGCAGTCTCTGAGGTTATCGAAATATGTCTTTGGATCATCGACTCGGGTTGCTCCAAGCACATGACCGGGAATTTAAAGCTGCTGATCAATTTCATCTGGAAATTCATGGGAACTGTACGCTTTGGTAATGATCATGTAGCAGCTATTCAGGGTTATGGAGATCTTCAGTTTGGGAATTTTTTAATCACTCGGGTTTACTACGTCGAAGGGTTGGGACACAATTTGTTTTCAGTCGGGCAGTTTTGTGATGCAGACTTAGAAGTGGCTTTCAGAAGAAACACGGTTTTTATTAGAAATTTGGTTGGTGATGATCTCTTAACTGGTAATCGTAGTACAAACTTGTATGCTATCGACATCAACCAAATGGCTTCTACATCACCAATTTGTCTTATGACAAGGGCAACCGAAACTAAGTCCTGGCTGTGGCATAGACGTTTATCCCATCTCAATTTTGACACCATCAACAAGTTAGCCAAAGACAACATCGTCACCGGACTTCCTAAGTTCAAATACACCAAAGAACACCTATGTCCATCATGCGAACAAGGAAAAAGCAAAAGAGCATCATATAAACCCAAAACCGTACCTAGTTCGGAAGCAAGGTTACATATGTTGCACATGGACTTATGTGGCCCAATGAGAGTTGAAAGCATTAATGGGAAGAAGTATATTCTTGTTATTGTTGATGATTATTCAAGATATACTTGGGTAAAGTTTTTGAGATCAAAAGATGAAGCACCAGGCATCATCATCACCTTTCTGAAGCGTATTCAAGTTCTACTTCAAGCTCCAGTAAGGATTATAAGAACAGATAATGGCACAGAATTCACAAATCAGGAGTTAAGAACTTACCTCGAAGATGTTGGAATTACACATCAAACATCAGTTGTTAGAACTCCACAGCAGAATGGGGTAGTTGAAAGAAGAAACCGAACTCTTGTGGAAGCTGCTCGCACAATGCTGATTTTCTCTAGTGCACCTCTATTCTTATGGGCTGATGCTGTAGCCACTGCTTGTTTTACTCAAAACCGATCCCTAGTACATCCGAGATTCAATAAAACCCCATATGAGCTAGTGAACAACCGTAAACCTGACATCTCTTACCTTCACGTGTTTGGCGCTTTATGCTATCCAACGAATGATAGAGAAGATCTAGGAAAGTTAAAAGCTAAGGGTGATATTGGAATCTTCATTGGATATTCTGAAAACTCGAGGGCATTCAGGGTATATAATAGAAAAACAAAAAAGATAATGGAGACGATGAATGTGAAGTTTGACGAGATTTCACAAATGGCTTCTGAGAGATACGCTCTAGAACCCGCGCTTAATCCGATGGCTTCTGAGAGATACGCTCTAGAACCCGCGCTTAATCCAATGGCTTCTAATCAAAACGGATTAGGACCCGTACCAAACATGCAGACTTCTGGACACATCAGTTCAGGACTCGTACCTCAAGGAGCTCAGTCAACAAACATGGACAAACCTTCAGAACAAGAACTGGAAAATTTCTTCGAGTTAATGTTTGATGAATATTATGGTGGAACTTCGACAAATGCAACTCCACAACATTCCGCTGCACCAGCTCAAAACCATCCACCACCACCACCATCACAAGATGCATCTACAACAATCGAAGCTGAAGCACCAACTACATCAACATCATCTACATCTACTCAAGCAACTCCAGTACTTGACACTGACATACCAAGAGTTGATGAGCAAAACCAAAACACAAATTTTCAAGAAGAACCTACATCTAATTCAAACGATGTTGCGTTAGAAGAAGAAGAAGAAATATTTGAAAACCCGTTTGCAACAGACTCTGCTGAATCTTCTTCAAGGTTACAAGAACCATCTAACACACATTCGTTACACCCAAGGTACCCTTCTACGTTTCAATGGACAAAAGACCATCCATTAGTACATGTTATTGGTGATCCTTCAATGCCAGTTCAGACGAGGAGACAACTTGCCACCGATCTCGAATTGTGCATTTACATTTGCTCAATAAGCACCAAAGTACCTAAGAACATTCGGGAAGCAATGGCAGAAAACCCATGGATTGAAGCGATGCAGGAGGAATTTCTTCAATACCTGTTACATGACAGTTGGGAACTTGTTGAACGACCACTTGATAAACGAGTTCTTGATCTCAAGTGGTTGTGGAAGAACAAACTGGATGAGGAAATGACTGTTATTCGCAACAAAGCTCGTCTCGTGGCTAAAGGTTATCCACAAGAAGAAGGGATAGATTTCGAAGAATCATTCGCGCCTGTAGCTAGACTTGAAGCAGTCCGGATTTTCTTAGCCTATGCCGCTCACAAAAACATCACAGTCTATCAGATGGACATTAAGACAGCTTTCTTGAATGGAACTCTGAAAGAAGAAGTGTATGTGAGTCAGCCAGAGGGATTCATCGACAAAGATCATCCAGACTACGTCTACAAGCTTAAGAAAGCAATTTATGGTCTAAAACAAGCTCCAAGAGCGTGGTATGACGAACTATCATCTTTCTTGCTCAAAAACAATTTCACAAAAGGAACGGTTGATGACACCTTGTTTATCAAAAAATTCAAAGATGATATTTTGATCGTTCAAATTTACGTGGACGACATTATTTTTGGATCAACCAATCCTAACCATTCAAAACATTTTGAAAATCTCATGAAAAGTAAATTTGAAATGTCCATGATGGGGGAACTAAAATTCTTTCTTGGTTTACAAATACATCAATCCCCTCGTGGTATTTTTATCAATCAAGCTAAATATACGATAGAGATTTTGAAAAAACATGGAATGGAAAATTGTGATTCTGTTGGTACACCAATGGTCTCTTCACCAAAAATAGGTGCTGATTTGTTTGGAAAACCCATCGATCCGAAAAAATATCGGAGCATGATCGGTTCTCTCATGTACCTAACAGCTAGTCGCCCCGATATTCAATTTGCTGTATGTTTATTAGCACGGTTTCAGGCAAAGCCTACCGAACTTCACCTCAAAGAGGTTAAACGGATCTTTCGGTACCTACGAAGCACCATTAACATGGGACTTTGGTATCCGAAGGATTCGGAGTTCAATCTAACAGCATTTTCAGATGCAGACCATGCTGGTGATCAAGTTACAGCAAAGAGTACATCAGGTGGAGCACAATTTTTGGGTGAAAAGCTTGTAAGCTGGTCTTCAAAGAAACAGGATTGTACTGCACTATCAACCGCCGAAGCCGAGTATGTGTCTCTATCTGCGTGTTGTGCCCAAGTTCTTTGGATGCGGACACAGCTCACAGATTATGGCTTTACCTTTGACAGAATACCTATGTATTGTGACTCAAAAAGTGCCATAGCCATCTCGTGCAATCCCGTACACCACTCTAAGACGAAGCATATCAAAGTCCGCTACCATTTCATCAAAGAACACGTGGAAGAGGGTACTGTTGAATTATTTTTCGTTAAGACTGATTATCAACTCGCCGATCTATTTACTAAAGCCCTTCCAAAAGAAAGGTTTGACTATTTAGTTCGACGAATTGGCATGCGAAGCCTAACTCCTGAGGAGCTAGAACGTCTTCTCGAATCTTCTTGATAAATGATTTTCAAAATCGCTTCGCTGTAAATATTTTTGAAAAACAAAATACAAAATTTGAAAAACCAACAAAAACAAAATACAAAAATATAAAAGTTTCAAAAAATACAAAAACAATATAAAATCAAAAAATCCAAAAATATTCTTCTCACGACATGTCTCTCGTATAAATCAATATTCTGTACGTTTCTAGAAATGTCATTCAACAATGATACGGACATGTACAGATGCTTGAGCGGGAGTTCCTTTTTTAATGTTTTTCTAAAACATGTCGTTTCTCAAAATTTTCTTCACAATGGCTTTCGTATACCTCAGTACGAAACCCGGACTTCAATGATGACTCCTGATTATTTTCAAATCAAGGACTCGTACGTTCAATGACGATCTCTTTTTCAAAAAGTTCGAGTCTAAACAAACGAAAAAGATTTCAAGCATAAACTCGTTTTCAAAACAAAATTCTTTAGCACTTTTTCAAGATTGTTCAAAAGATTTCTCAAAATCTCTCAAAATTAGTGCTCAAGATAACTCCCTCAAAACCCTTAAGTAATTTTAAATATGCTATCATTAAGGGGGAGTACAAACAAAAATGTTCCGAATTCATGCTAAATGAAATCTGTCTTTCTCTCCAAAAAGCTTTTTCTTAATCAGTTGATATCAAAAATATCACGATATGCTATTTTTGAGGGGGAGAAGACATGATTAAAATGTGATCAAAGATGTTTAAAGATTGTGACTGAATCTCAAAAGAGCTCGACTCAGAAAGTACCAATGAATTGACGAAGCCTAAAATGTCAGTAATCGAAAGGACTTGTCCTGGACGGGTAATAATTTCAAGCTAGTCTAACTAGTGATGTAAGCGTGTCTCGAATAGGACTTGTCTGAGTAGAATGTACCGTATCGAGAGACTCTCTTTGGACTTGACCAGGACGGGTAATAACTTCAAGCTAGTCTAACTAGTGATGTAAGCGTGTCTCGAATCGGTCATGTTCACTGAAAGTGGATCAATTCAAAAAGTACAAACTCCTCACGCATGTGCAAATTTCTTAAAAATTACATGAGCACATGTGAAGGGGGAGTCCTTCAAAAAAAAAAAATGCAAAACTCTCAAAGTGTCAACAAAAATGTGTTTATATTCATAAACACTTTGAGAGATTTTCAATCAAAGGTTTCATGGCAACTATAGGATTCATGGAGTTATAAGGTGACTAAGGTTAGGAAAAACCGTCCTATGATCCGCCAGAGCCGGAGGGATCTACCCAAGGACAAATCCAATAGATTAGAATTAGAAGTCCTTAGGTATGATTGAAAAAAGGAGAAATGAGAAAGGAGAAAGAAGTAGCCCTCCATATGTTCAACCTTAGGGCAGACACCGGGTTCAACTCATATGCTACTGGTTGTTACTAAGGTGACACCGGTATTGAAGATAAAGACGTCATGGACCCAGTGACGCACTGCACTAAACCTTCTTAGCCACTCAAGTTCTCTTAAAAGAGCTTGTTTCATTCTCACGGGGAACCAGCATAATCTATCGACCTGTCTCTTAGAGATGGTTGATATTGAAGCAGGAGACCTCTCCCTAATCTCCGCATAGGAAACCAAATGTGCACTTATCGAGTCTAGAGCCCCGAGATTCATCAAAAGATCTCATAGGAACACATGATATCACTACACTGGTTGTTCAACATTAAGGACGCCAGATGTAAACTTTAGAGTCCTACGCAGATCTTAGCAATCTGCCAGAACATTTATGAGAGGATTCACTTTTGTGATTCTCAGTGATTGAATGGAAATTCCTGCCAGGGTCAACATCAAACAGCCCTGACAGCAGGTCACTTCGGTAATTCTTTATGGGTTACGCTTAGTGTTCGCGGTGGTTTCAAACGGTCTACAGTCGTGGAGTGATCCCCAGCGACTCACCCAGTCATTGAGCTACTAAGTAGGTCTTGTAAGCTCTCTCGAGAGTATCTGACATGGGAACGGCCTTGGTAAGGGTTAGAAGGAGTCTTCACACTATGCTGTTGACGATCTCTAAGTCTTATCTGTAAGTACCGGATGTTTTATTGCTAACTGTTTATATGCAGGGACACTTCATCTCCATGGCGACAGATTCCACATACTCATACATGCATCTCGAAGTCAAAGGAAAGTTCTCACAAAGATCAAAGCAAAGAAAGGCTCAAAGAAAGATTCTACGCAATGTGAAAGAATCTACAGAAGTAAAGTGACAAATATCTATGTGAAAGAACGGGAACTACAAATGCATGTATCACAAAGACTGAAGATGTATGAGCATGTTGGAATGGCAAACAACCACCACAGACGCAGAAGTGACGAAAGGCAGATTACTCCACATCGCAAAGGAACAAAGAATGATGAAAAGTCAGTCATCAAAGATCACAAAGCATGAAGGAACAAAGACTAAAGACTATTCTACAACGACACACAAAGTTAAAGACAAAGAACACGGAAGACCCACTCACGTGGAGCATCATTCGAATGACCACCCCTTAGGGGGAGATTGTTAGCATTAAAAATATGTATTTAGAAGTGATGGTCATTCTCATACATGTAACTTTGTAATGTGTCGTAGATTACAAATAGAATAGTCAATGGGCTTATGGTTTGGACTAATCTAATAGGTTATAAGTTATGTGTTACAACTATTCCATACTTAATGTAAAAGTCCAATCCATGACCAAGCCCATCCAAGCCCATTAGGGTGTCATATGTCTAACTATATAAACACCTCAAATGAGTCATTTGAGGTGTGTGCTTGTGTGTGTATTGTGTGTGTTTTTAATAAAAGTTCTCTTCATCTCTTATCTCTATTTCATACAAGTTAACGCCACACATACTATACCAAGTCACCATCTTTCATCTTTCTTCTAGTTCTTATATTTGTGATAAAGTTGATATATCTAAGGTCCTACACATACCTTGAAGTTCTTTATCACATTGAGGACAATGCTTAACTTAAGGGTGGGGGGGGGGGGTGAATAGGTAAATAAGAATTCTGCTGCCCTGGTGATCTAAGTTGTTTTCACGCTTTTAGGGTAATATATTAGAATAACTGGATCCATCCTCTGGTAAAAATGGTAATTTTTGAAATTTGAGATGTGTCCTGATTAATATTGCAATCCATTCTGGGATCGATAACATTACCTAGCACATATTGTAACCCTTTCCACTAAATTGTGAGGATTTGAGCCTATTTTTTTTATATAGCATACATCTTTTATGCTTAAATTTTTTTGTTATGAGTGTGCCGATGATTTTATTTATTCTAGAACTTGTGCTTGTAAATCATTTCGAGACCGTTGTGAGATCACATTTCTTGTGATATAAGTATGCATATGTGATAAGAGGCAATCTTAGGATCTAACCCAAATAGCCTTCCATTTTAATTTTTAGCTAGTTTCATTGACTAGTTAACCACCAACATAAAACTTTGTGTTAGCATTCATTTTTAATGCTAGATACCCCTAGTCACACCTTTTGAGCCTATCTTTTCTTTTGATTAAATCCATAAAAATACAAAAAGATTTTACACTTTTTAGCCTAGCCTTACCCTTAGTCAAGTCTTAGTTGGTTGGTAGCTATATGACAAGTTGGATGTTATGTGGGAAATCATGAAGTATGAAGAAAGTAATAATTCTGGAAGCAGCAATCAAAGCAAGTTAAGAATAAGTCATCAAAATAGATGGTGACAAGCGAATGTATGTTAAAAAAAAGTTATATATCGAATAAAATAGCCAATGAGCTATAGTGTGTAGTATTGATCGCTCAAGAATGGAGTTCTAAAGAGTACATGATAGTGGTTCAAGAATAGCTAGCAACATTTGGTTAGTAGAATTTGACTATTTTTGTATATTCTTTATCATTTACACTCTATAAAATTATCCCATGTCTTATTCCTACCCTTGACTCAAGTAAAATTATCAAGTGTTTAACATATAGTGACCATCCGATTTCTTGAGGAAATAACAATGCGCCAGCAATCTAAGGTTATCCTTGGTGACCATCCATTGTGTTGATACAAGAATTCGCGCCAGTGATCTATTTTGTTTCACATAAGATAGTTAAACGAAAGTCTTTATTATCTTTTTTTTTAACCTTAAACCCGAATAAAAGCCCTCTTTGATATGAATACTTGGTGCTTACGCCTTTACGGTGTAGTTATGTTTCTTGTACAAGCATATGGTAATATTTAAATCATGACTGAGCAATGAGTGTGATTTATCTTATACTTCACCCAAAAATGAGTGTTTCGAGTGAATTGTATCTTATTCCTTTTTCGTGAGGTGATTAGTAATGTTTATCTAGCAAGAAAATCATTTGGGTATTGTCAAACATCTCAAAGTTTCAACCATTTAAGCTCAAAATGATGGATCTAACTTGTACTTGTACTTAGAAGATTTGCATCACATTTTTCCATAACATCTTTGAAATACCATGTGGATGATATTTTATTTCTAGATTTGCCTGAGGGCAAGCAAAGTTCAAGTGTGGGGGATTTGATAACGCTCAAATTGTGCATGTTTTTAGTGGCGTTATTCGTATGTTTTTCGGCTATTTTTATATGCTTTTGTTCCATAATCGTATCAAAGTGTGTTTGCAAGCATTTGTAGCCAAAAACAGGAAAAAGTGAATAAAATGAAGGAAATGTCATTCTTATCTCGAGATTCAATTCATTCAAGCATTTCACAAAGAAGAATCCAAGTTTTCATCATTCCAAAGAACGTTGACAAGGAATAATCAAGTTTGTACAAAGAATGAAGAGCCAAGTAAAGATCAAGTTTGTTGCTGTCAGAACAAAAGCAACTGATCGGTCAGAGGAATTTGTCACATCTAACCGATCGGGTTTAACTCCAACCGACCGGTTAGTCGCAGAGGTCACAACCCACCGATCGGTCAGAGCCCGATACCGATCGGTTGGTCAGCTCGTTAAAGTTTTGCAAGATGTTTTCTATCTCATTCTACCCGATTCTAGGCCCTTCTCTCTGCCATTCTAGGTCCTTCTATTTATCTTGGAGGCCAAGTTGTTGCATTGATGAGCCTAGGCTTGATGATTAGTATAAATAGTGGCTTTGCAATCTCATTTCAACACACAATTCATCACAACTATTACAACTCAATACACCAACAACAAAGCAATCCTTTACTAGTCTCAAAAGTCTCAAATTCGTACATAAAAGTTCAGGAAGCATTGGAAGTCCAAAAAGTCAACATCCGGAGGTCAAATTCTCAAGAAGTCAACACTAACACTTAGGAAATCATTTCCTATTCATTTGTAATCATATTCCAAACATTTGTAAGACTTTAATTATGATTTCTAATGTTCAATATTCTGAGTTTATGTTCATGTTTGCTATGAGTGGCTAGTAACCTTTTTGCATTTGCTTAGATGATGTTAATTACTAAATGATTAGTCTGTGATTGTGATAACATGTTTTTAATTCAATTTCAAGTCAATTCTAAATCCCAATTAGACTAAAGTTTCATAGTGACATTTGTTGAGTCAAGTTTAACTAGTTGCTTATAATATCAATGGCCAAAAGGGTTGTTATCATTCAACTAGGTATAATCTTTTGTCTATAAAGATTGTTTTTCACCATAATTATTCTTGACTAAACAAAGGAACTAAGGTATTGTAATGAGGATACTTTTTGTTAATCAAATAGGATTGGTTATAAATGCCTAATTGGTTGAAAGTTTTAGTAGTTTATAATCAATTGTTACCTTGTTGTCTATGATACGGTTACCTTTTGTATTGACCATTTCTTAAGAGTATTTGATTAAACAAGAAACTATTCTTGTGTTTAAGGTTGTTAATTCAATTTTATGAACCTTGAATTGATCTTGAATTGATTGGTCCAAACCTAATGCTTGTTTTTATAAACTAAAATCTTGACGAAGATTTAACTTGTAGAAATGATAGATTAGATCACCAACTAATTCTAATTACCAACATGTTAAGGAAGTTATCACAATCATGCTTTTCGTATGAGTAGTTAACTAGTCTAAGCAAGTGTAGTTTTTAATCATTTGAATTATCTTATAATCATTATCGCTTGAATTAGAGATTTAATTTTAAACTTACGCTTAGATTCACTCACAAATCCCTGCGAACGATCCCGACTTACCAACCCAATCTTGCTATAGCGGACGAGTTCACTTGCTCGTATATGTTATTTCTAGATCCGGTAATCGTGTTTATAAATTTAAAACTTGTACACATATTTAGTACATCAAACTCTGAACCAAGAGAAGGGTCAATTGAGAATCTGCTCATGTGGGCTCGCAATAGAAAGAATGATGTGTGTCTTATTTTGCACCCGCCATCTTTATTGTCTCTTTATACTGCATAACATTTATATATCCTATTTTAACACAGACTGCCACTTTCATAATTAAAGCCAAGATTGATAATGTGCGTACTAGAGAGGGATGGAATTTCCCGTCATGTGGTGGTGACAAATGCAAAAAAGGCGCTACTAGGAAGGATGGACGGTTTTGGTGTGATTCATGCGATATGCCAATTGAATACCCGGTAATAAGGTAATGCTATGTTCGCAACTTATAGTTTAATCGTTTGTATGTAACAAATATATTTATGCACATTAACACTTACCATTTACCACATGTTTTCCTAAGATATCGCCTTGAGCTTGGTATATCTGATGATACCGAACAGACTGTGGTGGTCCTTTTTGATGAGCCATCGGTTGATTTGGGCAAGTTCCCAGCTTTGGCATTAGTGGCAGATAAGGATGAGGTACATTTATAAATCACTGACTGCTTACACACCATTCCCCAATTTCCATTAATCACACCTTACTCCAAAGGGTTTGGGCGAGGACACAAACTTGCCATCTCCTATAACTGACCTCATTGCCACAACACACGTATTTGAAATCAAAAGTCACCCATATTTCGAATATGGAACTTTTGAGAGTTTTACGTGTTGGACAGTGGACCCGCATCACCCGTCAGTTGAAACCACATGCTCAAGCGCTGTTGATAATGGAATTGTCGGTTCAAGCTCATCATCCAGTCTATGCACTCAGACTCCAACACTCACTACCCCATCCAAACCTGTAGAGGATAAGAGAAGAAAGAGGTAATCAAAACATGTAGTATTTACCTACTAAAAAAACACAATCATGACAACATGTCTTTCTTTATAGACCCTTATTCATGCAATACCATTTTTTGTAGTGTGGACATTGAAGATTCAGAAACGGAAAATGATCCACTGCCGATAAATGATGCCCATGGTGATAAGTCCACTATCCAAATTAATAATGCAACTTCAACATCGGAAAGCGCCTTATAAAGTCCAACCCTACAGATGATAATAAATAA
Organism: Artemisia argyi; assembly: GCA_030686995.1. Lineage (NCBI taxonomy): Eukaryota > Viridiplantae > Streptophyta > Magnoliopsida > Asterales > Asteraceae > Artemisia > Artemisia argyi. The sequence goes on along the minus strand of CM060707.1, from coordinate 72,932,179 downwards.
AGGTTATAAAAACGTATAACTTTTGGTAACAATAATTCATTTTGTACCCTAAGTATATTGCTACTGCAATACATTTAACATGAGAAACATTGTTTCGTTGTCTGCAGTGTGGATATTGAGTTATCGGAAGTGGATATTGAGCTGATAACTGTAGACGGTGAGCATGATGGTGATGATAACACTCTAACTGCCAATAAGAAGCCAAGAAGGTTAACACATGTTGAGTGTTGATTTTGATCACTTATTGTTTTATATTTGCCCGCATATTAACATGTTTCTCCTTATATATTTTGTGAACAGGTTTGTTGTTGAAGATTCAGAATGAGCCCAACCAAGATGCACCCTAAGAAGACCATGAAATAGATACTTATGACCATAATAATAAATTTGATTAAAAGTGTTTTTGGGATTTTGTTTTAATTTTTGTTTGGAGGACACAAAACTCAACCGTTTCATTGCCTTTGGTTTTATGTTTGTTTGACAATATATTTTGGTTTGACATCAAGCAAAATATTGTTTATTATGTTCTAAATTCCATTTCAGGTACCTCCAAGATTAATATACTTTGGACACTTGCTACACAAGATCAAATATATATGCGTGCTACTGATGACAAATGATCATGAAGGCAATGATTGTCTTTTCGATTTCTCCATCAGACATGGTTGCCAAATGTAATTTCTAATGTACAAGCTCAATCTATGAATGATCCAAATGTTGATATCTGTATACTATTTCATATGGTAGTCGTGTAACCAAATTTCTAATTAATGAAACTAATTTTTATATAATTCTCTAATTGTTATGTTGTATTCCTTATTTTCATTCGCTTATATAACCATTTAAATAATTGATCACCCTAAATTACATAAAGGGACATTTAACTTCAAAAATTCGTGTGCATAATTCATTCTTAATACCTAATAAAAAATGTTTATGGAAAGATAACCCATTGTAAATACCCAATAAATAGTGTTTATGGAAATCTAACAATCACAAAAACTGTTAGGATACATTGATGCTTATTTGGTTACCGCTGTCTTTAAAAGCCATATTGTATCCTGACTCAAAAATTCAGATAATATCAACCAAGTAATGATCAATAAGTCAAACAGCCTAAACCAATGCTTCCGTGGAATGTAGTGTTTCCCCGGATCGTTAAATCCCAACGAGGCGTGAAATCTGAAATAAAATGACTTTGAGATCAAGTGATTTGAACAGGAAAAGGGGTTAAGTGTTTGTACTACTGAAATATAAGTTAGAATAGCTTTGATAAGCTATATCAACTAATACGTGAAATCAGATAAGTACAAATGAAAAGGAACTGGAAAACGTATACGTTTAATATTTAAACGTAAACAACAAAAACGATTTTAACTATAGTAGTAATTTGTATGCCTTAGGGGCTTAAATGCAAATTAAATAAACTTAAAATATTTATTTTATAATTACTAATTATTTAATTAATTATTATTATTTAATAACTATTATTAATTATTTAATAATTCACTAATAAATAAGAAAATGTAAAATAAGTCTTGAAAAATAAAATTAAAATTTGTAAAAGTCTAAAATATTATAAAACTTATTTTAAAACTAAAATTATATTTTTCTCACTATTTATCTAATTATTATTAATTAATTTTTATTTAATTATTATTTAACTAATTATATTGATTTAAATTATTAAAAATACTAAAAAGACTTAGATAATTAAGAAGATTTTTATAAATCTAATTAACCATCACAGGAATCCTAAAAAATTATAAAAAGTTTGTTTTATGTATTTTTAAACTAATTTACTAATTATTATTCTATTTATTAATTAATTACCAATTAAACTAATTATATTATAAAAAATAGAAAATGAACAGTCTAAATTCTAGAAAAATTTATAAAAATGTTTTACCTTATATAAAAGCTAGAAAAATTATAAAAACTAGGTGGTACTTTAGAGAATATAATTATGCTATTTAATTCTTATTTATTAATTAATAATTAATTAAACTAAAATTAATTCTAGAAACTACTAAATGACAAAAGAAAAATCTGGAAAAATTTATAAAAGTACTTTAATATAAAAGATATTTAATAAAAATATAAAAATGCAGAAGTGCTTATAAATAAGCTAAAAAGAAAATTAAATAGATAATTTCTATTAAATAGAAGCTATCACTATAATTAAGTTTGGCTTTTTCTATTTTTTTATTTTACAAAACTATTAAAATACTTAAAATAAGAAAATTGTATAAAGACAATTAATTTGGAAACCAAGAATAAGTACTGTGAGTGCTTATTTGCCTTGATAGTTGACCAAGTTTGACTAAATCAAGAAATAAGCTCAAATGAGCTTTTGTGGGGTCCACAAGGGTGAAATCTGGTTCACCTAAGTTAGTTGGACTTGAATAAGCTAGAATTGATGAGATAAGCTCATGGGATAAGCTAAAAAGCCACAATAAGCAACTGCTTAATGGGTGACTGAGACAGAAATGGGACAGATTTCAAATGCAATTCCAAGTGGGGTCCACTGATGCACAGGTCAAACAAAGGGTCAAATATGGAACCCTGGTAAGAGGGGGGTTGGTAGAACTAATTTGGAGCTAATGTGACCCACTGATGTGGTCACAATCAACCACCAAAGTGGTGGGTGTGATGGTGATGGTCTGTGAAGCAGGGGAGCTTTTTCCCGTGCAAGTGTATTTGGATGGGTGTAACTTGCACAAGAAAAATCACAAAAATGAAATAGATGCAGGAAACTCAAGTTCAGTTGGTAGAGTATATACACAATAAATTTCAGACCCTAAAACCTTACACAAAAATCATAATAATTCATGCCATTTTTAGTAATTTCTGATCATGCACTTTTGGCTTTTTATGAGAAACTTGAATTTTGACTTATATGAAGTTTAATTGATCCTAGCTGATTATAGATGATATGATAAGCTTAAATAAAGCTAGTTTAGGCTTAAGCTACAACTAACAAGCTTATGTAATGATTTATGGGACTCAAAACACCACACAATTAACTATGAGGAGTAATTCTTGTGATTTTGACTTTCTGTCAAAGTAGACCAAAGTTTTATGACTGATATGATCTATATAAACCTAATGTGACATGTTGAAAGCAGAAACAACAACAAAAGATACCCTGAACACCTACAAGCAGCATGAACCAAACACCCTTACTAATGACTGATTTGCAAATTTTTCAAAGCAAATGAATGATTTCTACCAATCTACTAACACAGAAGCATGTATCATGATTATTTAAACCTATTTAAACCAAAATATCTCAATAATAACAACAACAACTAGAAAATCAAGGACAAGCTATAAATGATTAAAATATGAAATACTAAGCAAATATTAAATTTGATGAATAACTATTATTTTTTTTAGGTTATATTATCACTAAGTAACTTTAATTAAACAACAATAGCACAGAGATAAGCAATTACAACTATTATTATAGAAAATGAGCTTTGAAATGAATATAAGGCTTACAATTTAGGGGCTGTGAGTATTAATGACCAAGAACCAAGGATCCTAACTCCTCCCTGAGGATCTAAACCATCTTCCACAGCTACTTTTGCTTCCAAATCAACTCTGAATCCCAGAAATCAATTCCAAAACACCACAGTTGACTTATGTTGACCACTTTTGTATTTGTGAAATTTTTTAGCTAAACTGAATTGTGAGTTACTAGAAGCTTATAATAGCTTCCTGGGAGCTTATATGTTTTATTCTAATCCATTGTTTCCATTAATACTAGCTTTAACCAAAGATTATATTTTGAATAAAAATATTACAAAATTAAAATCAAACTGAGAACTTGAATTTATCACTTAAAAAGATTCAGATTACACTTGATAATACTTAACAAAAGCTTGAAAGCTGAATTTAGCACTGGAATTTAAGAAAATACATTAGTCGACATAAGATAAATAAAATTACACTAGATATCTTATCACATTGCTTCCCTCTTCATCTTTATAGATCTTTTTGGACTTCCCACATGTTTTTGAGACTTTTTCATCACATCTTGGCCATTGAATCTCTGTAATTCATCTAAACCGTTTAAACATGCTTTTTGGCGCCAAATCGACACACGTGTAATTGTGGCTGTTTGATTAAAGCTTCTTGGAGTGATGCATAGGTGGAAGGGACAAGTTATGGTGGGTTTTGTAAAGTGAGAGGCCAAGTTGTGATGATTGCAGCTTAAAACCAGGGGTGGGATGTAGTTTGGGTGAAAAAGAGGCGGGGAAGCATTTATTGTTAGTGGGGAGTAGTTGTGAGGTGGAAGGAATGTGAGGGGGAGAGTAGGTGATGAGCTGGGAGGTGAGGTGGTGGTGGAAAACCACCCTAGTATTGGTGTTTGCAGGCTGGGGTGAGGGTGGTGAGCAGTGGTGGTGGTTTTGGGGGAGGTCAACGGGTCAACGCCCGTTTTTAATATAAAAGGGAGTGGGCTGGTTTAGTTTTGGGCTTGAGGAAAGAGTGTGGGCTGAGTAAAGGTTTTTGTTTTGGGTTGTATTTGTTTTGGTTTTGGTTTAATAATCCAAAGGGTCCGGTTGGTATGTAGTAATAAACAAGGACCAATTTTGTAATTTGGTGAAAATTAAGGGGCTGATTTTGCCACTTTCCCAAAGTAATTATAAGGACCAAATTTGCCAAGTATGAATAACCCAAGGACCAAAGATGCAATTTTTTCATTTAAAATACCCAGGGACCTTTTCTGCCAATTCCTCAAACACCAGGGACCAAACTTGTAATTTTCTGAAAGTTGAAGGGCTGAACCTGTAATTTCTCCATAGTTATCATAAGGACCAATTATGTCATTTAAGAATAGTGCAAGGTTTACTTTTAATATTTTTCCATTTTCAAAACCTTAAGGACTATATTTGACATTTTTGAAACTTGAGGGACTAAAGTTGTCATTTTGCAATTTTTTAACTTTAAAGGACTAAACTTGACAACTTATGAATCCCTAAGGACCTTTAATGATATTTTTCATTTTTTGATTTACCAGGGACTAGTTTTGCCAATTTTTCAAAGTTCAGGGACTGAAACTGTAAATTATGTGAAATGTGTTGTTTTTCATCAGTTTTCAATCTTTTTGCATAAAAACACAATCCAGGGATATTTTATGTATTCTAAGGCATTCCTGTGTGTTTTCAGATGTTTTTGCAGTTTAAATGTAACAGAAATGATGAGTATTTACACACTCATCATATCCAATGTCTCAATTCATCCACTAAAGTCATTGAATTCAATAGGGAAATGGTTTCCCAATACTACTATTTGCCAATAGCAAAAGATACAAATACATCCAATGTATGTTTAACTATTTTCAAAAGGCATTGTTGATAAATGGGTATTCAGCGTTAGTCATATCGTAAGCTGATGAGTCTACAATTATTGATAACACTACACAGGTCATGGTTCAATTGAATATAACATTTTATTTTTTGTAGATGCATAAGCTTATCGAAAAACTAAAAAAATACTAACAAGTTTGTAAGAAGAAAATAAAATTGTGAAACAAAATCCTGATTCAGAACTTGCCAAAAGTACGCTAACGTTGAGACAATATTATTTTAAATATACATACACAATAAGGAAAACTAAGGGTTTGCATTTGTTGTCAACTAATCCGCCAACACATAATATGGATTTAGAGTTGCAGAATTCATCGCATAACAATAGATATATTGATAAACTATATGTTTTATATCCTCCACTACATATGTTTATTTTATACACTTACATTATTCTTTTATACATAACAAATGTCATATAAAATACTCTTATAAGGCCATTTATAAAACACGTTAATTCGTAATTCCCTTTATAATCATTACGCGTATTTTACTTACTTCATATGTTATATACATAAACCATAATGAATTTAGTAAAATTTAAAATAAAATGCATTAGTCTGTTATTATTGAAAAAGTCAGTCTCATTACTAGATCAATAATAAGAATCTTAAAAAGCTGGAGATACTTACCATACATGCCTTTTCATTGTTCATCACACTTATTGCATCAGTTCAACAGCAGAATCACAAGAGGTGCTTGAATTGACATCTTGCTTCTATATCTTACCAAACCTGCAAGATTAAAATGCATTAGTCTGTTATTATTGAAAAAGTCAGTCTCATTATTAGATCAATAATAAGAATCTTAAAAAGCTGGAGATACTTACCATACATGCCTTTTCATTGTTCATCACACTTATTGCATCAGTTCAACAGCAGAATCACAAGAGGTGCTTGAATTGACATCTTGCTTCTATATCTTACCAAACCTGCAAGATTATGTGTTGCATAATTCAGACAGATCATCCAAATAATAAATGAATACATGTATATTTGAATTTAACAAGTTACCATATCTTCAAATTATGTATCTGATTAAATCCATCTTTGTCTTTTCGTTATAGGGTCGCAAGATAATCATGGTGAGGTTCCATCCCTGTCAGACATGTTGCATAAAACTTTTGTTATTGATACAAAAACAATTATCAGTCAGAGTGGAAAAATACAAAGCTATTGTGGTTTACGGCTAAATGAAATTGTCACATCATTTACAGGTATGCACCATCTCCAAACATTCACTTGCATTATTATAGTACAAAATTGTTGTGACAATGAATACCTGATTCGCATTTTCACCTTAATTTGTTAGGACAAACATCACGCTCAGTGGGTACTGTAACAGATATGATGCCGAATCAAATGGCTTCTACTTCCAAAACACCCTTTATGTATAAAAAAAGAAGATCACCAGGTGTTTAATTAAACAAATTATATTTGGCAGAAAATTGTTTTCATAATAATGAATAATACCTAAATGGTTCTTCATATAGGAACACTCTCTCAGCGTGCAGCTAAAAAAATCCCACACGGAGCCGCGAATTCATTTGCAGGTAATTTTATATTTTATAATTGATGCCTTTTGTCATTTATTGGATAAAAATGTTGCTATTCTCAATAATATTTACCTGTTTTGGCAAGGTGTTCCCGTTTTTTACTATAATATTGGCCCTCCATCATTTGAGTGTTGTTAGGTCATGATTTTATAACATAATCACTAAGATAGATCTAGAGAGAGAACGAGAGTAGAGAGAGAGAGAGTGGAAGGAACCCTTAGAATGAAAATGAAAGAGATGAAATTACTAGGAGAACCAACCCCCTCAAAGGAGGGGTTACAATACTATTTATAGGTGAGGACTAGGGCAACACTCCCTTCCTCCCTATCTTGAAAACGAAATGGGCTTAAGGCCCATGGGCTTGCTACATAAGCCTTAAGTTATAATAAACATACAAGCCTTAGCAACCTATTACAAGTAAATGACCGAGACTTGATAAATAGTAAAACTACGTTCCCAAAAATCTCCCCCTAAGGGTCGGTCATCAAGGTTGCTTGACGTCTTCGTCTTAATCTTTGACTTTCAATGCTTTAGACGTCTTCTAAATCATTCATTGTTCTTTGTTCTTAGTTGATGTAGTTGTGATCATCTTATTAAAAAATGTAATGACCGAGACTTGAATAAATATAAAAGTACGTTCCCAACAATCTCCCCCTAAGGGTCGGTCATCACGATTGCTAGACGTCATCATCTCTGTCATTGACTTTAGACATGAATAAATTTAGACGTCTTCAAACATGTTGTTAGAAAAATGTACTTTGCTCTGAGTCTTTGTACTTTGGTGATAGTGTATTGATCATGTAATGAAGTTGTCTGCCGATCGTCACTTCCATGTCTGTGGTGGTTGTCCGCCATTCCAATATGCTCATACATCTTTGAATTTTGACTTATACATGCACGTAGTTCCCTTTCTTAGACTTAAGATCTTTAGTCTTTATACTTTGTAGATTCTTCTTTTTGGCATAGAATCTTTCTTTGAACTTTGTGTTGCACAGATCTTTGAGGGAGCTTTTGATGACTTCAAGATGCATGTATGAGCATGTGGAATCCGTCTCCATGGAGATGATGTATCCCTGCATGTAAACAGTTAGCAATAAAACATCCGGTACTTACAGATAAGGAATTAGAGCTCGTCAACAACATAGTGTGAAGACTCCTTCTAATCCTTATCAAGGCCGTTCCCATGTCAGATACTCTCGAAGGAGCTTACGAGACCTACTAAGTAGCTCAATGACTGGGTGAGTCGCTGGGGATCACTCCACGACTGTAGACTGCTAAAGAACCACCGCGAACACTAAGCGTAACCCTTGTGGGGTTACCGAAGTGACCTACTGTCAGGGCTGTTTGATGTTGACCCTGGCAGGAGTTTCCGTTCAATCATTGAGAAATACTTATGCAATTCTCTCATAAACGTTCTAGGCAGATTGCTAAGATCTGCGAAGGACTCGATAATTTACATCTGGTGTCCATTGATGTAGAACACCAGATGTAGAAATACCAAGTGTTCCTAAGAGATCTTTGATGTATCTCATGGCTCTAGACTCGATAAGTGCTCACTTAGGTTTCCTATACGGAGACTAGGGAGGGGTCTCTTGCTTCAATATCAACTATCTCTAAGAGATAAGTCGATAGATTACCCTGGTTCTCCGTGAGAATGAAACAAGCTCTTTTAAGAGAACTTGAGTGGTTAAGAAGGTTTAGTGCATTGCGTCACTGGGTCTATGATGACTTTATCTTCAATACCGGTGTTGCCTTAGCAACAACCAGTAGCATACGAATTGAACTCGGTGTCTGCCCTAAGGTTGAACATATGGAGGGCTATTTCTTTTCACCCTTTTCTTTACTTTTCCTTTTAATTCTTCAACTCCTTCTTTCCCTTTTCATTCTTTTCTCCTTTTTTCGTATCATACCTAAGGACTTCTAGTTCTAACTATTGGTGATGTCCTTAGGTAGATCCCTCCGGCTCTGGCGGATCATAGGACGGTTTTTCCTATCTTAATCACCTTATAACTCCATGATTATCCGACAATAGCCAAGAAACCTTTGAAAATCTCTCAAAGTGTTTGTAATTATCAAATATTTGGTTTAACACTTTGAGAGTTTTGTGTTAACTTCTGAAGGGCACCCCCTTCACATGTGCTCATAAGTATTTAATAAATTTGCACATGTGGGAGGAGCGAGCACTTTTGGAATTGATCCACTTTCAGTGAACACGACCGATTCGAGACACGCTTACATCACTAGTTAGACTAGCTTGAAGTTATTACCCGGCCTGGTCAAGTCCACAGAAAGTTTCTCGAAACGGTACATTTCTACTAAGACAAATCCTTTTCGAGACACGCTTACGTGGCTAGTTAGAGAGTTCCATTGTCAGCTTTTAGGTGACAACTAGCTCTAGTAACTAACTTGATGTTATTACCCGTCGAGGAAAAGTCTTTTCGAATTTACTAACTTTTATGTTTCGTCAATTCCTGGGTGAATCTGAGTCTAGCTCGCATGAGATTTGACTTTTCAGCAACATTTAACTTTCATATTTTAATCACTTTTCTTTTCTCCCCCTCAAAAATAGCATATAAGATGTTGTTTTTGAGAAACATTTGATTAAAATATGCCTTTTGAGTATTATGGGGAGAAATCAACAAGAACTTTTGATTTTTGAGAACGATGAGTTTTCAAGTGCTCCCCCTCAACAAGTGAATACTCATTGAGGTGAAATACTTGTCTTTTGAGCAGAATTATGAAAATCAGAAAATGTTTCATTAATTCTACTCAAAAGTAAGAAGCCTTCGCTCCTTATCTAAGGATTGAGGCACTGATGCGTACCTCAGGGTCCTTTAATTACAAGCACGGGTTGTACACTGTTATGTGTGCACAAACCATTGTTTTAATACAAAATTAGTTTTCTTTTAAACAATACACTCCCCCTCAAATAATTAATGTTATTCAAGAGATAGTCTTCTTGAGCAGAATTTTGAATCGTATTTAAGAAATACTTTTTGAAAAATTCGAGAGATGATTCTGCTCAAGGTTTTAGAAAACACAATCAAGTATTATACAATAAAGAATGTTTGAAATTCAAAACTCTTTTACTGTTGAAAGTTGTTTGAGACCCGGAGTCTCTCTTTTGAGTTTTAAAATCTGAAAAAGATTTCCATCTAAAGTTGAACCTCATGGGTTCTTTTTAGAATGATTTGTTATTGTGATGAATGGAAAACTTCCGGTATTTGGGATGTTCAGATCAGAGACATTCTTTTATTGAAGCCAAAACATTCCATATTTTGAAAATTAGAAAGGTTTTGAATGACTTTGCTTTGGTCTCCACACTTGCTTTACTGGTGTAAGACAAGAGTGTAGAGTTTGGAAAAATTTGTTTCTCACCATTTTCAATCCATTTACCAGTTTAGCCTTTAAACACATTTTGTCCTTTGACCTCAAAATATGTTCCATAAGAAACATTTTGTCGAATGTTGAAATTTTGACTTTCAATGGGATGACATGTACTTGCACACAGAGAAAATGCATCAGGCACAAACAAGTATAAGATGAATCAAAAATCTCATTCTAAATCAACCTAAGTGCTCAGAATTCTCAGATTAGCACACAAAATCCCAGATTAATTCATTCTTTCACTCGAAATTTACCAATTATGATTATGGTTTGGGGTTATGATTTGAGTCTAAGCATACTTGTTAGCATCATAATGCCTGAATATTAAACAAACAAACGTCCTAGTAATAGCAGCAAAGACATCGACATCTTAAACCCTAAATCACAAGATTCTAAACCTATGTTGTTCCTAATCGAGCAACTACATCAATCGAGCATTCTTTAGTGTTCTCTAAAGCTATATAAACTAGTTAATTAGACTAAACACATAAAAATTGAAAGCCCTGATCGATAATTACATAAACCCTAGTTTCTGATTATGCCTTTTTGACCGTTGAAAACGCTTGAAACATTTAAGGAACGATTAGACAACAACCATGAAGAAATTAGAAACTCACAATCGGGAACGTTCGAGGATAAAAAAATCGTCAGTCTGAGTCGTTGAGGTTTATCGATTATGTGTGATACTTTTGAGAATATTTAAGAAACTTTTATTAGAGCCTGTTTTATTTTCCATGCAAGATCCTTTTACCTAAGTTTAAGACATTTGTGAATCTTTACTCATTAAAGGTTAATAACTTTTCCATTTGAAGTCTAAACATGGTTAACTTGGAATCCTTGCCGAAAAAAAATTTCTTTTCTCCCCCTCGAATTAGCATATATTTTGTGAAACCTTTTTGTACATTTTAATTCGAGAGATCATAGAAGTTTTAGAAAATGACATTTTAATCTGAATGATGAAGAAACATTTTATCCTTGAAGAATAAAAAATGAGGTGTCCAAACTTCATGATATTGTGAAAAGTTTTCTCCCCCTCAAAACATGTTCCATTTTGACAGAGAAAAGCAAAATTTGTTTAAATGGAGGAACATAGTTTTGAAGATTTGAAGTTTATACACAAAGAAATAAGATTCTTTTTGTAGAAAAAGTATTTACAGAAAGACTTTGATGTTTGACTCTTCTTAGGTTTTAAGAAAATTTTGCAAATCATCTGGAGTCAAACATCACATACCATTTTGGTGAATTAAATCAACAAACCTTGATGGAGGTAAAGCCTTTGCAAACAAGTCCGCCAACTGGTATTTAGTGCCCACAAAATTTAATTCAACGGTACCCTTTTCGACATGCTCCTGTGAATGGCACTTTTGGAATCACAGTAGATCGGACTCTTTGAACTAAGGGATGATCTCAAGTCCAATTGTGTGTCGAAAGGTGAAGTTGGTAATAATCTCGCATATTAGCAGGATCCAAATTGCGTGTAGACGACTCAGTAATGTCAGGAATGAGTTGAGCCGGTTCAAACGGATTAAAGAATGCTTAAAGAATGCCTCTGGGTCATGCTCTGCGGTTTGTGGAACTGATTTAGGTATGAAGTCTTCAGCTGATTGTCGTGGGTTGGACCCGGTTTGTTCTGTGGTTGTTGGAGATGCAATTGGTGGACCGTCTCTCCCAACAATTGTTGTTGTTTGTGAGGAGAATCAGGTACTTGATGGTGATCAAGATGTGCAGCGGAAATTGGTGAGACCTCAGAAAGACGGTTTTCAATCGTATCATCAAACAATGGAGCAAACAAGGTTTCCACTTCTTTACTGGTGAGAGACAATGGTTCAGCCGAAGAGTCCGGAGAGTAAAGACGGTTGAATTCGGGTCCTAAGCTGTGTTGCTCAGAAGCCATTGCAGAAGTGCTTTTAAACGGTTGATTGCGGGTCCTAAGCTATTGTGCTTAGAAGCCATTGTTGATGTGCTTTTAAACTGTTGGATGCGGGTCCTAAGCTGTTGTGCTCAGAAACCATAACATTAAGCTCGGGTCCGAAACTGATTTGTTCCGAAGCCATTCCTGTTATATCTGCAAAGAAAGAAAGAAGAGACAAGAAAAACAGAGAACACGGATCCCCAAGAGAAACTGGGTTCCAAATGTTAGAAGCATAAAGATGTAGTGTCAATTATTTTTTTTTGACACTCGAACACACAATTCCGACGGTTTTCCTTCTTGTCTCAGGGGTAGATATAGTGGAGTTCACATTAGTTTTGGTGCAAATGTCTAAAATCTTTCCTGTAGGAATCCACCTAAGACCAATCGATTTGAAAATTCTACCTGTAGGTACCCACCTAATGTTAGATCTAGGAGATGTTTTCCTTTTAGATGCAGTGGAATGAAATGTGGGAGCATCACTTCGTTGAGAAAACCTACATCCTATATTGATCCACTTCTTAGGTTTCTGACTTATGACATTTGGTTCAACGGGTTTGTTTGTCTTAGTCGATTGAGCCTTTTCAAGTGAATTTCCCTTTTGAAGATATTTTAAAGCACAGACATCATGATTATTTCCGCAACTACTCTTAGATGCTAGCCAATTCCTATTAGTTTGTTGAGAACTCCTAGGTTTTGGTTTGCAACTACTAGCAGTGTTTGGCACTACATTGGAAGGCTCCACATGAGGTTTTGAACCTAGAATTCCATCCTTTTTAAGTAGCGCCTTTTTTCTAGCCTTTTCTAGATCATAGTTCTTGTACATGTCATATCTTCCATAAAAATCTTTACTTTTAATGCTCGTATTCGACACTGTTTTCGAACTAATCCTAGATGAGCCAGGTATAATCACGTGTTGAGATTTAGCAGACACAGATGCATTTTCCTTAGGCCAAGAATGTGGAGTGACTGGTTTTTGTCAAATTGTTTTTCTCAACAACTTGGGAGGCAAACCGTGGTTTTGAAAATTTAGGTCGTTCAGATTTAAATGCAGTCGGTTGTCTAACCACTGATTGTTTTCTGATTTTTTGAGAAGGCGGTTTCCCCAAGATTGATGGTTTGCAAACTTAGTATCCACACTCTGGCCAATCAGTCTTCTTAATTTGTTTTGTAATGCAGCATGTGCAAACACCTTTTCTTGAATTTGACCTTTTAAAAGCTCATTTTCTTTAACTAATGTATCCACACGTTTTCTTTGTTCATTCAAAAATTGACCATTGTTGCCCGAATTTAGAGATTCGTCTTGCAATTGAAGTTCAAGTGAGATGCAATGTGCCTCTAGTTTTGAAAAATCTTTATGACACTGGGCAATGGTCTTTTTGAGAAGAAGGTTTTCAGACTCAAGAGTTTGATTTGATGTTTCAGCCATTAGATTATCATGTAAAGACTCAGACTCAGAACGTTTGTCAAGACATTGTACAACATCCTGGTCAACCTCTCCTTCATTACTGAAGTTAGGTTGCTCAGATTGTTGTTTCTCATTTGCAGGCATAATATGATCAACAGTAGATTGTACCTCAACCATTTACTCTTTGTCAAAGTTCGGTTCTTTGTCATAGATGGGTATGACATCTTCCTCATCCATCTGCCTTTGTCAAAGTTAGGCTCTGAGTCATAGAAGGGTCTGATCTCTACACAATCTGCATCTGTATCATTCCCCAATCTGCTGTTGTCATCATGTTTATCCGATTCTGTCCCATTGCTTTCCACGACAACCAAATTAGCTTCCAATACATCAACTTCATGATCTTGCGCTTCTTGAGTCTGCTTTTTACATCCATACTCCTGTACATTCAATTCTCTTCCTCGTTTTTGCATCTCCAGTTCTTTGACAACACTCAGATGAAGTGATCTTTCATTAAGCACATATTCTAAACAACTTAGTCATGAAACAAGTTGATCTCTAAAATCATCAACCTCCATACTAGTGATATTCTCTCTCCATTCATTGCTTTCATATTTATAGTGTATAAGAGTTTTAAAATCGATGGTCACGAACCATTTGAACTGTGTCTTGAGCGCTCTAAATACTACCATACAATCACTTCCCTGTTCAATTAGCTTTTCTAGTTGAACGATGTTTTCTTGGAGTTTCCTTTGGAAGGTTATTTGGTTCATGTCAGTTCCGAAGAATGCAGAAAAAGTACTCGAGGAAGGAAACCAATGATCTGAGAGAATCTTGCATTGAATCTTAACCGATTCAAAATGTGCTAAACATTTTTCTGTAGAATTGATGGCTCTTTTCTCAGCTTCAGTCATCTTTCTCTCAAATGGGTCTTTAGAGTCATCAGAAGCATTTGTGTCGTATACAGGGTCTGTATCATCCATGACACCCAAATTATCTTCCAATATTTTAACCTCACTGCCTATATTAACGACATCTGCAATATTCTCACCATTCCTAACCAACCTTTGAGCATTACTTCCTTGTATCCCAATTCTTTCACCTAGAGTGAGAGATTGATTTCGGAGATTTTGGATTTTAGATAAATTCTGACTCATAGTTTGTAAGAACCCCTTATAACCAATTGCGCCTGTATCATTCATGTGAGATTCCTGCATGTCTGCCATTAACATTAGATCTGCAATATCGGCTTCCAAATCTGCTGTATTGGATTCCAAACCTGCATATTCATCATCAGATGGAATATCTCCCATGACACTTTGCAAAACAGCATTGAGATTACCCCCTTCAACTTCCATTTGACTAAGTGTGGCATTGTATTCAACATTATCGTCAAAGAGTGGAGTTGAATCATAATCTAGATCTTCCACATCTGCAATATTTTCTGTATATGCCAAAAATGCCATGCTCGGTTCGATAAGATCTTCTTCATCATCAGTATCTTTCATTGTGTTTAAGCATTCAGAAGTTGAAGTCATAGCGCCATTTCCTTTCTTAGACGATACTTGACTAAGCTTCACTAGATTTTGCAGAAGAGATTGCACATTATTATGTAGTGTTGCAGGATGGTACTGTGGAATGAAGAAAGGCTCAGGTGCATTCGGAGGATTGAAGAAGAGACCATTTGGAGTGTAAATTAAGGATCCATGGTCAACAGCTGGAGATGGTGGAGCAGGGAGAATGGTCTTCAGTGGATTCATGCTTAAACAAGATTCAAGAATTTGCTTCATTCTGATGTGATGAAGTTCTTCTGTATGATGCATAGCTTCAAGATATTTCCACATTTCATTGCACTAGCTTGAAAGTCCATATACATGTAAATTGAGTTGGGAAGTGCCACTGTTATGAACCATACAGCCTGTTGGTCAGCATCGTACTGAGCAAGTTCAGTTGCATTCAAATCTTCATCAGTTTGTATTCTGATAATCCCTGTTGAGTCAGCAAGAAATATCATTTTGTATGGACCATCTTGAATGGATTTAAGCATGAGATCTGTAGTAGGACGATCTGTGAGCCATTGTAAAAATCTCCGTTTCCAAACAGTATACGTTCCTGGTAGCAACATCGGAGGCATTGATTCATTGCCAAAGAGCAGAACATGGCGAATGAGGGAGCTGTGACTATGTTGTTGATGATACTGTTGCAGATGAGAATATTGGTGCGGAAGGTAGTTGGAAGAAGGTGATTGAGACGTTGTAGATGACATTGCTCTCCCCCTTGATTGTTGCGATGTAATCGAAAAAATCAAGCAAAATGTCACACGTAAGGTCGAAATAGTGAATTCAGATTTTCCCTCCAAAAATTATTTGAAAAAAATTTTCTTTCCCAAAATTTGAAAATCACTATGAAATGCAATTATAAGGTTGCAAGAAAAATTTGAGTTTCAAAAATTTTGCCGCCAAATTTCACCGAAAAAATTTGAATTTTGGCCTAAAAATTTGAATTTTTGGCCAAAATTTTCAACGTTATACCAAAATTTAAATTTAGCATAAAAATTGAATGTTTAGTCTACTGTAGAAAATAAATTTTACTCAAAATTTCCCGCCAAAAAACTTTTTTTTTTTTTTTTTTTTTTTTTTTTTTTTTTTTTTTTTTTTAGAATGAAGAAAAGATAGATAAGAAGGAAAAAACTTAGATTAGATTAGATGAAAAGTGATTATGTTACAACTTGGATCTTAAAGGATAAGTAAAGGTTTTAAGTTTTAAGTCTAACTTGGTAAGTATTTTTAGAAAGAATTCCAAACTCAGTATGTCTTAAGTTATGTCAAACTCGGTATGACTTAGAAGTTCCCAAACTCGGTATGTCTTAAGTTATGTTTTCAAACTCGGTATGTTCTTGTAAGTTTCAAACTCGGTATGGTCTTGTAAGTTTCAAAACTCGATAAGTCATGAAATAAGTCAAACTCGGTATGGTCAAATACGTTTTCAAACTCGGTATGTTCTTGTCAGATTCAAACTCGGTATGTACTTTTAAGGTTCCAAACTCGATAAGACCAGGTATAACTCAAACTCGGTAGGTACTAGTTTAAGTCAAACTCGGTAACTTAAGTTGTTATAATACTAACTCGATAGCTAATCTTGTTGAGCTTAGATTGTCTAACTCGGTAACTTGTATTGAGTTGGGCAGAGTTTCTCCTTAGTATAAGCGACAACAAACCTAACTCGATACACGATTAGGTAAAGAAGGCTAACTCGCCAATCCTAACTCGAAAAAACTTACCAATCCAAACTCAAAAAAACCTAACTCGATAGAACTGAGGCCCTAACTCGAAAGAAGAAATCTAACTCGATAACTGGTATCAATCCTAACTCGAAAATAAACTGACCAATCCTAACTCGAAAAATCAGGCGATGAACAGTACCATTATATCACATATACACAACAAAACCAAGTTATTACTACCAAATCAAACCTAAATCAACCAATATTATCCCTTGGCGAATGATACCATTTGTTAGGTCATGATTTTATAACATAATCACTAAGATAGATCTAGAGAGAGAAAGAGAGTAGAGAGAGAGAGTGGAAGGAACCCTTATAATGAAAATGAAAGAGATGAAATTACTAGGAGAACCAACCCCCTCAAAGGAGGGGTTACAATACTATTTATAGGTGAGGACTAGGGCAACACTCCCTTCCTCCCTATCTTGAAAACGAAATGGGCTTAAGGCCCATGGGCTTGCTACATAAGCCTTAAGTTATAATAAACATATAAGCCTTAGCAACCTATTACAAGTAAATGACCGAGACTTGATAAATAGTAAAACTACGTTCCCAACAAGTGTCAGAATTGCAAGGCGGTTATGTGGTATCAAGAGAGAAGCGATAAATCAAAGAGCGCTACCAACCCAACTTTTTCCATTTGCTGTCAAGAGGGGAAATTGCTTTTCCCCAGATTTAATGAAGCACCGTCACCTCTGAAGGAGTTTATGGACTATAACAATCCGGAAAGTTTAAGATTCAAAGACCAGATCAGGGTCTATAATGGCATGTTTTGTTACACATCTTTTGGAGCAAGGATAGACCATTCAATTAACACAGGCAGAAGTCCATATACATTTAGAGTAAATGGCCAAGGCTATCATCGAATAGTTTCTCTTCTCCCTAAATAGGGCACTCAACCTAAATATGCGCAACTATACTTTTTTGACACTGGAAATGAAGTAAAGAACCGAATCAGAGCTTTTATAGACAAGGATGGGGGAGATGTGGTCGATCCATCTATAGTAGCAAGATTGATTCAAATGTTTGATCAATCAAATTCAATCACTAAGGCATTTCGAATGGCTAGAGATTGGTGTGAGTCCCATAATTCAGCCAACTTTGAACTACGGCTGATAAGTAGACAGAGTGCATCTCGGCAATACAACGCACCAACCATGGCCGAAATAGCGGCTCTAGTTACTAATGACTTTGGTGATGGGATTCCTACAAGAGACATTGTAGTAAATAACAAAGATGAAGGTTTGAAACGTATTTCTGAGTTGCATTCAGAATACATGGCACTCAAATATCCATTGTTATTCTCGTATGGAGAGGAGGGATTTCATGAAAAGATACCATATCACAACAACAGAGATGTACGCAAGACCAAAAGGTCTTTTGTCATAATGAAAGAATACTATTCATATATCATACAACAGCGAAATAACCATGGTACTACATTGCTTAAAGGTGGGCGATTATTCCAACAATACTTGGTGGATGCATACACAGATGTTGAAGAACAGAGACTTAAATGGACCAGGTAAAATTAAGATACGTTACGTGTTGATCTATATCATAATGTTTGTGACACTGTATCAAGGGGGGATACAAGTGCAGCAGGATTGGGAAAACGAATCATTCTACCAAGGAGTTTTATAGGCGGCCCAAGGTATATGATGCAAAATTACCAAGATGCAATGGCTATATGCCAGACATATGGGAACCCAGACATGTTCATCACGTTCACTGCTAATCCAAAATGGCCCGAGATTGGAGAAATGTTAAAGCACAACTCGGGCCAAAAAGGCCATGACTGTCTAGAAGTGGCAACACGTGTGTTCAAGATTAAACTTATTGAACTGTTAAACGACCTTACAAAACAACATATTTTTGGCAAATCATTAGCTTATGTTTGTTTTCAATTATATTTCAGTTGTGTATGTTATAGAATTTAAAAAACGTGGGTTACCACATGCTCATATCCTACTATGGCTAGAAGAAGAGTTAAAATGCAAAACTTTATCCCAGATAGATCATATAATTACAGCTGAGATACCATGTTTAGCAAATGATCCGGATGGGTATAAAGTAGCAACTGAGTTTATGTTACATGGTCCTTTTGGTTTCAGCAACAAAAGGTTTAGGAAGTTTTGAGCACTTACCCTCAATTGTACATGGGGCATTTTTATAATGATTGTTATGCTATTTATCGCCGGAGGAATAATAATGCTTACCATATAAAAGGGAAATTCAAGTGTAAGGATGTTAGGGCCAAAATTATGTGACATATTCGTAACAATTTTAATTTTTTGCGATGTCAGCAGGCCTTTAAAATTGTGGAAGAAAATTGGAAGCTGATGCGTGGAATTGCGCCCTCGCAAAAGGTTTTACTTCTCAAAGGATCTTGAGAAGCTTGCAATCCCCACCAGGCAGTGTACCTAACCGTTGTAGTATAGTATAGTGGCAAGTACCGGGGGATTGATCGTTCAACTCAAAGAATAGTGTTTGCTAGGGTAAAACTCAATTAAACTAGGTCTAGAGGTGAGGGATGATTCTTTTTGTATTTTTATATTTTATGGAAAGTGAGTAAAAATCTCGGGTTTTGAAGGAGTGGGCAGAATTAGTTGCTAATAAACTAACCCAAATAACTACAGATGCAATCAAAATAAAATAAAATGAACTTAAAGTAAATGTGGTGAAAACAATAATAAGAAAAAAATGTGTTTACTTAGATTTCACTACTCCCTAGCTATCTTTTACCGGTTGATTAGTTTGTTACAATTGCATGGATGACGGGTTATATTCCTTAATACCATTCGTAGGGCCGTGTACGATCTTCCCTAACTTTATAAGCTTATACCTCTTCCTATGTCGAGCCGACTACTCCTAACATGGCCTCATTAGTAGTTACCTATGCATTAAATATAACCAATTTATCGTAGTACACCTTCGATCATGTTTCTTAAGACGTTCAAGCAAGTTACCAATTGGAAGTCTGCCAGTTTTCTTAAGCCTAACATCGAAATCTTTCATCCACAACAATTATAAACAAACAACCAACCAATAATCAATATCTAAGTTTCATTACATCTAAGCAAACACAAAGAAAACCTAGGCTAGCATGTTAAAGAGAAGACAAGCATAAGATATAATCAAACAATACATAGACATATTGAATGATTGTTGGAAGACTTATCTTCAATTAAGCATTGATGAAACAAGGGTTTGAAACCCTAAAAAATACAGTAAAAATTGTCTAGGGTTTTCTCCTCTCCAAGTTGCATACAATGAATGAAAACTAGAAAAGTATATATAGATTTTACACTCTGACAGCGTCACGTTATGTTTGTGATGCCGTCAACTCGCCGCCAAAATAATACTCGTATTTCCTAGATCCACTTCTGACGCCGTCACTCTTTGTATTCTCTGGGCCGTCTCTCTTTGTGATAATACGTGACGGCCTTGGCAACCCTAAAGGGTGACGCTGTCATGAATCCTTTGGAAAACTCTTTGGCGCGTCACGTGTAACTTGATTTATCCACCTCTTTTTCAATTCTTGATGCCGTCACTAGCAATCCTTGACGCCGTCAAATACAATTTTCAGCATGATTTTGAGACTTTGTCGTTTTCTCCACTTTTCGCTCCATGATGAGGTGTAAAGTGTACCGCTTTTAAGGTGTCATTTAAACCCGAATTCGTGATTATTTGATCAAATATTGCCCTAAATTGTTCCTTTTGTCATTTTAGGTACTTTTAGAGAGAAATCTTGAAAAGGAAGCGTTTTGGACGTTTTTGGAGCATAAAAGTGAAGAAAACGGCAAAGTCTCAAATTCCTTGCTGGAACAGTACCTGACGACGTCAAGCTACAACACATGACGGCGTCAAGAGTGGCAAAAGAGGTGGATGTGGAAATTATAACATGATGGCCCAGAGTGTTTTCTTTGTTATTGGCCTAACGGCATCCCCAAGGCTGTCAAGGTCCAAATACATGTGACGGCCCAGAGCTTATTCCTACATGACGGCGTCAGAAGTGGATCTAGGCAATACGAATTTGAACTTGGCGGCGAGTTGACGGCGTCAGAGGCTAGTACATGACGCCGTCAGGATGCATAGTCTATATATATTTTTCTAATTTTTCATTGTAATGTGTGGAACTTTTGGGGAACAAGTTGTGTAAAAACCCTAGGTCGAATTTCCTGCATATTGAAGGGGTTTCAAACCCTTCTTTCTTCCATGTTTTAATTTTCATTTCTTTTACTTTATTTTGATTGCATCTTTAGTTAATTGGGTTAGTTGGCTAGCAACTAATTCCGCCCACTCCTTCAAAACCCGAGATTTTACTTGCTTTCCATAAAATATAAAAATATAAAAAGAATCATCCCTCACCTCTAGACCTAGTTTAGTAGGCTTTCTAATCCTAGCGACACTATTCCTGAGTTGAACGATCAATCCCCTGGTACTTGTCACTATACTATACTACAACGATCAGGTACACTGCCTGGTGGAGGTTGTAAGCTTCTCAAGATCCCTTGAGAGGTAAAACCTGTTGCGAGGGCGCAATTCCCACGTATCAAGTTTTAGGCGCCGCAGCCCAGGGAATAGTTATTGTCTAGGTTAGAATTTTATTTTTATTAGGTCTACTTATTAGATTCCTTTTTAGTGAGATTTTTGTTTTCTTTTTATTAGCTTTCTTGTAGTCTATCTTTTTCTTTGTGCCATTTGTTTGTAAAACCATTTTCACTTGTCACTATGGCAGATGAAATTCCATTTAGATCATTGACAATAGAGGAACAATTATGTTTCACTAATAGATTTGCTTCTTATCATTCCAATGAATTTTTATGTGATATTAGTGACATCCTAGGGGAGTTGGGGCTAAAGTTAGATGGGTTTGATGAATTCTATGCATGTGTGATTTCTATTAGACGATCATTATCAGGATCAATTCCATTTAGTGAGACCCGTTGGATGAATTTTGAGGAAAGCTTCTTAACCATTACCCACAAGTTCAACAAATTGATGGATTCGTATGAGCAAGATGGTTAGTGTTGAACTACCTAGTTGCACGAGCGGGATAGATTTCACCAAAACATACGACACACATGAGGTTAGAGTTGAGCCACCTAGTTGCATGTCATGGTTAGGCACTACCATAATACAAGATGAACACATAGGTGATATTGATGTGATGGAAGAGATAGTAGAAAACCCAAGCTCACTAAGTACCCCACAAGTCCTACCATCATTTGAGGCACACACACCGCCCGTGACTTACCCGGAAGAAGTAGAAGAAACTTTAGGAATTCCAATGGAGGTAGAACCCTTGGACCAAGCACCACTAGAGGATATAGGTTTGAATACTTATAGTGATAACCTTACCCTTAATTCTAGGGAATTTCCTAGTGTTGATAAGCCGGAACCTCAATCTTTACACAACTTTCTATCCTTAGATATATTTCTAGGAGATAAAAGAGGAATCGACCCACCCATCAACCGATATTATCTGGGTAGTTTTAGGATGAAGGAAGCCATTCACTCACCCCCTTCACCTCACGTGGCATATTTCCACCCTAAGGGTATGTATCGCTACTTCCACCCGCACTTAATCCTAAGTGTAGGGAAAACCTCCCCTATTTCCGTTAAATAAGGGTAGAGTTAGGCTCGTGACTCGAACAAAAACAAGCGCTTATTGGGAGGCAACCCAAGCTTTATTTATTTGTTTGTTTGTTTGTTTATTTGATTTTATTTGTTTCCGTGTGCACGCTTTATTTTTATTGTTTGTGGATCATGATTCAAAATAAATTGTGAAAATGCTTTATTTTGTTTTTAACTTCGTCTTAATTACATTAAAGGTATTTTGCAAAAGCTAAGTGTAAGGGGAGACCCAAATTTGTTTATAAGAGCGAAATTGAGCATGAACCACAACAATATTAAATGAGCATGTATATTAGTAATTGTTTGAGTCAAATGCTTGTATCGAGTCATAATGATGTCTTGCAGGATTTTCCAGGAACTAAGGCATACGTTTTTCAAGAAATTTTCTAGAAACTTAACATGAAATTTTTGCAGGAACATTCTGACGGAGTCAGGAGTTACAACCTGACGGCGTCAGGTACCAAAATTCCGAAAAATTTTGCGAGTTTTGTGTATACCGGAGTCTTAAAGTTTTTGTTAATTCTTTAGTTTTGTAAACTCCAGGAATTCTCCAAACATTCATTCCACAAGCATTATATCTTAAATTGTTTTCTAGGATTTGTTAGTATATATAAATTGCCGCCGATTTTACGCGAGGTTTGCCTTGATTGTTTTCTCAGGTTTAACAGGTTATATATGACAAGAAGATGATTTATATTTCTAAAGGGAAGCTTTCAACGTTCATTTTCTTGGAGGAATATCTAACCTTGTTGACACACTATCCACACCGAACGAATCAGGGGAGTATTTGTTTTCATTCTTTTACCTATTTTACTTTTACATTCTTTAATTGAACATTGTGGACAATGTTCATCCTAAGTCTAAGGGGAGGGTAAATGATGATACCTTATATGATACCATTGCACTTGATCTTGTTTGTTTGATGGTAGGTGTGTAATAAAACTAAGAGAAATACTTGTTAGTGTAATTTTAGCACCAAATTTAAATTTTTTTACAACATCTAGGAGTGAAACTTTAGCCTTAACAAGCGTCTCATGGATAGGAGTTGTATGACTAGCACAAAACCGTACCATTCAGAAAAATTTTCCACCCAAATATGTGAGGTTCGCCTTTAGATTTGATAGGAAAAACATTCATTATTAGTGATGCATCCCGATGTAACACCCTGAAAATTTGATAAGCAGCGAAAGTCTAATCGGGGTCATTACAGTTTAGTACACAGTCATACTCATAGTAAACAATTCAAAAGATAGTCAATATCATTCCATGAAAACTCAAGTAGTCAGAGTTACAAATATTTTCCAAATGTTAATCGTTTTGCAAAAGAAGTTATGAGTTTGAAAAGAATGATATTATTATTCAAAATAAAAGGGAGGTCCTGTGTGCCCTTTTTCCAGCTCCGTGCCATCATGCCTACTAATTTCCTGAGATAAACATGCAAAAAAGTCAACACAAAGGTTGAGTGAATCCATAGTAGTTTAAATTGTAATAGTGTGAACACAAGTCCAGTATTAGAAATAAACAAGCCAAGATAGACAGGTCTTGACTAAGCTGGTGAAATATTGCTCCTAAGCCTCATGAACAAGCCTTAACATCGTATCGAAATATCATAAAGATAAAAATTACCTACACCACGAGGGGTGTAGATAAAAAAGGGTCCCTCGGTGATGGAAATGTACTTGGTTTCCATGTTACTTCGAATATAGCACACCTCCTGCCAAATAATCACTTTGACAGAGATGAGCTGCCGTTCCAATAGATCTATTAGCTATATTTGCGCTCACTCGCAAGTGATTAAGGTTCGTGATATGAGGGACTTGTAGTACCGGTGTCAACTTAGGCAATATCAAATAGTAACAGCATACAAAAAAATACTTGTGTTCGGTTTATAGCATGTATCTCCCCATGGGGTTTGGAAATAATTTAAAATGTGGGACCATGAACTCACCTGACAGGTGCGTAAATCACAACGGTGCTCAAAAGTGACGGTGTACTGCTATGACTAGCATTGAAATTCCTCCAACTTGCGACCTATAAATATATAGTCATCGGTGTCTTAGATTCGATTCGTAAATGACATGTGATATGTCTCGTGTACGGTGATATCGATTCGAGTGTATTAAATATTCCAAAATAACTTTACGTAGTTATTTGTAACGTTGATACAAACCGGTGTTCAATAAATGTTAATTTATTTGTCAAAATAATAACGTTAATAAAAATATTTATGATTAAATATTTTTAGTAGATATACATATTTATTTTAAAACTACAAAGTATATATATGTATATATTCATATACAAAATTTAATTATGTAATATAATTAGTAAAGTTTCTTTGTCAAACTTGGCCCTTGTCTTTAAGAAAAGTTACACTTTTTACCCTTTGGTAAAAAACAATTACATTTTTAGTCCTTGTTATACTTTTTACACAATACACATCGATTTTAGAGTAAATTCAGTTTCTACCCTCAAATTTTTATCAAAAGTTAACAGTTTCCTTCTTAGTCCGAAAGTTTGACAGGTTTGTCAATTTTGGTCCCTTAACGCAAGGTTTTGCAAAAATAGTCCTTCGTTAAGTTTTTTTTTTTTTTTTTTTTTTTTTTTTTTTTTTTTTTTTTGAAAAAAATCAACTTTTAGTATAACGAAAATATCCTTTAAATCTTGTAAAACCTTTCTAAATCAGCTTTGAAGAGTCTCGAAAACATCTCAAAATCCTATCAGTTTCAAACCGAAACTTCCCTTTTTAAAATACTTGGGCTCGTTAGCCCAAACCTTGGCCCAAACAACATTTTTGTTATTTATAGAGGTGCTCAACTAGGATTTGGTTTAAGCTTAGTTTACGTATAATAATGTCGCGTTCCTTATGCATGTTTCGTTAGTTTGTTAAGTTTGGTTCAAAGAATTAATGTGCCAAGAAATATATATACTTCGTACGTAGGAAAACAAGTAAACGAGCCTTTCTTCAAGGGTGTCGAGGTGCTAGTGTTACGTGTGATTTAACGTCCATGTGTTATACGACTTGTGATATTTGCTTAGGTGTTTTCAAAGTGACAAACGATGAATGTAGAGCGTGTAATGCATGAAATGAACAATGTATGAATTGAAAAGGGAGATAATAACTTACAACACCAATAAGTTGGTGGGAAGTTCGCGTGACACAAGGAAAGAAACAAGCAACTTAGTACTCCTTCGTGTAGTGACCCTCGTTCCAAGATTAGTTACCCAAGTAGTTCTTAACCCAAAACCCTACTTGTGTGCCCGACCCTCTTGTTAGTAAGCAAAGGAAGAAAGAAAAGATTGTTTGCGATATGAGATTCTTGTGAAACTTGGAAGTGTGGGATAAAATGCATTTAATATGGCTTTATATAGGGTAGCAAAGGTGGTTCGAATGGTCTCCATATCATACTACACAATTCGAATGGTTGTTCAATCTTGGGACAAAGTTGTCTAGTGCCAAGGGTGTTGTCAAATCGACTTGTAAGAGTTTAGAAGCTATGATCCATTTTAAAATGGTTTAGTACAAAGATTAGAAGCATGCTTGTGTACTAGGTGTATTTGTTTAAGTTGTGTTAGTGGTCAAAGAAACATGTTATCTCTTGGTTAATAAGATCTCATGGTGTAAGGTGTTGGTATGGTGGTTAATCGAGTATTATAGACTTTTATAGGTCGGCTTGGGGTTGATTTTTGGCTAATCTCACACGCATGAAACAAAGTCAAAGGGGATGGTATACTTGGTGTCGAGTATGTAGGGAACCAAGAAATAAAAACGTGTGTATATCTATGTTGTGCACAACTGTGCTCGTTGAGTAGCATGCAAAGAAAGAAAACATAATATCCCTACGGGCTTGTGAAAAACTTGGCCCAAAAGAAATAATTATCGCTTTGGGCTTATGGTGTGTTTCGGCCCAGCAGCGAGCAAAAGAAAGAAAAATAGAACATTTGGGCTAAGGTGACATGCGGCCCAAACAAAAAGAATAGGGTGTCGGTGACTCGTGGTTTCGTAACTTCAGTTTCGGTGTCGGTGTTAGTGTCGATTCGTGTAGCCCTTCATAAACGGTGTCATTCCTAGGTATATATAGTTATATATATACATAGTGTGATAATAATTCCTAATAATATATATATATATATATATATATATATATATATATATATATATATATATATATATATATATATATATATATATATATATATATATAAAGAAAATATATATATAATAATATGTCGGTGTCATTTCAAGGTGTCAGGTCGCAAGTGGGAGTTACCGGTGTTAACCTCATTAGGTGACATCCAAGAGTGACAATCAGGTGATACAAGGTGACAAAAATAATCGGGTGACAAACAAACGGTGACCAAAGTAATTATGTGTCAAACATACGGTGTCTCATATTTAAAAAACAATTCAAATTAGCCCGCAAAATGGCTCAGGTTAGAATAGTATTGATAATTAGCATTAATAAATGACCTAGGATTTTACGGAGTATTACAGTACCCACCCGTTAGATTGGATGCGTCCCGGAATCCAAAGTTGAATCGGTGCTCGGGGTTGTCTTATCAAATAATTGTGGGTATTTAGCACGAATTTGATCCTCGCGCTCCCAAGTGAGCTCGGGTCCTCTCTTAGAGTTCCATCTGACCTTAACAATGGGAATGCGACTATGCTTAAGTCGTTTGACCTCCCGATCCATAATTTCGACGGGTTCCTCAACAAAGTTCAACTTATCGTCGATTCTGATCTCTTTCAACGGAATCACAAGGGTTTCATCCGATAAACACTTTTTCAAATTTGACACGTGGAAGGTGTTGTGTACTTTACTGAGCTCCTCAGGGAGTTCAAGTTTGTATGCCACGGGACCAGTCCTTTCAATGATCTCGAAGGGTCCAATGTATCTTGGGTTTAGCTTTCCACGTTTTCCAAACCTAATCATTCCTTTCCAAGGTGATACCTTTAGAATGACCTTGTCTCCAACTTGAAACTCCATTGGTTTCCTTCGCATATAGGCATAGCTCTTTTGCCGACCCCTAACGGCTTGCAATCGTTTTCTAATCTTTACTATTTTCTCAGTGGTTTCAAGAATCAAATCAGGACCTGAGAGTTGTACATCTCCAATCTCAGCCCAACAAACTGGTGATCGACACTTTCTTCCATAAAGTGCTTCAAACGGTGCGGCCTTAATACTCGCATGATAACTGTTGTTATATGAGAATTCTGCCAACGGTAGGTGCTTATCCCAACCTTTTCCAAAATCAATCACACACGCCCTAAGCATGTCCTCTAGGTTCTGAATAGTCCTTTCACTTTGACCATCAGTCTGTGGATGGTAAGCGGTACTCATGTCTAACTTAGTTCCTAAGGCTTTCTGTAAAGTTTGCCAAAAGTTAGACGTAAAACGGCTGTCTCGGTCGGAGATAATAGAAATCGGTACTCCATGCCGGGAAACTATCTCCTTTAGGTATAAACGTGCAAGAATGTCCATATCATCAGTCTCTTTGATTGGCAAGAAGTGCGCTGACTTCGTGAGACGATCGACAATAACCCAAATAGTGTCAAACCCACTCTATGTCTTGGGTGATTCCGTAATGAAGTCCATTGTAATCCTTTCCCATTTCCACATTGGTAGCTCTGGTTGAATCAAAAGACCGGATGGTTTTTGATGTTCAGCCTTTACTCTTGAGCAGGTCAAACACTTACCGACATACTCTGCAATGTCAGCTTTCATGTTTGGCCACCAATACAACTTCTTAAGATCATGATACATTTTTTCCAAGCCAGGATGAATGGAATATTTAGACTTATGAGACTCATGCATGATGAGGTCTCGTATTCCTCCATACAATGGAATCCAACTTCTGTCCTTGAAACACAACCTTCCATTTGGTTTCTTGACAAATCCATTCGAGCTTTCTGGCATGCCGTAAATCTTCTCGTGCGGTCTATTCTCTTCCTTAAGGGCCTCAGCTTGAACTTCAAGATTTTGAGACGGAAGTGGTGACCTAATTGTCATTCCCAATGATCTAATTCTGAGGGGTCTAAGTCGTTCCTTTCGACTCAAGGCATCTGCTACAACATTTGTCTTCCCCGGGTGATAACAAATTTCGCAATCATAGTCACTTAATAACTCTAGCCATCGACGTTGCCTCATGTTCAACTCCTTTTGATCTAAAATGTGCTGAAGACTCTTGTGATCGGTGAAAACCGTACACTTGGTTCCATATAGGTAGTGTCTCCATATCTTAAGAGCGTATACTACCGCTCCTAACTCTAGATTATGAGTAGTGTAGTTCTCTTCGTGTGGTTTAAGTTGTCTAGAAGCGTAAGCGATTACTTTAAATCTTTGCATCAATACTGCACCCAAACCTTAGATTGATGCGTCACAATATACCACGAAGTCCTCACTTCCTTCGGGTAGTGCTAATATCGGTGCTTCACAAAGCTTCTTCTTCAAAAACTGAAATGTCAATTCTTGCTCTTCTCCCCAGTCAAACTTCTTCTTCTTCTGGGTTAACTCGGTCAAAGGCTTAGCAATCCTTGAAAAACCTTCAATAAATCTCCGATAGTATCCGGCACGACCTAAAAATTGGCGTATCTTGGTAGGACTCGTAGGCGACGCCCAATTTTTAACAGCTTCGATCCTGGCAGGATCAAAATGAATACCTTTACTGCCGATAACATGCGCAAGAAATTGTACCTTCTCAATCCAAAAATCACACTTGGAAAATTTGGCGTATAATTTCTCTTCTCTGAGCAGTGTTAGTATAGCCTTTAAGTGTTCTGCGTGCTCTTCCTTACTACGTGAATAGATAAGGATATCATCGATGAATACAATCACAAACTTGTCCAAATAGGGTTTGCACACTCGGTTCATTAAGTCCATAAATACAGCGGGTGCATTTGTTAGACCAAATGGCATTACTTGGAACTCATAGTGGCCGTATCTTGTCCTAAAAGCGGTCTTAGGGATGTCTTCTTCCCTAACTCTCCGTTGGTGATAACCTGACCTCAAATAGATCTTCGAGTAAACACTCGATCCTTGTAGCTGATAAAACAGATCGTCAATCCTTGGCAACGGATATCGATTCTTCACCGTAAGTTTGTTCAACTCACGATAATAGATACACATCCTGAAGGTTCTATCCTTCTTCTTCACAAACAACACAGGTGCTCCCCACGGTGTCGAATTAGGGTGTATAAATCCTTTATCTGATAGTTCCTGCAATTGCTCAGATAACTCCTTCATTTCCGACGGTGCTAGCCTATAGGGTGCTCGTGCTACGGGTGCTGCTCCTGGCACCAAGTCGATTTGAAATTCCACTTGTCGTGTTGGCGGAAGGCCAGGCAAGTCCTCAGGGAATACCTTGGAAAGTCCCTGACTACTGGCACATCCTCAAGTCGCTTCTCCTCCGACTTCTTTTCAATGACTTGAGCCAAAAAGACTTGACATCCTCGTTCGATGTACTTCACAACTTTGATGCAAGAAATGATGCTTAGATGTGTTTTACTTTGCTCTCCGCGAATAATTAGGGTTTCGTCATTCAGAGGGATGTGAACGACCCACAAATGATCTTAGCACGGTTCTTGGATAACCAATCCATTCCAATGACAACGTCGAAACTACCAAGCCTAATAGGCATAAGGTCAATGACGAATGGGGTGTCTAATAGTCGCAGAGTGCAACCCCGGAGTATAGTGTAAGTGCTCACTAGCTTTCCATCGGCTAGTTCAAATCTCGTACGTGGTGTCTAGTTTAGCCGGTGTAATATTAAGTAGGGGTACAAGAGAAATAGATACGAAACTTTGATCGGCTCCGGAATCGAATAAAACTTTAACGAGACGGTTGTTTAGAAAGAACGTACCTGTGACTACGTTCGGATCTTGCTGGACATTTCCATCTCCCAGCACGTATGCTCTCCCACGTGCATTGTTGTCCTTGTTTGGGCACTGACGCCTGTAGTGTCCTTTCTTCCCACAAGCATGGCATACTACAGCCACGAGTTGCAAGTTAGCTCCTGTAGTCTTGCAATCTTGTGTCTTATGACCAACCCTTGAACATTTCCCACACTTAGCATAATAGGGCCCAGTGTTGTGCATCTTACACTTGTCACAAAATGGGGCAGGTCCAGCATACACAACATTCTTAACTGGCGCGGCAACATAAGCTCTGACAGCTTCCTGTCGTCGGTTCTGTTGGTTGTGGTGGATGTTTCTGCCATGGTGGTAGTTACGGTTGTTGTTGTTGTTGTTGTTGTTGTTGTTGTTGTTGTTGTTGTTGTTGTTTTTTTTGTTTTTGTTGTTGTTGTTGTTGTTGTTTGTCTTCCGATCATCAAACTTCCTTTTGTGATCATTGTTCCCCTGAGCAGAGTTACGCTTAATCTCCCGGTCTAGCAGTCTTTGGGCAATAGTCATTGCTTCTTCCAAAGATTGAGGCTTTGACGAGGTGACGTTTCCCTCGATGCTCCTGGGTAGTCCCTCAATGTACTTTTCCAACAACTTCTCCAAATCGGGAACCTTTGAAGGGCAAAGTGTGGCCAGTTCCTGAAATCGCCTATCATAAGCCCTGAGGTCACTCCCTTTCACGA
Organism: Artemisia argyi; assembly: GCA_030686995.1. Lineage (NCBI taxonomy): Eukaryota > Viridiplantae > Streptophyta > Magnoliopsida > Asterales > Asteraceae > Artemisia > Artemisia argyi. Next base: position 72,901,042 of record CM060707.1, on the reverse strand, counting down.
CCAACAGGCGAAACTCATCTTCCAGTTTCTTAACTTCTCCTCTTGGACATAACTTCTTCAACATCTTTTCCATAAAGTCAGCCCAGGTGATCTGATAGGCCTCCTCCACACCTATCTTCTGAGCAGTTGCGTTCCACCAAGACAACGCGTCTTCCAATAATGTTCCATTAGCAAACGAGACTCGGCTTTCGGCGGCACAACCGCTCCTCACAAACACAGTCTTAATTCGCTCAAACCATCTAGCAGGTTCTGTTACTCCTTCAGTGCCTTTGAAGTGGGATGGTTTACAAGCAATGAAGTCCTTATAGGTGCACTTCTGAGTCGCAGCGGACTCGCTTTCAGCAGTGGCTTGGTTATTGCTACTAGTTCGCGCCATTGTGGCAGCCTGCTCTTCCAAAGCTGCAGCAACACTGTCGGCGACCAACTTTCTGATAGCAGCCTGGGTTATAGCGGGTGACGAGGTAGCAATAGCGGTTTTGCTAGGGGCCATATCTCTATAAAATCGCAAGTGTATAAGTAAGAATTCCAAACATCGATCAATAACAAGAGAAATAATATAACCAAGCTCATAATAGTCGAGATCATCACAAAATACAGCACAATCACACCATCAACATAAACCATATCATTCATAAATAATCATCACGACATGTAACAACACACATGGAAATTATAATGAATCTCAATATGGGAGCATAATATAAGATCAAACAACTGAATCATCATAAATCAATATCAATACAGTACAATCATAACCAACATAAAGTTTTAATAATTTGAATTCATTGTTACAAAACAATAAGATAAACATTATTAATGCCACAGGTGGCAAGTTAAGATGTCCCTGAATGTAATGATACGTCATAGATCTATGAAGGTCCAGGTGCGCCTCCTGATCTCCCCTCTAGCTCTCTAATGATCCTGATCATCTCCAACATCTCTAAATCCCTGGATCTCTCACGGGCCTGAATCTCCTCAATCGTGGCTGACAGAGTGTGGATGGTAGCACTAGATGCGGCTAGCTCCTGTGTCTGATGCTCCAGCATCTGCTGCGTGATGATCGCTATCTCTCTCAAATCCTCCATCTCATGCCTCTGAACATCTAGTCGGTGACCGAACTCAGTGATGGTAGCCTGTGCCTCCTCGATCTCTGTCCCCATCATCTCAAATAACATCTCTAAAGCTGTCCTATGTACTACAAGGTTCTCGACCTGCTCCTGCATACCCTCAATCCTCTCCAAGGATATCTCCTCAATAACGCTCAACAACTCATCAAGACGATCCTCATGTCTAACCAACCTAGCAGCCAGTAGAGGGATAGTATGGTGTATCGGCTCCCTAGTAACCGGTAACACAGCTGAAGAACTCTCTCCAAGCTCAGCAGCCCTAGGTGATCCCTCAATAAACCTCCATCTACGAATGCACTCCAACAAGAACGACCATCGGCAGGCATCAACCAACCTATGAATGCTGGGTGAGGTAGGGGTCTCAGTAGGAACAGGTGATGATATCGGTACAGTAGTAGTCTGAGAGTAGAAAACCATAGGTGGTGGCATGGGTGGCAAAACCTCAGAAGAGTGGGGTGCGGTGTAAGTAGGTTGCATGTAAGGATGTGGCTCAGGTAGGGGTTATAAAGGTGATGGTGATCGAGATGGTGAAGGTGCCGGTGATGCCACAGGTGTCAGCTCTGGCGCAGACACAGGTGGAAGCACAGGTGTGGGTGATGGTACAAATGTAGGTACTGGTGGTGTAACAGTAGAAGCAGGCAAAATACAGACTCGTTTCCGAGCCGTGAATTCGCGGGTTAAGTCTCCCTCATGATATCGAAATAACTCTCTGAAAGGCTCAGGCTCAAAGGGATCAAGAATCCTCACTCGCTTGCACCGAAAAATTGGTGCAGGCGAGGATGGTGGTGGGATAGAAGTAGCAGTGTCAGAAGACTCGTCATCAGCATCTGAACCGGAATGGTGACTAGCAGGTGGTGTAGGACGGTCATCAGCAACAAGAAACTGCTGAGACATGAGATACTGATCATACATGTACTGGTCGTATGTCATAGGTCCACAGACATGACAAAAAAGAGGTTGGATAACAAAAGAATCAATGGGTGTCGAAGCAACCTCACCCTCCTCGAAGGGCTTAGTCTCTGTAGCTGGGTCTCCAGATGGAACAGGAGATGGAATGACAGGTGATACAGGTAGGGTGTCATAGTCAGAATCATGTGTGTCTCGGGTGTCTTGGGTGTCATAGTCAGATAAGTCAATGGTAGGATAGGTGGATGATGCTGGCATGACGTCGTCACTATCAGACAAGATAATAATCGGGGGCGACATGGTAGTGTAATATCCCAAAATAATAGTAATATAAGTCATTTAGTCTACATAATGCTACATACACAGTGATCATGGTGTCATAGTGAACTTAGTGCAATAGGTGCTAAAAAAATCAAACCTTAAAACATGACGTTGGCAAGCGCTGGCACGGAGGGCACTTTGGTGATAAATAGTTTGTTTAGAAATCTGGTGAGGTTATAGTCCAATGTTTTGAAAAATCATTTGGTTCTCTATAACCATGGCTCTGATGCCAATCTGTAACACCCCAAAAATTTGATAAGCAGCGAAAGTCTAATCGGGGTCTTTACAGTTTAGTACACAGTCATACTCATAGTAAACAATTCAAAAGATAGTCAATATCATTCCATGAAAACTCAAGTAGTCAGAGTTACAAACATTTTCCAAATGTTAATCGTTTAGCAAAAGAAGTTATGAGTTTGAAAAGAATGATATTATTATTCAAAATAAAAAGAAGGTCCCGTGTGCCCTTTTGCCAGCTCTGTGCCACCATGCCTGCTAATTTCCTGAGATAAACATGGTAAAAAGTCAACACAAAGGTTGAATGAATCCAGAGTATTTTGAATTGTAATAGTGTGAACACAAGTGATGCATGGGAATTGCACCAGGCTTTACCTCTCAAGGGATCCTCAGAAGCTTACAACCCCCACCAGGCAGTGTACCTGATTGTTGTAGTATAGTATAGTGACAAGTACCGGGGGATTGATCGTTCAACTTAGGAATAGTGTCGCTAGGATTAGAAAGCCTAAATACTAGTTCTAAAGGTGAGGGATGATTATTTTTGTATTTTTATATTTTTTAGAAAGCAAGTAAATATCTCAGGTTTGAAGGATGTGGGCGGAATTAGTTGCTAACCAACTAACCCAATACTAAAGATGCAATCAAAATAAAATGCTAGAAATAAAGATAAACTAAATTATACTAAAGTTGTGAGCAGTAAATGGAGAAAATGTGTTTACTTAGATTTCACTACTCCCTAGACATCTTTTACACGTTAATTACTTGTTATAATTGCATGGATGATGGATCGTATTCCTTAATACCATTCATGGGGTGGCACACTTAACTCCCCAATTCTATGAGCTCTTATCTCCTCCTACACCATGCCCAACACAACTATAGGGATTGTAAACAGTGGCTAATGCATTAAATACAACCAATAAAGACTTAGTGCGCGTCGGTTCATGTTTCTTAAGACGTTCAAGCATGTTACCAAGTGGAGATCTGCCAGTTTTCTTAAGCCTAACATATAAATCATTCATACAAGACAAGAATAAACAAGTAATCAACACATAATTAACATCTAGGTTTCATTAGATCCAAGCAAACACAAGATAGATCTAGCCTAGCATGATGGAATTAAGACAAGAACAAGATATAGACAACCAACACATAGACATATTGATTGAATTAAAAGAACACTTATATCAATTACAATGAAAGGTATCAAGGGTTTGGAACCCTTGAAAAACCTGTAAAAGTTGCACCAAAATCGTACTTAGGGTTTCTCCAAAACTTCTCTCTTTTTAATGTGAAAATTAGAAAACTATATATAGGAAAAAGGGTCTGACGGCGTCAAGACCAACCTTGTGATGCCGTCACCTCGCCGCCAAAACTATTCTCGGACTGCCTTGATCTACATTTGACGCCGTCATGACTTTTACTCTTGACGCCTTACCTTCGTGACGCCATCAAATCTGTACTGGGTCGTCATGGAATTCTGCTCTTGACGCCGTCAGGGAATTACTCTTGACGCCGTCACATACTGTTCCCAGCATGGAAAATTAAGACTTTGGCGTTTTCTTCACTTTTATGCTCCAAAAACATCCGAATTGCTTCCTTTTCCAGATTTCTCTCCCAAAGTACCTAAAATCACAAAAGGAACGATTTAGGGCAATATTTGATCAAATAAATTCGAATTCGGGCTTAAATGAACCCCTAAAAATGGATCATTTTTCGTCTCATCATATACCCTTACACTTGAGATTTGCTTGTCCTCAAGCAACTGCGTTTTTATTTTAGTCAAAATACAAGTTAGGGGTCATTTAACACTAATATAAAAGTAATTACAACAAATAATCGTTCCACTAAAGACCAATAGACAAGCACGGAGGTCATATACTAGCACCTCACAAATAGTGTTTAGATACTCACATCTCCCGGGTGTAATAAAGTATAAATTACAATATGGAAACGGAAGATATCTCTCACTACCTGTCATAGCAAAATAGATTACCATAGGCTTGGGAAAGGATCAAACCTCCACCACATGGCGTAAGCACCTAGGATAAACTATCAAATAGGTCTTTTAAAGGGTTGTAACGTTAGGTGTAGGGATATGAAATACACGGTTTTGTTGGATAAAGGAAGTTTTACTGGTGGCGAGTTAACAATCTTGGTTAATTACATGTACAAGATGGTGTTGCTAAGCTAAGACTAGACTCGACTTAAGCTAATAAATGGAAAATAACAAAAACATAAAATGAACATAGAATAAAAAGGGATGGTAGTCCGTATGTTTTTTTTTTCTTTTTCTTGATTTTTCCTTTTTTTTTTCGACTTTTTCTTTTTCGACTTTTTTTTTTTTTTTTTTTTTTTTTTTTTTTTTTTTTTTGCATACACTCTTACCCTACCATCCAAAATAATACATCATAGGGAATGAACATTTCCCTTACACTTGAATTTTTACATACTTTACAATTAAACTAATATAAAGACTCGAATTAAGAAAATCAAAACACTTGGAGCACTTTTAAGATTAATGTACATATGGGGGTAATAAATGATGTTCTTCCCCATTACTCCATAAAATAAGTACTTTACCCAATCGTCCCAATCGTCCCAAAACAATATGTACAAGGATATGACTCGACTTAGCAACCATGTAATCAATTAGATAGTTAACTTAGGGTTTAACAAATAACAATAATGCACTAAAAATGAGCGCATACACGGAAGGCTAAGGCGATTTGGTTATACATTTAAGTGGGGTGTAACAAATTCTTCCTTTAAGTAAAATGCTTAAAGTTAGAAATGAAAAGATAGGCTCGGAGGGGTGTACTAGGGGTTTCGTATACTAAAAATGAGTACAACGCTAAGGGTGTGGGAAAATTAGTTGACTTAACTAGCCAAGTAATATGACATAAATGGTCAAGTAATTATGATACGGGTTTAACACAAGGGTGATCCTAATGCCTCTTATCATGTAGTAAATCCTACTACACGAATGTAGTCTCACTAGCGGACTCGGGATGCATCACTAACGCAAGTTCTAGAATCTAAATGCTACCGGTACACTCATAAGCACTAATAGTAAATGCTTTTCCTATCAAATCTAAAGGCGAACCTCACATATTTGGGTGGAAATTTTTTCTGAATATACGGTTATGTGCTAGTCATACAATCTCCTATCCATGAGACGCTTGCTATGGCTAAAGTTTCACTCCTAAATGTTGTAAAAAAATTTAAATTTGGCGCTAAAATTGCACTAACAAGTATTTCTCATAGTTTTATTACACATCTACCATTAAACAAAACAAACTCAAGCGAAAGTGCGTATGTAAGGTATCATCTTTTTACCCTCCCCTTACACTTAAGATGAACATTGTCACCAATGTTCAAGTAAAGAATGTAAAAGTGAAAAAGTAAAGAGAATGAAATCAAATACTCCCCTGATTCGCTCGGTATGGATAATAGGGTGGCCAGGTTAAATCTTCCTCAAAGAAAATGAACAATCAAAGCTTCCCTTCTAGAATATAAATCATCTTCTTGTCATACATAACCTGTAAAACCTGATAAAATAGACAAGACAACCTCGCGTAAAATCGGCGGCATCCTATATAAGTTACTAAATCCTAGAAAACAAGATAAGATATAATGCTTGTGGAATGAAGTTTGCCAATCTCCTGGAGATTATAAAACTTAATAATTCACAAAAACCATAAGACTCCGTTAGAAAAACAAAACCGGTAAAATTTCCAGATTTTTACACTTGACGCCGTCAAGAGTAAACTCATGACGCCGTCAGAAGTGACCTGCAGAAATCCTTATGTTAAGTTTCCGGAAAATTTCTGGAAAAACTTGGTCCTACTTCCTGGAAAATCCTGCAAAACTTCATTATGACTCAATACAAGCATTTGACTCTAACAAATACGAATACACATGTTCATTTAATATTGTGGAGAATCACGATCGGTTTGTTTCTTAGAAAAATATTTGGGGTTTCCCCTAACACTTATCTTTTGCAAAAATACCTTTAGGTGGAGTTAAGACTAGGCCAAAACAACAAAGTAAAGTATTTCCACTATTTAGTTTAGAAACATGATCTACCAACAATAAAAATTAAGCATGCATAAGGAAGCAAATAACAAACAATCTAATAAAATCACACAAAACATGGGTTGCCTCCCAAGAAGCGCTTTTCTTTATTTACGAGTCTTGTAGCTAGACTTAAGGTCATGGGTTACTACGTGATCTCATCATTGGTTCCACTCTCTAGGTCATCTTCTAAACCAGTTTTGTATTCCGGACCTAGTTACAAGCATTCTTTGTAGAAACCAAGCATCCTATTCTTTACATACTCTACTCCTCTTCGTCTATCCTCCTCATTCCTATAATAAGCCGCTTGCTTGTGTTCCTTTTCGAAATTAGAGAGATGGCGGTATTGCTCAATCTTGTAGGGCATTTGATAAGCAACCTCATCATTCTCTTCCTTGAATCTAACTATCCCTAAAGTCGGATCATAACTCATCCTAGTGGCCTCAACAAATGGTTTACCAAATATTATTTGGCTTAGGCAAGCATCTATCACCGGGCGAGTGTCCTCAACTATCATAAAATCGATCTCATAGGTGAGATTCCCTATAATCACATGCAGTCCCTTCACTCTTCCTGCAAAATTACTTATCAGATTCTTATTAGGCATCATCCTAAAATCAAGTTGCTTCTTCATCACCCAATTGTAATAAGTCCTAGTCATGATGTTCACGGGGGATCTAGGGTCGATGTAAGCTTTCCATATATGCATGTGCCCGATATTGCATGGGATGTTAATGTTAGAGGGGTCTCCCATTTTGATAAGGGGGTTGCCAAGGATATATGGTCTCTCGGGACTATCGAATAAATCCTTATGGTATTCCCGTTCTTCCTTGGTTGGCAACTTATCAAAGTATTCTTCTATAGGCTCTACCTCAACTTCCTTACTCTCATCCTTTGTCTCGGCTCCTATTCTAACTTCATCCTTGTCACCCTCTTCAATCTCCTTATCCATTGGCTTAACGGTGACAACATTGACAAAGTGGCATGTTTGGATGATGAGGGGTCCTTAATTTGGCTTCCGTTATTGGTGTCCCTAGTGTCCTTCCTAGGTGTGACTAATGCTTGGTTGTTCAGGGCTTTCAACAAGTTGTCAATCTTGTTGGTCATCTCCGTTTGTTGTTGGTTGAATTCGGTTTCAAACCTAGCTATGCGAGCCTCTTGAGATGCCATAAACTTTGACATCAATCCTTCAAAATTGTTGGTACTACCAAAGTTGTTAGAAGGATTGTTGTTGAAGGTATGGTTGGAGGGTGGACCGTTTGGTTGGTAACGATTAGGCGGATTGGAAGAATTGGGTTGATTTTGTTTCCACCTAAGGTTTGGGTGATTTTTCCAAGAGGGGTTGTATGTATCACCGTAAGTGTTTGGCTCGGGCTTGAAAGTGTACCACTTATCTCCCGCTTCGTCGGTACGTGTGGATGCGTAGTCTGCAAAAGCTGTTCCGGGGAGTTCCACACAATCACGAGTGTCGTGGGGACCACTACATAATTCGCATGAAGAAGTGATTTTGTTCACTTGGCTTGAAGGCTTAGGAGCTTCGTAATATTTCATGAGAAACTTGACTTGGTCCTCAAGTTCCATGATCCTACGGTCGGGGGTGCTAGAATTGTTCGAAGGCAAAGATATTGCCTTGACCATTTTGTTCAAGTCACGGGGATCATTCCAACTTTCATTGTCATAGAGAGCAAGATCTTCTATGAGTTCCCATGATTGTTCCGCACTTAGATCATGTAGCTTACCACCGGCCGATTGGTCAATGGCTCGCCTCGTGGAGATGTCGATATGGTCATAAAAGATTTGGGCTTGGAGCCAAAGATCTATGCCATGATGAGGGACTTTTTGGAGTAAGTCCTTGAAACGAGTCCATGCTTCATAAATAGATTCATTTTGACGTTGTTGGAACATCAAGATGTCATTTCTAAGCTTAGTAGTTCTCCCTGGTGGGAAAAATTGAGCAAGGAAACGAGTGGTGAGATCATCCCATGTGGTGATGGATCCCGCGGATAAACGCTGAAGCCATTGACTAGCTTGATCCCGTAGAGAGAATTGGAATAGGCGTAATCGGGTTGTCTCTCTAGTTGCAACATCTAGGTCTATGGAATCTACGATTTTGAGGAAGTCCTTAAGATGCTGGTTTGGATCTTCGGAACGAAGTCCATGGAATGCACATCCGCTTTGCACCAACTGGATGGTGTCGGATCGCAAGGGGGTCACATTGGCTCCGGTGAGCTCAATGGTGTTTCGGTAGCCTTTTTGGTGGCTAGGCCGGGAATACTCTCCTAAGGTTCGGGGCCTAAGGGGTTCTAATGGTGGGTTTTGTTGTGGTGGGATGACGGGTTCAAAGATGTTCCCGTTGTCCATGATGTCGGGTGGTTACGAACAAAGGCACAAAGAAATAAGATAGACTAAAGAAAACCTAAAAATAAAAATAAAATCTTACTAGAAAGGAATCTAGCAAGTAGACCTAATAAAAAGAAATTCTAACCTAGACAATAACTATTCCCCGGTAGCGGCGCCAAAAACTTGATGCGTGGGAATTGCACCAGGCTTTACCTCTCAAGGGATCCTGAGAAGCTTACAACCCCCACCAGGCAGTGTACCTGATCGTTGTAGTATAGTATAGTGACAAGTACCGGGGGATTGATTGTTCAGCTTAGGAATAGTGTCGCTAGGATTAGAAAGCCTAAATACTAGTTCTAAAGGTGAGGGATGATTATTTTTGTATTTTTATATTTTTTAGAAAGCAAGTAAATATCTCGGGTTTGAAGGATTTGGGCGGAATTAGTTGCTAATCAACTAACCCAATACTAAAGATGCAATCAAAATAAAATGCTAGAAATAAAGATAAACTAAATTATACTAAAGTTGTGAGCAGTAAATGGAGAAAATGTGTTTACTTAGATTTCACTACTCCCTAGACATCTTTTACACGTTAATTACTTGTTATAATTGCATGGATGATGGATCGTATTCCTTAATACCATTCATGGGGTGGCACACTTAACTCCCCAATTCTATGAGCTCTTATCTCCTCCTACACCATGCCCAGCACAACTATAGGGATTGTAAACAGTGGCTCATGCATTAAATACAACCAATAAAGACCTAGTGCCCGTCGGTTCATGTTTCTTAAGACGTTCAAGCATGTTACCAAGTGGAGATCTGCCAGTTTTCTTAAGCCTAACATATAAATCATTCATCCAAGACAAGAATAAACAAGTAATCAACACATAATTAACATCTAGGTTTCATTAGATCCAAGCAAACACAAGATAGATCTAGCCTAGCATGATGGAATTAAGACAAGAACAAGATATAGACAACCAACACATAGACATATTGATTGAATTAAAAGAACACTTATATCAATTACAATGAAAGGTATCAAGGGTTTGGAACCCTTGAAAAACCTGTAAAAGTTGCACCAAAATCGTACTTAGGGTTTCTCCAAAACTTCTCTCTTTTTAATGTGAAAATTAGAAAACTATATATAGGAAAAAGGGTCTGACGGCGTCAAGACCAACCTTGTGACGCCGTCACCTCGCCGCCCAAACTATTCTTGGACTGCCTTGAATTACATTTGATGCCGTCAAGACTTAATCATTTCCAGGCCGTCATGACTTTTACTCTTGACGCCCTACCTTCGTGACGCCGTCAAATCTGTGCTGGGTCGTCATGGAATTCTACTCTTGACGCCGTCAGGGAATTACTCTTGACGCCGTCACCTACTGTTCCCAGCATGGAAAATTAAGACTTCGGTGTTTTCTTCACTTTTATGCTCCAAAAACATCCGAATTGCTTCCTTTTCCAGATTTCTCTCCCAAAGTACCTAAAATCACAAAAGGAACGATTTAGGGCAATATTTGATCAAATAAATTCGAATTCAAGCTTAAATGACCCCCTAAAAACGGATCATTTTTCGTCTCATCAACAAGCCCAGTATTAGAAATAAACAAGCCAAGATAGACAGGTCTTGACTAAGCTGGTGAAATATTGCTCCTAAGCCTCGCGAAACGCAAGCCTTAACATCGTATCGAAATATCATAAAGATAAAAATTACCTACACCACGAGAGGTGTAGATAACCGATGAGTGTGTAAATACTCATCATTTTATACCAATCTGAACTGCCAAAACATCCAAAAACACTCAATATTGCATCAAAATAGTGAAAATATCCCAGGAATGTGTTTTACATGTTTCAAATGCAAAAATATCAAAAACAGATGAAAAACGCACAAAGTTTGCATAATTGGCAGTTTCAGTCCCTCAAGTTTCATAAATTTGCAAAACTAGTCCCTGGTGAATCAAAACTTGTTCAAATATCATTTTAGGTCCTTGGGATTCATAAGTTGTTAGGAAAAGTCTTTTGAAGTTAAAAATCATAAATTTACAACTTTGGTCCCTCAAACTTTGGAAAATGTCAAAATCAGTCCCTGGGTTATTTAAAATGGAAAAATATTAAATATAACCCTTGTACTATTATATAATGGCATATTTGGTCCTTTGTGTTAAATATTTGATATTTACAGGTTCAACCCTTCAAGAATCAGAAAATTACAATAAAGGTCCCTGAAGTTTCAGTTTGTCAATAATAGTCCCCGGGTATTTTAAATATGAAAATTATCAAACATACCCTTGTCCTATTCACATTGGCAAGTTTGGTCCTTGTGACAACCTTGGAAGATACACAAACTCAGCCCTTTAACTTTCAATAAATTACAAAAGTGGTCCTTGTGTAAATTCAAAAACCAAACGGATCCTTTATTTACCAAAACCAAAACCAAACTAAACCTAAACAAACACAGCCCACTCACCCATCTCTACCCAGGCCCATCCCTTAGCCCAACCACAACCAAAACCGTTTTAAAAAATCCCACTTGGTCAAACCAAGTTTGACCCGTCCTTCTTCCTCACCACTTGACTACTACCCCACCCTGCAACACCTCCACCATCACCACTAGTATTTCGCCACCTCCACCTTATCCCTTCATTTCACTTCCCCAATACACCCATCACCTCAACCCCCCCCCCCCCCTAGGGCCCTGCCTCAGTCCCAAGTTGCAAAATAATCATTTCCCGCCAAAAGGAAAGAGAGTGCAGAAGTTATCCAAAAGACTTAGGAACAAGTGGGATTTGACAAGTGGGACCCAGAGAGCTGAGGAGGACTATAAAATGGAAGAGAGAAGCAGTGTGGAAGATATAATTAGGAGTAGTGTAAAATTAGATAATCGTACCTAGTTTAGTTTATGTCTCAGTTGTAATTTTAATTTTAAAATTGTTGTATTCAGTTTCCTTAATGTACTTTGAACTTCATTTAACCTTAATTTCAAGCTTTGTTATCAAAAATCAGATTTTGGCAATATTTAGTGAAATTGACAATCTCATCAAATATTGTTAAATGTTATTGTTTCATGTTCCTTTCAAGTCAATTAAGCTAATTTACAAGTTTTCTTAAGTTACTAAAGTGTTCCAGTTAGTTTAACTCACAAAAACAAAAAAATACCAAAAATACTATAAAATAGAGAAAAATCAAAAATTAGTACTAGAAGCAGAAAAAGCATGGGAGCTTGTGGAATTTGGAATTTACATGGTTTAGAACCTCAGAGGGAGGTGTTAGGATGTGTGTTGTCCCTTGGTGATTTGTTCCTCAGTTGGGCATCAATTGTAAGCAACTTTCATTTTTTTTGCATCCAATATTTCTGCACTTCATTTGTAGCTTAATTTAGTCATTTAGGTTTAATTAATGTTAGTATAAGTTAAATATTCAGTATCATGGTTGGAATCAATGTATTTCTTTGAAAAATCCACACAGTCAATCAATAAAAGGGTGTTTGGATCAAGGTTTTTGGATGTACTGTGGATAGTGTTAATGGTGTAATCTTGTTGGTTTGCTGTTTTTAGGTCCATATCAGTTTAATTGAGCCTTTAACTCAGGTCACTTTTAGCAATTTAGTCAAAATCAAGTTAAAAATCCTTTGCACAGTCCACTGTTTGAACTTGATGATTCAAATCAATCACTGAGGCTTTAAAACTTGTTAGAATTGGTATATGCAGTCTCAAATTAACATAACACATCATTCTCAGTTAGATTTGGCAAAGCAAAACTCATATTAGTCAAAGTGTCAAAAAATCTTTAAAAGTCAAAAAGTTGTTTCAGTTAATTTGCACCAACTTTGGTGATCTGTAACTTGCATGATACAAGGATTTGGGACTTGATATTTTACAAGCTTATTCTCTACTAGCTTGTTAATTTTTAGGATTTTTCTCATAATTTTTAGAAATTGTTTAGTGGGTCCCACAGACCATCAAAGTGACCTGCAGGGCAAGCTTGTGCCCTGCTCACCCAGTCATCACCTCACCACCATCACTTGGGTGGTGTTTTGTGATTACCTCAGTGGACCCCAGACCCCATAGTTAGGATTTTACAACCCCCCTCCTACCAGGGTCTCACCTTTGACCATTGGATTGACCTGAGTCACTGTGGACCCCACCTAGATTAAGCCCCATAGTTTGTCCCTAGTCTGTGTTCAATTTCAAATTGATAAGTGCTTATTTCATTTTACTCAGCTTATTTGTGCTTATTTTTAGTTATTCCTAGCTTAGTTAAGTTTGTTAAACTTAGTTGTATCTGTTTTCACCATTGTGGACCCCACCCAAGGCCATTTGACCTTATTTGACCAAACAGTCAACCAAAGTCAACTGTTTAAGATAAGGAGTTGTCACAGCTTATTTATAAGCTGATTTTAAAAGTGTCTTTACAAAAGTTTCTCATTTTCATTAGTTAAGTTAGTTTGTAAAAGAAAATCCAAGAAAAAACCAATTTAAAACAAGTGATAGTTTCTATTTAATTTCATTTAAGTTTAATTTTCATTTTTAGATTTTAATTAAGTAGCTAGTGTTTTTATATTTTTATTAAATACCTTAGATAGTAAAGTAATCTTGATAATTTTTTCAGATTTTTATTTTGTCATTTAGTGCTAATTAGATTTAATTTTAATTTTCTTTATTATTAATTAATATTAAGTAATAAATAGCTTAATTAGTTTTTATAAGTTTAAATCTAGTTTTTATAATTTTTCTAGTTCTAAAATAGTATAATAAGTTTTTAGAAAATAAATTTTGAAATTCTACTGTTCATTTTCTACTTTCCTTATTTAATTTGTTTAAAATAGATTTAAGTGAATTAATAGATAAATAATTAGTTGTTTAATCTTAAAGCATAATTTTAGAGTTTTTATAATTTTTTAGGATTCCAGTGATGGTTAAATAATTTTATAAATTTTATCTTAATTTTCTAAGTTAATTTAGTATTAATATAAATTAAAAGTAGTTTAATTAGTTTAATTAAGTTAAATAGTTTTTAATTAATTACAAAACCACAAAAAGACAAAAATATTATTTTTAATTTTTTATATTTTCTTTAAGTTCTAATTTAGGTTTAGAAAATATTTTTGTTAATTTTTAGTATAATTTAAATCATTTGTCATTTTTAGTTTGATTAAATTAGATTTTAATTTACAATTTAAATAGTTTAATTAATTAAATAATAGTTTAATATTATTTTAATCACTTTTATAATTTCTTTTTCATTTTTAATTTTAAGTTTTGAAAAAGTGTCAAAAACACCCCCTGTAGTTTCATAATTACCAAAAACCCACTTTTCCAGTCCGATACGTGATCTTAATTGTCAATTTGTGCATATATCTGGTATCTGATTATTGTGAATATTATATCTGTTTGTCAATACCAAAATAACAGTAGCAATATCATTCCTACATCATCTGGCTACTGTCCTCAGTGCCACTTTCTCATAAACGATTCCAAAAGCACCATTTCAATCTCGTCGGGACTTTAACGACCCGGGGAAACACTACACTATCACCGGAGTATTGATTCTAGGCTATCTTTGACTTGTTGACCTTGGTCAATAATAATAAGACGGTTCGGGCTCAATCAATAACAAAGGGGCCCTCGGTGATGGAAATGTACTTGGTTTCCATGTTACTTCGAATATAGCACACCTCCTGCCAAATAACCACTTTGACAGAGATGGGCTGCCGTTCCAATAGATCTATTAGCTATATTCGCGCTAACTTGCAAGTGATTAAGGTTTGTGATATGAGGGACTTGTAGTACGGGTGTCCACTTAGGCAATATCAGATAGTAACAGCATACAGGAAAATACTTGTGTTCAGTTTATAGCATGTATCTCCCCACGGGGTTTGGAAATAATTTAAAATGTGGGACCATGAACTCACCTGACAGGTGCATAAATCACAACGGTGCTCAAAAGTGACGGTGTACTGCTATGACTAGCAATGAAATTCCACCAACTTGCGACCTATAAATATATAGTCGTCGGTGTCTTAGATTCGATTCGTAAACGACATGTGATATGTCTCGTGTACGGTGATATCGATTCGAGTGTATTAAATATTCCAAAATAACTTTACGTAGTTATTTGTAACGTTGATACGAACCGGTGTTCAATAAATGTTAATTTATTTGTGGTAATAATAACGCTAATAAAAATATTTATGATTAAATATTTTTAGTAGATATACATATTTATTTTAAAGCTACAAAGTATATATATATTCATATACAAAATTTAATTATGTAAAATAATTAGTAAAGTTTCTTTTTCAAACTTGGCCCTTGTCTTTAAGAAAAGTTACACTTTTTACCCTTTGGTAAAAAACAATTACATTTTTAGTCCTTGTTATACTTTTTACACAATACACCTCGATTTTAGAGTAAATTTAGTTTCTACCCTCAAATTTTTATCAAAAGTTAACTGTTTCCTTCTTAGTCCTAAAGTTTGACAGGTTTGTCAATTTTGGTCCCTTAATGCAAGGTTTTGCAAAAATAGTCATTCGTTAAGTTTTTTTTTTGAAAAAAATCAACTTTTAGTATAACGAAAATATCCTTTAAATCTTGTAAAACCTTTCTAAATCAGCTTTGAAGAGTCTTGAAAACATCTCAAAATCCTATCAGTTTCATACCGAAACTTCCCTTTTTAAAATACTTGGGCTCGTTAGCCCAAACCTTGGCCCAAAAGACACTTTTGTTATTTATAGAGGTGCTCGACTAGGATTTGGTTTAAGCTTAGTTTACGTATAATAATGCCGCGTTCCTTATGCATGTTTCATTAGTTTGGTTAAGCTTGGTTCAAAGAATTAGTGTGCCGAGAAATATATATACTTCGTACGTAGGAAAACAAGTATACGAGCCCTTTTTTCAAGGGTGTCGAGGTGCTAGTGTTACGTGTGATTTAAAGTCCATGTGTTTTACGACGTGTGATATTTGCTTAGGTGTTTTCAATGTGACAAACGAAGAATGTAGAGCGTGTAATGCATGAAATGAACAATGTATGAATTGAAAAGGGAGATAATAACTTACAACACCAATAAGATGGTGGGAAGTTCGCGTGACACAAGGCAAGAAACAAGCAACTTAGTACTCCTTCGTGTAGTGACCCTCGTTCCAAGATTAGTTACCCAAGTAGTTCTTAACCCAAAACCTTACTTGTGTGCCCGACCCACTCGTTAGTAAGCAAAGGAAGAAAGAAAAGAGTGTTTATGATATGAGATTCTTGTGAAACTTGGAAGTGTGGGATAAATTGCATTTAATATGGCTTTATATAGGGTAGCAAAGGTGGTTCGAATGGTCTCCATATCATACTACACAATTCGAATGGTTGTTCAATCTTGGGACAAAGTTGTTTAGTGCCAAGGGTGTTGTCAAATCGACTTGTAAGAGTTTAGACGCTATGATCCATTTTAAAATGGTTTAGTACAAAGATTAGAAGCATGCTTGTGTACTCGGTGTATTTGTTTAAGTTATGTTAGTGTCAAAGAAACGTGTTATCTATTGGTTAATAAGATCTCATGGTGTAAGGTGTTGGTATGGTGGTTAATCGAGTATTATAGACATTTATAGGTTGAGGTCGATTTTTGGCTAATCTCACACGTATGAAACAAAGTCAAAGGGGATGGTATACTTGGTGTCGAGTATGTAGGGAACCAAGAAAGAAAAACATGTGTGTATCTATGTTATGCACAACTGTGCTCGTTGAGTAGCATGCAAAGAATGAAAACATAATAGCCCTACGGGCTTGTGAAAAACTTGGCCCAAATGAAATAATTATGGCTTTGGGCTTATGGTGTGTTTCGGCCCAGCAGCGAGCAAAAGAAAGAAAAAAGAACATTTGGGCTTAGGTGACATGCGACCCAAAAAAAAAGAATAGGGTGTCGGTGACTCGTGCTTTCGTAACTTTAGTTTCGGTGTCGGTGTTAGTGTCGATTCGTGTAGCCCTTCATAAACGGTGTCATTCCTAGGTATATATACTTATATATATACATAGTGTGATAATAATTCGTAATAATATATATATATATATATATATATATATATATATATATATATATATATATATATATATATATATATATATATAAAGAAAAATATATATATATATATATATAATAATATATCGGTGTCATTTCAAGGTGTCAGGTCGCAAGTGGGAGTTACCGGTGTTAACCTCATTGGGTGACATCCAAGAGTGACAATCAGGTGATACCAGGTGACAAAAATAATCGGGTAACAAACAAACGGTGACCAAAGTAATCATGTGTCAAACATACGGTGTCTCATATATAAAAAAAATTTCAAATTAGCCCGCAAAATGGCTTAGGTTAGAATAGTATCGATAATTAGCATTAATAAATGACTTGGGATTTTACGGAGTATTACACCTGAGACCGCTAGTGAGATTACATTCGTGTAGTAGGATTTACTACATGATAAGAGGCATTAGGATCACCTTTGTGTTTAAACCCGTATCATAATTACTTGACCATTTAAGTCATTTTACTTGACTAGTAAAGTCAATTAATTTTTCCCACACCTTTGCGATGTACTCATTTTTAGTACACGATACCCCTAGTACACCCCTCCGAGCCTATCCTTTCGTTTCTAACTTTAAGCATTTTATTTAAAGGAAGAATTTGTTACAACCCACCCAAATGTGCAACCAAATCGCCTTATCCTTCCTTGTATGTACTCATCTTTAGTGCATTATTGTTACATGTTTAAACCCTTAGTTAATTATCTAATTGATTACATGGTTGCTAAGTCGAGTCATATCTTGTACATATTGTTTTGGGACGATTGGGACTCATGGGTAAAGTACTTGTGTTATGGAGTAATGGGGAAGAACATCATATATTACCCCCATATGTGCGTTAATCTTAAAAAGTACTCCAAGTGTTTTGATAATCTTAATTCGAGTCATTAGAATAGTTGATTGTAAAGTATGTAAAAATTCAAGTGTAAGGGGAATGTACATTCCCTATGATGTATTATTTTGGATTGTAGGGTAAGAGTGTATGCACAAAAAAAAAAATAGAAAAAGAAAAAGAGAAAAAATACGGACTACCATCCCGTTTCATTCTATGTTTGTTTTATGTTTTTGTTATTTTTCATTTATTAGCTTAAGTTGAGTCGAGTCTTGGCTTAGAAACGCCATATTGTACATGTAATTAACCAAGATGATTAACTCGCCACCAGTAAATATTGCCTTTATTCAACAAAACCGTGTTTTCCATATCCCTACACCTAACGTTATAACCCATTAAAAGACCTCTTTGATAGTTTATCTTAGGTGCTTATGCCAAGTGGTGGAGGTTTGATCCTTTCCCAAGCCTATGGTAATATATTTTCTATGACAGGTAGTGAGAGATGTTTTCCATTTCCATATTGTGATATATGCTTTATTACACCCCAGAGATGTGAGTATCTAAACACTATTTGTGATGTGCTAGTGTATGACCTCCGTGCTTGTTTTTGGTTTTTAGTGGAACGATTATTTGTTGTAATTACTTTTATATTAGTGTTAAATGACCCCTAACTTGTATTTTGATTAGAATAAAAGCGCATTTTCTTGAGGACAAGCAAATATCAAGTGTAAGGGTATTTGATGAGGCTAAAAGTGTACTGCTTTTAAGGGGTCATTTAAGCCCGAATTCGTGATTTTTTGATCAAATATTGCCCTAAATCGTTCATTTTGTCATTTTAGGTACTTTTGGAGAGAAATCTGGAAAAGGAAGCGTTTTGGAAGTTTTTGGAGCATAAAAGTGAAGAAAACGGCAAATTCTCAAATTCCTTGCTGGAACAGTACCTGACGACGTCAAGCTACAACACATGACGGCGTCAAGAGTGGCAAAAGAGGTGGATGTGGAAATTATAATGTGACGGCCCGGAGTGTTTTCTTTGTTATTGGCCTGACGGCGTCACCAAGGCCGTCAGGTTCCAAATACATGTGACGGCCCAGAGCTTATTCCGACATGACGGCGTCAGAAGTGGATCTAGGCAATACGAATTTGAACTTGGCGGCGAGTTGACGGCGTCAGAGGCTAATACATGACGCCGTCAGGATGCATAGTATATATATATATATATATATATATATAAATATATATATATATATATATATATATATATATATATATATATATATATATATATATATATATATATATATATATATATATATATATTTCTAATTTTTCATTGTAATGTGAGGAACTTTTGGGGAACAAGTTGTGTAAAAACCCTAGGTCGAATTTCCTGCATATTGAAGGGGTTTCAAACCCTTCTTTCTTCCATGTTTGAATAAAGATAAGTACTTCAATAATCATTCAATATGTCTATGTATTGTTTGATTCTATCTTATGTGTATCTTTCTTTTAACATGTTAGGCTAGGCTTTTATTGTGTTTGCTTAGATGTAGTGAAACCTATATTTTGACTATGGGTTGATTGATTGTTTATAATTGTTACGGACGATTGTATTCGATGTTAGGCTTAAGAAAACTGGCAGACTTCCATTGGTAATTTGCTTGATTGTCTTAAGAAACATGATCGGAGGTGTACTACGATTTTTGGTTGTATTTAGTGCGTAAGAGAATTCTAATGATCCCATGTTAGGAGCCTCTAACGGCTCGACATAGGAGTGAAGTAGGATCTTATAGAGTTTGGGAATATTGTACACGGCCCTACGACTGGTATTAAAGAATATAACCCGTCATCCATGCAATTGTAACAAGCTAATCAATTGGTAAAAGATATCTAGGGAGTAATGAAATCTAAGTAAACATAACTTTTCTCATTATTGTTCCCACCACATTAGTAAATTAGTTTAATTTTCATTTCTTTTATTTTATTTTTATTGCATCTTTAGTTAATTGGGTTAGTTGGCTAGCAACTAATTCCGCCCACTCCTTCAAAACCCGAGATTTTACTTGCTTTCCGTAAAATATAAAAATACAACAAGAATCATCCCTCACCTCTAGACTTAGTTTAGTAGGCTTTCTAATCATAGCGACACTATTCCTGAGTTGAACGATCAATCCCCCATTACTTGTCACTATACTATACTACAACAATCAGGTACACTGCCTGGTGGGGGTTGTAAGCTTCTCAAGATCCCTTGAGAGGTAAAACCTGTTGCGAGGGCGCAATTCCCACGTATCACTCCAAAAACGTCCAAAATGCTTCCTTTTCTAAATTTCCTCTCAAAATTACCTAAAATGACAAAAGGAACGATTTAGGGCAATATTTGATCAAATAATTTCAACTTTGGCCTTAAATGACCCCCAAAAGCGGTACACTTTTCGTCTCATCAAATACCCTTACACTTGAGATTTGCTTGTCCTCAAGTAAATGCGCTTTTATTCTAATCAAAATACAAGCTAGGGGTCATTTAACACTAATATAAAAGTAATTGCAACTAATAATCGTTCCACTTCAACCAAAAACAAGCACGGAAATTATACACTAGCACCTCACAAATAGTGTTTAGATACTCACATCTCTCGAGTGTAATAAAGTATATATCACAATATGGAAATGGAAAACATCTCTCACTACCTGTCATAGCAAATATATTACCATAGGCTTGGGAAAGGATCAAACCTCCACCACTTGGCGTAAGCACCTAAGATAAACTATCAAAGAGGTCTTTTAAAGGGTTATAACGTTAGGTGTAGGGATATGGAAAACACGGTTTTGTTGGATAAAGGCAATATTTACTGGTGGCGAGTTAATCATCTTGGTTAATTACATGTACAATGTGGCGTTGCTAAGCCAAGTCTGGACTCGACTTAAGCTAATCAAAAACTAATCAAAACATAAAACAAACATAAAATGAAACGGGATGGTAGTCCGTATGTTTTTTTTTTTTCTTTTTCTATTTTTTTTTCTTTTTCTTGATTTTTCTATTTTTTTATTTTTTATTTTTTATTTTTTATTTTTTATTTTACACACACACACACACACACACACACACACACACACACACACACACATATATATATATATATATATATATATATATATATATATATATATATATATATATATATATATATATATACACCTTTTTTTGCATTCACTCTTGCCCTACCATCCAAAATAATACATCATAGGAAATTTGCATTCCCCTTACACTTGAACTTTTACATACTTTACAATTAACTATTCTAATGACTTGAATTAAGATAATCAAAACACTTGGAGTACTTTTTAAGATTGACGCACATATGGGGGTAATAATCATGTTCTTCCCCAATACTCCATAACACTAGTACTTTACACATGAGTCCTAATCATCCCAAAATAATATGTACAAGATATGACTCGACTTAGCAACCATGTAATCAATCAGACAATTAACTAAGGGTTTAAACACATAACAAAAATGCACTAAAGATGAGTGCATACAAGGAAGGCTAAGGCGATTTGGTTGCACATTTGGGGTGGATTGTAAATAAATTCTTCCTTTAAGTAAAATGCTTATAGTTAGAAACGAAAAGATAGGCTCAGAAGGGTGTACTAGAGGTATCGTGTACTAAACATGAGTACAACACAAAGGTGTGGGAAAAATTAATTGACTTTATTAGTTAAGTAATTATGACTTCATTGGTCAAGTAATTATGATACGGGTTTAAACACAAGGGTGATCCTAACACCTCTTATCATGTAGTAAATCCTACTACACGAATGTAGTCTCACTAGTGGTCTCGGGATGCATCACTAACGCAAGTTCTAGAATCTAAGTACTACCGGTACACTCATAAGCATCTCTTCCTAACAAATCTAGGGGCGAACCCCACACATTTGGGGTTGAAAATTTTGAGTGGTACGGTTTTTGTGCTAGTCATACAACTGCAATCCATGAGACGCTTATTAAGGCTAAAGCTTCACTCCTAAATGTTGTATTTTTTTTTTTAATTTGGCGCTAAAATTGCCCTAACAAGTATTTCTCTTAGTTTTATTACACACCTTCTATTGAACAAACAAACTCAAGTGCAATTGTATTCTCTAAGGTATCATCATTTACCCTCCGCTTACACTCAGGCTGAACATTGTCCCCGATGTTCAATAAAAAGGATGTAAAAGTAATGAAGGTAAAAGAATGAAATAAATAGTCCCCTGATTCGTTCGGCGTGGATAAATGGATAACATGGTTAAATCCTCCTCCAAGAAAATGAACGTTGAAAGCTTCCCTCCAGAAATATAAATCATCTTCTTGTCCAATATAACCTGTTAAACTTGAGAAAACAATCATGACAAACCTCGCGTAAAATCGGCGGCAATATATATATATATATATATATATATATATATATATATATATATATATATATATATATATATATATATATATATATAAGGATATAATGCTTGTGAATGAATGTTTGCAGATTTCCTGGAGTTTATAAAACTAAAGAATTAACAAAAACTTTAAGACTCCGGTAGAAAAACAAAACTTGCAAAATTTTTCAGAATTTTACACCTGACGCCGTCAGGTTATGATCCTGACGCCGTCAGAATGCTCTGACAGAAATCTTATGTTAAGTTTCCAAAAAATTTCTGGAAAAACTCATGCCTTAATTCCTGGAATTCCTGCAAAACATCATTATGACTCGATACAAGCATTTGACTCAAACAAATACTAATATACATGTTCATTTAATATTGTTCTGGTTCATGTACAATTCCGTTCTTAGAAACAAATTTAGATTTCCCTTACACTTATCTTTTGCGAAATACCTTTTTATGAAGTTAAGACAAACAACAAAGTAAAGCATTTTCACAATTTTATGAAACATGATCCTCAAACAATAAAAATAAAGCATGCATACGGAAACAAATAAAATCAAACAAACAAACAATCAAACAAACAAAACTAATAAAACTTGGGTTGCCTCCCAATAAGCGCTTTTCTTTATTTACGAGTCTTGTAGCTAGACTCAAGGTCACGGGCTATCCTATATGAGTGAGTTCCTCATCGAGGACATCTTTGGGATCAAACTTTGGTTTCAATTTCCTATCGGTTCTCTTAGTTCTGTATGACTTATTAAATTTTTTCCCATCCGGATCATATAGAATCATCTTCATATGCCATGATCCATCACTTTCCTTAGGTGGCTTGTCCCAATTGCCTTTACATTTATCACCTTCCCTTTTCCACTTGTTCATTCCTAAGTTGACAGGCATCACTCCTAGGAATTCAATCATTTTCCTAAAGACTAAGGGATCCTTAAAGGGGTTTAGTTCTTCATCCCTAGCTATGAGTTGCTCTACCGAATGTGTTTTGTTTATAAACTCCTCCTCTAAATAAAATGGGCGTTGAAGTCCTATGAAGTCTCTATTAACCCAAGGTCCGTATCTAGATTGTCTCCTATTCACATCTACCCAATGAGGCGTTGGTTCCTCACTAGTACCATAGGCATGTTTCTTAACATCATAGACCGACCAAGATTCTCCTTCTCCTACCGTTATTCTAGATTCCTTACAATCAATCATCACACTTGCGGTAGCTAAGAATCCTCTTCCTATCAATAAAGGGCATGTATTGTCACTAACCGTATCAAGAACGTGGAAATCGACTAACATTGTCAACCTTCCTATATGTACTAATACATCCTTCACTACCCCAACCGGATATGCTACACTTCCATCCTTAAGCCCTATGATTACCTCTGTTTCATCTAATTTTACTGGCTTAAGAGTGTTGTATAGAGATAATGGAAGCAAATTTAAGCTCGACCCAAGATCGGCTAATGTGTCGAAAGCCTCAGAATTTCCGATCTTACAGGGTAAAACGAATATGCCCGGATCATCTAATTTTTTAGGCAACTTGTTTTGAATGAAGGCGGTCCCATTCTTACCCAACTTAAGTTTCTCTTCATATTTCTCTAAAAGGGCATTATAATAGGAAGCACGAGCTAAGACATCAATGACGGGGCACTCAAGGTGAAGTTCCTTGAATTCATCGCCAAGGTCTTGTGTAGGAGGTGTTTCAACTATGCTATTGACTGGTTTGATGTTGGGTGTTTTATTCGATTGGTCATTTTGAAAAATTTGGGTTTGCTTGAAACACGTGCTCACGGCATTGGCCGAATATTATTGTGGACAAGAAGTAGGAGACGAAATAGATGACATAGCGTTAACGTTTAGTTTTGGATTCTTGATCGTGTTACTTGGGAGTGCTCACATTTCTCGGTCATTGACAACTTTCAATGACGTGTCAATCTTATTGGTCATCTCACTTTGTTTTTGTGTGAAATCGGCTTCAAAGTTTGCTAAACAAGTTTCTTGAGATGCCGTAAATTTGAACATCAATCCTTCAAAATTATTGGTACTACCATAGTTGTTGGAAGGATTGTTGTTGAAAGTACGGTTAGAGGGTGGACCGTTTGGTTGAAAACGATTAGGTGGAGTGGAAGCATTGTTTTGGGGCATGTTTTGGTTTTGTTTCCACCTAAGGTTCGGGTGATTTTTCCAAGAGGGGTTGTCTGAATCACCGTAAGGGTTTTGCTCAGGTTTGAAAGTGTACCACTTGTCTCCCACTTCGTCGGTATGCGAGGATGCGTAATCCGCAAAAGCTTGTTCGAGGAGTTCCATGCAATCACGTGTGTCATGGGGACCACTACATAATTCGCATGAAGAAGTGATTTTGTTCACTTGGCTTGAAGGTCTAGGAGCTTCGTAGGATTTCATAAGAAACTTGACTTGGTCTTCAAGTTCCATGCTCCTACGGTCGAGAGTGTTTGAATTGTTCGAAGGCAAAGATATTGTCTAGACCGTTTTGTTCAAATCATGGGGATCATTCCAACTTTCATTGTCATAGAGAGCAAGATCTTCTATGAGTTCCCATGATTCTTCCGCACTTAGATCATGTTAGGAATACTAATATTCTTATGGAAGACTCGGTCACCCGAATGATGTAATAGCATTATGATAGCTCGTAGTTAGTTTAATATTTAGTTTGTAGTAGTTTAGTTTAAGTAACATCGTGGAGGAAGGACGGTTCTTTGTCCACTGTATATCTGATCCACAGCCCGGGAGTGGGCATTTATTTTGTAAGTATAAATACCCCTCTCACACCAAGGGAGAGGGTTAGACCTTTCATTGCAAGTAATATAATATTTCTTTTTCTCTCATTCTCTCAAAAGGTTCCATTCTTATTTTTCCTCTTTCTAATTCAACGCCACAATACCACCATGTTCATCATGTTTGTGACTTAGTGTTTATCCTACAATTGGTATCAAGAGCCAAGGTTTCATCTTAGGGCCTTGAAAATTCGAATTTGGTGTGGTTTTTGTGGTTTTTGTTAGTTAGGAGAGTTTTTCTTTGAAAACATCTTGGTTTGATCTTTCTAGTGTTATATGATATGTTACCTTTGTGATTAGTGGTGTTTGAACTACTTAGTTTTTCAGTTGGATATGCTATTCCATATGTTGGTTGGAAGTTGTGATTGAATTGAGTCGTGTTCTTGGTATCGGTTACCATTTCTGTTGAGGTTTTCTTAGTAGCGTTTAGTTCTAATATCTAGCAGTTAGGTCTACTGTTGGTTAGCGATTACTACTTTGGGACAAAAAGACAAAATCGCTAGATTGCTACGGGTTTGGACTATTGTGCTTAGCGGTTAAATCTAGCGATTAGTGCTAGCGATTAGTGTTAGCGGTTAGTTCCTGTGTTTACCTCATCTAGCGATTACCTGAAGATAGCGTTTTGTTCCATCTTGCGTTTAAATCTAGCTAGCGATTTTCTCCTATTTTCAGTGATTAGCTTCTATTAGTTGGTGGTGGTTAGCGATTAACTTAGTAGGGAGACTCTAGTGATTGGTTAATCATTTATACCTGGTGTATGGTTGTAACATTAGTCGCGATTAATCTGATTGTGATTTGACCTTGTGAGTTTATTCTTATGACTTGACTTATTACGATCGGATATATTGTCAATTGAATTGTCGTGACCTAACACGAAGTACAAATTGTGACTCATCCATGATCTCACTCTTAGTCTAACTTGCTCACTACACCTCACGGTTTCTTCTCCAGTACTCATCCACATCATGTCAATCTCTTCAGATTCAGTGATACCTGAGATACTCAAATTATACAACATGATTGATGAACATATGTCTTCCAATCCGTCACTGCAAATTAACGTACCTGTGCCTGATAATGCTGCAATGGATCCTTCGTGCTTGGATCCTCAAGAGAATGTGATTCATCAGCCAATTATATTACCTGATGATGCAAAGGAAGGCTGCATAGAATGCTTTCGACAACTTCATTCACACCTCTCAGCACTTTTAGAGGGAACTGGATTCAAGATGGGATTCGAACGTGCATTTGCAACTCTCTTCGGTCAAGATGTTCAGACTTTCACAGACACAATGATTCTTAATTTAGATCAATTACAACAACAACTGGACCAAGGAGAATCTTCCAATTTTGGATCCATGGTTGCCCTCTGTGTGCTCAACAAACAACCGCAAAGGTTCATCGATTCAAAATCCACTATGGTATATGGCTATGAAAGTCAGATGACAATGCAGTGCTTTGCTGATCACACCGAAATTGAGGTTGACACTTTCAGAAACACATTACTCCAACACATGGATAAGGTTAAGGAGTACATTGAGGAAAGGGCAAAGCACAAACTTAAGTATGAAAACAAGGTGAAGGCATATCGGGTGGAATCAAGGGATGGTATTGCTTATTTGGGTAATGCATCGGATGTTGGGTCTGTCATCACTGAATGCAAGGGTTCTGAAACTGATAAGCTTGACACTACTGGCAATTTAGAGACTGGTGTTACACATGATATTGATGCTTAGTTCGGACAGGTTACAGAACATGGTTCATGTGATGAGGTACCCTTAATTGATCAACATAATATGCTCTCGAATGAACATCAGCATACTGATCAAATTAAACCTTTTTATGACACAAATTTGTTGGAAAAGACTAATAGCAATACTGTTTGTATTTCAACAAATATGTGTCATAAAGGGGGAGAAAGTGATCTGAATGCTGAACATAGTGATGCTTCAAGTTCTCTGCTTAAGGCTGAGTTTTTTTAAAACAAAGGACATGGACATGGTTGAAAAAGAAGTGTTTAATCAACTTTTAAACAGATTTTCACAACTTGAAAAACATTGTATTTCACTTGAAATATCAATACAACAAAAGGAAGAAAGTCTTCAAACTTGCAAACCATGTATGAATCCGGAATTGCCTGAACTTCGTGAATATTTTGTGATAAACGATTTGAAAACTCAGCTACAAGCCAAGAACATAACGATCAACAACTTGAAAGCTCGAATTAATATATATGAGAAAAGTAATGAAGCCAAAGTTAAACATGACATTAATGAAACTGAATGTAAAATGGCTAAATTACTTAAAGGGAATGAGACTTTGAAAGTACTGTGTAAAGAACTGTGTGACTTAATCAATGAAATAAATATTAAGACTGTGGAACAGTCAACATTTTTGTTAGCTAAAAACAATGATCTCATTGCTCAACCCCAAGAAAAGAGTTCCACAATTGCAGGATTAAAAAATGTGCTAAGTAATGCAACAGGGAATTGTGCGAACTCTAAGTTTACAAAACCATAAATCTTGGGATAACCAGTTTTAAATGCAATTAAAACCCAATTTGTTGTTGGACAACCGAATGCATTTATTTTTGAACGACCAAAATCCTCAAAAACCCGGTTTGTCTCCCAAGTTGATGAGAAACGTGCTTTGATTAAACCAGTCTCTTCACTAATTAAATCTAATTATCAGTTGGTCAACACT
Organism: Artemisia argyi; assembly: GCA_030686995.1. Classification (NCBI taxonomy): domain Eukaryota; kingdom Viridiplantae; phylum Streptophyta; class Magnoliopsida; order Asterales; family Asteraceae; genus Artemisia; species Artemisia argyi. The sequence continues at coordinate 72,873,206 of CM060707.1, read as the reverse complement.
TAGGTTAAGTCTCTTGCTCGTAAACCAAATGGTAAAATTATCATTTCATATGTCGGTAATTCCCAGTCTACTAGGGTCAGAAATGTTTACAAACCTGTAATGCCTTTAAGATATAGACAATGGAGAGTAGAAAACAGAACCACTCTCCATAAGAATGTCACAATGCATGAAATACCATACAGGTTTAGATCCTCTTTTAAGTGGGTACCAACGGGGAGGATATTCATGATGGATGGTAACAAATGGTCATATGAGTGTAAGCCTACATCAAATATCATGAATGACTCGAAATTCCCCAACGACTTGAATGATAGTTTTAAGAAAACCCAAGTGTGGCGACCGAAGGCACTGAAATCTCCTAAGGAAGGAGATCAGATCTCTCACCAGTGATGTGTGCCCTTCTTGACTCCTGTTTATTTCTACTCAGGACTCAGTCTTCATTTGTAACTGTTAGAATGAACGCTGGTGTTTATTCTCTCCGTATTCTTGTATATATATTTTGTACTATACACTATTTACCAATTTTCTTGTGTTGTTTTTCTCTCTCTATATAATAAGGTTCAACCATTTATGTACAGTTATTACAATTTATGGTGCTTTTCTCATAGAATGTGTTGGTACTGTAGTATGGCTGCTCTCTTGGGTGTATCTAGTCCATATTATTGCCTGGTTGATTGTCACAGTGTGTGTGCATTGTATTTGCTATATGATCAGTGTCATATTATGCTCAAAGGTCCATTTTGTAGTTTTGTGTATAATTGGCTTGATGTTTATTAAGTACAAGGGCCAGTTCTGTCATTAAAGGATAGTTGTTCGTGAACCTATATATACTCAGGATTAGCGGTTAGATATCAGTGTTTGCAAAAATATCCTCACTACTCATACACTTCTCGACCTAATCGCTAAAGCTGCCCCCACGTCTCATCGTTCTCGTTCATCTTTATTAAGTCATCTAGGTTTGTGTTGCTGCTATCACTGTGATTTCACTTTAACCTCCTTGTAGTGAGCCTAATCTTATGACTTGTAATGGCTTTGATTTAGGTGTCGGGTATCATCGATTGCATCATAATATAGGTTAGTTTGATGTTGTTTATGATTGTGATTGCATGTACCTGATTGTGTTTAATGTGTATTTGATTTTATGTGTTCATGATTGTGATTAGTGGGTTATCCGATTGGTTGGTTCTAGCGATTTAGTGGCGTGTTGCGTAATGGTTATGGATCATGTGTTGGATTAATGCCTAGTATTGCTCTTTATATCATTCTTGGTTGCAATATAGTTGGATACATGTTTAGGATTGAGTTTGTCGATTGTGTGGCTGCTGGGGATGTGATGTTCTTAATAGTGATTAGTGTATGTTCTTGATTGCGGTTACCTCTGAGCTTCTTGCTAGCGATTAAGTCTGTTAGTGTTTAATTAATCTTAGCGGTTAACTTTGGTAGAGAGTAACACTATTAGCGATTAACTCTGCTAGCGTTTAACCCTGTTAACGTTTAACTTTGATAGCGGTTAACTATCTTAGCGGTTAACTCTGATAGCGGTTATCTATGTTAGTGGTTAACTTGTTAGCGAGTATCTCTGCTAGCGATTAACTCTGTTTAGCGTTTAACTCTGATAGCGTTTATCTATCTTAGCGGTTAACTTGTTAGCGAGTAACTCTGGTAGCGATTAACTCTGATTAGTGCTTAAATCTGTTTAGCGTCTATCTCTGATAGCGATTAACTATCTTAGCGGTTATCTTGTTAGCGAGTAATTCTGTTAGCGAGTTGCTCTGCACAATGATTAACGATTAACTTCTTCTGTGCAGTTTTGTGTTTTGATCTGATTTGTACCAGTATGTTAGCTCATGTTTGCCACTCTCTATCAATGATCATCTGTGAATTATTAGTGGGGTCAACTAAGGTTTACCACATGTGGTATCTAGTATCCTGATTAGGTTTTGGTGGGATCTGCCTGCCTCTCTTGGCTTAGTTATGTTATAATAACTAAATGTCTCATGCCTTATGCTTGTTGTGTTTAAAGTGCTCTGTAATAGTCTAGTCTGTTCGTTTGCATTGACAATAAAGGGTGCTCATATGTGTCAATTATCTTGTCACCATTAACATGGTTCTCATGTGATTCTTCTGATTTCATCTACGTGTAGTGATATCAGGGGTTCACTCTTAACTGACAAGTTCACTTCCGTTTGCCCTTTCTGTTGTGATTTTTGGAACTTGCAGATATAATGGCAGACTCTAATGTTGAAGGATTATCAGCTCCACCTGTTCGCACTGATGAAGAAATTCTTCCATTTAAGAAATGGGTGCCTATCGGTAAAAGCAACTGCTACTTGAAGGCTGACAAACCCCACAACCACTCTATTTTCAAAATTGCTTTGGATGTACTTAAGCACACAACATTCTTCAGAGCCTTCACTGCGTCTGAAACTATTCCATCTATTTACATCCAACAGTTCTGGAACACCATTAGCTACGACAGGGTTGCTGACACGTACAGATGTCAACTTGATGAACACTGGGTGAACATCAATAAAGAGACTCTTGGCAGTGCACTTCAAATTATGCTGACTGGTGATAATGTTGAGTTCACCACCCCGCCTAATCCAGCTGCCATACTGAGCATTATTTATGAACTGGGATATCCCACACATGCATCCACACTATCCTCTGTCATCACGCATGATATGTACCAACCTTGGAGAGCTATCGCTTGTCTCATTAACCTGTGCTTAACTAGTAAAACTTCTGGATACAAAAGACTTAGAGCTTCATCACTACAGATTCTCTGGGGTGTTGTAAATGGGAAAAATATCGATTTTGTTGAAAGAATCTGGGAAGAGTTCACTCACTCTATCCGTTCATTTCTCTAAGATAAGGCTAATGTTGAGGCACACAAAGATGGGAAGAAGAGATCCACCAAACTCCTTTTACCAAGCATCCGATTCACCAAATTGATTATCATAAGTCTCCAATGAACTCTTCACTTCCACCCTAGAGACGGATCGGCTCTTCATCAAACCTCTGATGAAAGTTGATATGTGGGAATCGCACCAGGCTTTACCTCTCGAGGGATCTCGAGAAGCTTACAACCCCCACCAGGCAGTGTACCTGATCGTTGTAGTATAGTATAGTGACAAGTACCGGGGGATTGATCGTTCAACTCAGGAATAGTGTTGGTAGGATTAGAAAACCTAAAAACTAGGTCTAGAGGTGAGGGATGATTCTTTTGGTATTTTTATATTTTATTAAAGCAAGTAAAATCTCGGTTTTTTTGGAAGAGTGGGCGGAATTAGTTGCTAGCCAACTAACCCAATAACTAAGATGCAATCAAAATAAAATAACAAAAATGAAATGAAATCTAATTAAACTAGTGGTGTGAACAATAATAGGGAGAGTTGTGTTTACTTAGGTTTCATTACTCCCTAGATATCTTTTACAGGTTGATAGTTTATTACAATTGCATGTATGACGGGTCGTATTCCTTAATACTAGTCGTAGGGCCGTGTACAATATTCCCTAACTCTATAGGATCCTACTTCACTCCTATGTCAAGCCATTAGAAGCTCCTAACATGGGATCATTAGAATTCTCCTACGCATTAAATACAACCAAAAATCATAGTACACCTCCGATCATGTTTCTTAAGACGTTCAAGCATGTCTCCAATGGAAGTCTGCTAGTTTTCTTAAGCCTAACATCGAATACAATCATCCGTAACAACTATAAACAAACAATCAACCCATAATTAACATCTAGGTTTCACTACATCTAAGCAAACACAAAAGAGATCTAGCCAAGCATGTTAAATTCAAGACAAGTGTAAGATATATTCAAACAACACATAGACATATTGAATGAATTGAAAGAGTACTTATCTCAACTGAACATGAAAGGTTTCAAAGGGTAAAAACCCTTGAAAAAGCTGTAATATTCGGACTAGGGTTTCTCTCCAAAGTTACACCCTAATTGTTCCTCTTTAATGAATGAAAATTGCAAAACTATATATAGATTTTACAGGGTGACGACATCAAGAAGGAATTCTGACGCCGTCAACTCGCCACCCATAATGAAATCGGATTGCCTAGATCCAGTTTTGACGCCGTCATGTGCAATTCTACTCCGTGCCGTCACTCTCATTTGGACCATGACGGCCTATGGTGACGCCGTCATGTCCCTAGTGCAAAACTCTTCTGCATCATCACGGACTTTATCTACTTCCACCTCTTGTATTGCTCTTAACGCCGTCACTTGAGAACTCTTGACGCCGTCAGGTACTGTTCCCAACAAGGAAAATTAAGACTTTGTCGTTTTCTTCACTTTTATGCTAAAAAAATGTCCAAAATGCTTCGTTTTCCAGAATTTACTCCAAAAGTACCTAAAATGACAAAAGGAACGATTTAGGGCAATATTTGATCAAATAAATTCGAATCCGGGCTAAAATAACCCCCTAAAAACGGTTTATTTTTCGCCTCATCAAATACCCTTACACTTGAGATTTGCTTGTCCTCAAGCAAATGCGCTTTTATTCTAATCAAAATGCAAGTTAGGGGTCATTTAACACTAATATAAAAATAAATATAACAAATAATCGTTCCACCAAAGACCAAAGACAAGCACGGAGGTCATACACTAGCACCTCACAAATAGTGTTTAGATACTCACATCTCTCGGGTGTAATAAAGTATATATCACAATATGGAAATGGAAAACATCTCTCACTACCTGTCATAGCAAATTAGATTACCATAGGCTTGGGAAAGGATCAAACCTCCACCACTTGGTGTAAGCACCTAGGATAAACTATCAAAGAGGTCTTTTAAATTGTTATAACGTTAGGTGTAGGGATATGGAATACATGGTTTTGTTGGATAAAGGCAATCTTTACTGGTGGCGAGTTAATCATCTTGGTTAATTACATGTACAATATGGCGTTGCTAAGCCAAGACTAGACTCGACTTAGGCTAATAAATCAAAGATAACAAAAACATAAAACATACATAGAATTAAACGGGATGGTAGTCCGTATGTTTTTCTCTCTTTTCTTTTTCTATATATATATTTTTTTCTTTTTCTTAATTTTTCCGATTTTTTTTTAATTGCATACACTCTTACCCTACTATCCAAAATAATACATCATATGGAATGAACATTCCCCTTACACTTGAATTTTTACATACTTTACAATAAATTAATCTAATGACTCGAATTAAGATAATCAAAACACTTGGAGTACTTTTAAGATTAACGCACCTATGAGGGTAATAAATGATGTTCTTCCCCATTACTCCATAACACAAGTATTTTACCCATAAGTCCCAATCGTCCCAAAACAATATGTACAATATATGACTCGACTTAGCAACCATGTAATCAATTAGATAATTAACTAAGGGTTTAAATATATAACAATAATGCACTAAAGATGAGTGCATACACGGAAGGCTAAGGCGATTTGGTTGTACATTTAAGTGGATTGTAACAAATTCTTCCTTTAAGTAAGATGCTTAAAGTTTGAAACGAAAAGACAGGCTCGGAGGGGTGTACTAGGGATTTCGTGTACTAAAAATGAGTACAACGCTAAGGTGTGGGGAAAATTAATTGACTTTACTAGCTAAGTAATATGACTTAAATGGTCAAGTAATTATGATACGGGTTTAACACAAGGGTGATCCTAATGCCTCTTATCATGTAGTAAATCCTACTACACGAATGTAGTCTCACTAGTGGTCTCGGGATGCATCACTAACGCAAGTTCTAGAATCTAAATGCTACCGGTACACTCATAAGCACTAATAGTAAATGCTTTTCCTATCAAATCTAAAGGCGAACCTCACATATTTGGGTGGAAAATTTTTCTGAATAGCACGTTTTGTGCTAGTCATACAACTCCTATCCATGAGATGCTTGCTATGGCTAAAGTTTCACTCCTAAATGTTGTAAAAAATTTTAAATTTGGCGCTAAAATTACACTAACAAGTATTTCTCATAGTTTTATTACACACCTACCATCAATCAAATAAACTCAAGTGCAATAGTATCCTATAAGGTATCATCATTTACCCTCCCCTTACACTTAGGATGAACATTGTCCCCAATGTTCAATTAAAGAATGTAAAAGTAAACAGGTAAAAGAATGAAATCAAATACTCCCCTGATTCGTTCGGTGTGGATAGTGTGGTAACAGGGTTAGATCTTCCTCCAAGAAAATGAACAATCAAAGCTTCCCTTCCAGAAAAATAAATCATCTTCTTGTCATATATAACCTGTTAAACATGAGAAAACAAACAAGGCAACCTTGCGTAAAATCGGCGGCAATCTATATATACTAACAAGTCCTAGAAAACAATGTAAGATATAATGCTTGTGGAATGAATGTTTACAGATTTCCTAGAGTTTATAAAACTAAAGAATTAACAAAAACTTCAAGACTCCATTAGAAAAACAAAACTAGCAAAATTTCCAGAATTTTACACATGACGCCGTCAGGAATTAATTCCTGACGCCATCAGAAGTGACCTGCAGAAATATTTACGTTAAGTTTCCAAAAAATTTCTAGAAAAACTTATGTCCTACTTCCTGAAAAATCCTGCAAAATATCATTATGACTCGATACAAGCATTTGACTCTAACAAATACTAATACACATGTCCATTTAATATTTTGGCGAATCAAGATCATTTTCGTTCTTAAAAACAAATTTTGGGTTTCCCCTTACACTTATCTTTTGTGAAATACCTTTGTATGAAGTTAAGACGAAGTTAAATGACAAAATAAAGCATTTTCACAATTTTAGTTTTGAAACATGATCTACCAACAATAAAATAAAGCATGCATACGGAAACAAATAATGATCAAACAAATAAAAATCACACAAAACATGGGTTGCCTCCCAAGAAGCGCTTTTCTTTATCTTACGAGTCTTGTAGCTAGACTGAAGGTCATGGGCAATTACGTGACCTCATCATTGGTCTTATTTTCTAGGTCATCTCCAATATTAGTTTTGTATTCCGGACCTAGTTGCAAGCATTCTTTGTAGAAACCAAGTATTATACTCATAACATATTCTACTCCTCTACGTCTATCCTCATCATTCCTATAGTAAACCACTTGCTTGTGTTCCTTTTCTATGTTTGATAGGAGGCAGTATTGTTCAATCTTATAGGGCATTTGGTAAGCAATCTCATCATTCTCTTCCTTGAATCTAACTATCCCTAGGGTCGGATCATAACTCATCTTAGAGGCCTCAACAAATGGTTTTCCGAACACTACTTGACTAAGGCAAGAATCTATTACCGGACGAGTATCCTCCACTATCACAAAGTCGGTCACATAAGTGAAGTTTCCTACAAACACATGCAATCCTTTCACTCTTCCAACAAAATTACTTATCAAATTCTTGCGGGGCATCATCCTATAACCAAGTTTCTTCTTCATTGCCAATTATAATAAGTCCTAGTCATGATGTTTATAGGAGACCTAGGATCGATATAAGCTTTCCATACATGCATATGCCCAATGTTGCATGGTATGTTGATGTTAGAGGGGTCACCTAATTTAATAAGGGGTGAACCAAGGATATATGGTGTCTCGGGATCATCGAATAAATCCTTGTGATATTCCCGTTCTTCCTTGGTGGGAAACTTATCAAAGTATTCTTCTACGTTTTCTACTGCCTCTAACTTTTCTCCCTTATTAACCTGAACTTCCTTAATCTCATCCCTAGTCTCGGTTTCTATTCCAACTTCATCCTTGTCACTCTCTTCTATGTCCTTATCTTTTGGCTTAATAGTGAAAACATTGACAAAGTGGATGTGTTTGGATGACGAGGGGTCCTTAATTTGGATCCCGCTATTGGCGTCCCTAGTGTCCTTCCTAGGTGTAGCTAGCACTTGGTTGTTGAGGGCTTTCAACAAGTTGTCAATCTTATTGGTCATCTCCGTTTGTTGTTGATTGAATTAAGTTTCAAACTTAGCTATGCGAGCTTCTTGAGATACCATTAACTTGGACATCAATCATTCAAGATTGTTGGTACTACCATAGTTATTAGAAGGATTGTTGTTAAAAGTACGGTTGGAGGGTGGGCCGTTTGGTTGGTAACGATTAGGCGGATTGGAAGAATTGTTTTGGTTTTTTTTCCACCTAAGGTTCGGGTGATTTTTCCAAGAAGGGTTGTATGAATCACCGTAAGGGTTTGGCTCGGGTTTGAAAGTGTACGACTTGTCTCCCGCTTCGTCGATATGCAAGGATGCGTAGTCCGCAAAAGCTGTTCCGGGGAGTTCCACGCAATCACGAGTGTCATGGGGACCACTACATAATTCGCATGAAGAATTGATTTTGTCCACTTGGCTTGAAGGCTTAGGAGCTTTGTAAGATTTCATGAGAAACTTGACTTGGTCCTCAAGTTCCATGTTCCTATGGTCGGGAGTGCTAGAATTGTTCTAAGTCAAAGATATTGCCTTGACCATTTTGTTCAAATCACGGGGATCATTCCAACTTTCGTTGTCACAGAGAGCAAGATCTTCTATGAGTTCCCATTGTTCTTCCGCACTAAGATCACGTAGCTTGCCACCAGCCGATTGGTCAATGGTTCGCCTTGTTGAGAGATTGATATGGTCATAGAAGATTTGGACTTGGAGCCAAAGATCTATGCCATGATGAGGGACTTTTTGGAGTAAGTCCTTGAAACGATTCCATGCTTCATATAGAGTTTCACCTTGACGTTTTTGGAACATCAGGATATCATTTCTAAGCTTGGTAGTTCTCCCTGGTGGGAAAAATTGAGCAAGGAAACGAGTGGTGAGACCATCCCATGAGGTGATGGATCCCGCGGGTAAACGTTCAAGCCATTGACTAGCTTGATCACGTTGAGAGAATTGGAATAGGCGTAATCGGGTCGACTCTCTAGTTGTAACATCAAGGTCTATATAATCTACGATTTTAAGGAAATCCTTGAGATGTTGATTAGGATCTTCGGAACGAAGTCCATGGAATGCACATCCGCTTTGCGCCAACCGGATGGTGTCGGATCGCAAGGGGGACACATTGGCTCCTTAAGTGAGCTCAATAGTGTTTCGATAGCCTTGGTGGTTAGGACGGGAATACTCTCCTATGGTTCGGGGCCTAAGAGGTTGGTTTGCTAGTTGTGCGTTTTGTGGGTGGTTTTGTTGTGGTGGGTTGATGGGTTCAAAGATGTTACCACCTTCCATGATGTCGGATGGTAAATATTACAAACAAAGACACGAAGAAAAAGATAGACTAAAGAAAACCTAAAAATAAAAATAAAATCTTACTAGTAAGGAATCTAGCAAGTAGACCTAATAAAAAGAAATTCCAACCTAGACAATAACTATTCCCCGGGCTGCGGCACCAAAAACTTGATACGTGGGAATCGCACCAGGCTTTACCTCTCGAGGGATCTCGAGAAGCTTACAACCCCCACCAGGCAGTGTACCTGATCGTTGTAGTATAGTATAGTGACAAGTACCGGGGGATTGATCGTTCAACTCAGGAATAGTGTCGCTAGGATTAGAAAACCTAAAAACTAGGTCTAGAGGTGAGGGATGATTCTTTTTGTATTTTTATATTTTATTAAAGCAACTAAAATCTCGGTTTTTTTGGAAGAGTGGGCGGAATTAGTTGCTAGCCAACTAACCCAATAACTAAGATGCAATCAAAATAAAATAACAAAAATGAAATGAAATCTAATTAAACTAGTGGTGTGAACAATAATAGGGAGAGTTGTGTTTACTTAGGTTTTATTACTCCCTAGATATCTTTTACAAGTTGATAGTTTGTTACAATTGCAAGGATGACGGGTCGTATTCCTTAATACTAGTCGTAGGGCCGTGTACAATATTCCATAACTCTATAGGATCCTACTTCACTCCTATGTCGAGCCGTTAGAAGCTCCTAACATGGGATCATTAGAATTCTCCTACGCATTAAATACAACCAAAAATCATAGTACACCTCTGATCATGTTTCTTAAGACGTTCAAGCATGTCACCAATGGAAGTCTGCCAGTTTTCTTAAGTCTAACATCGAATACAATCATCCGTAACAACTGTAAATAAACAATCAACCAATAATTAACATCTAGGTTTCACTACATCTAAGCAAACACAAAAGAGATCTAGCCAAGCATGTTAAATTCAAGACAAGTGTAAGATATATTCAAACAACACATAGACATATTGAATGAATTGAAATAGTACTTATCTCAATTGAACATGAAAGGTTTCAAAGGGTAAAAACCCTTGAAAAAGCTGTAATATTCGGACTAGGGTTTCTCTCCAAAGTTACACCCAATTGTTCCTCTTTAATGAATGAAAATTGCAAAACTATATATAGATTTTACAGGGTGACGGCGTCAAGAAGTCCTTCTTGACGCCGTCAACTCGCCGCCCATAATGAAATCGGATTGCGTAGATCCAGTTTTGACGCCGTCATGTGCAATTCTACTCCGTGCCGTCACTCTCATTTGGACCATGACGGCCTATGGTGACGCCGTCATGTCCCTAGCGCAACACTCTTCTGGATCATCACGGATTTTATCTACTTCCACCTCTTGTATTGCTCTTGACGCCGTCACTTGAGAACTCTTGACGCCGTTAGGTACTGTTCCCAGCAAGGAAAATTAAGACTTTGCCGTTTTCTTCACTTTTATGCTCCAAAAACGTCCAAAATGCTTCCTTTTCTAGAATTCACTCCAAAAGTACCTAAAATGACAAAAAGGAACAATTTAGGGCATTATTTGATCAAATGAATTCGAATCCGGGCTAAAATGACCCCCTAAAAACGGTTCATTTTTCGCCTCATCAAAAGTATGGTTGGATATCTTAAGTATACTACAAAAGGAACGTCACAAATAATCTTTGGTATGGCAATCCCTGATGCACTACTCACTCGCGACATACTCACCGCTTCTTACTACGATGAGTATCTTAAACTTTTGAAAGCAAGTCAAGACGCATCTGCTATCGAACAATCCCAGTCCACCAAGTCTGGTAAGACTTCATCGAAGAAACGCAAAGCAGTATCGACGTCAGCTGCTTCTTCAGGAAGTACCAAAAAGGTTAAACGTACCACTGGGAGCAAGAAGCCCAGCTCAAAGAAAGTCATGTCAAAGGAGGGTGATACCGAAGATACTCCTAACATTGAACAAATATCACAAAAAGAAGCTGAAATGATTCAACAGGAAATGGAGGAAAGTCTGAAAGATGTTTATATGCCACTGGTACCTCCAGTCAGAGGGGTAAGCATCAATGAACCTGATTTGGGCAAAATACAACAGCTGCAGCATGTGGAGGGTAGAGGTAAGGAAGTTGAAACTGAAGAACAGGCCGCAAAAACACTCCTAAAAATCTCATCACCGGTTTCCAAATCTACAACCTCACAGTTTATCCTCAAAAGACGCTCTCCAGAACCATCGAATATCAAAGACTCTTCTGACAAAACCATGTCACATTCACCAAGTCTAGTGCAACAAGCCAGCTCAAGTGAGTCTGAGACTGATACCAACTCTTCACTAAAAGGTGACAACTCTACCTTAATGTCAAAAGATGTCACCAGTGACAAGCCCGTTTAGGATGAAGCTGGTGTGACTGAGACACCATTAGATCCTCTTCATGATGAATTTGTGTCCGCCGCTTATCCAAACATACAAGGTAATCTCAAAATCAAGACTGATGATCCCAAGCTTGTAATGGAACCTGACAACTCAAAAGGAACTCTAGCTTCCTTCAAAAATCTTGACACATATGGAGATCAATTCTTGGTAGATAAGCCCAGTGAATCTGAGATTGAAAAATTAGGCGATGAACGTGAAGAAGTCATCTCAATGTTAGATGTCACTATCATGCAAGATACTTCTCCTATACCTACCTTGGCTACACCAACTCCTGCTATTGCAACCACAACTACTGGTACCACTCAGGGCACTGCCACACTCGAAAGATCTACCTCCACCACTAAGACGTCAACTCCTCCCACCGCTGAAAAGAAACCGGCACTAGGACTTGAGGATGTTATTGAAATCGCTGCTGGAATCGTACAAGACAACCTCACCATAAATGAGAAGTTAACCAAGCATGAATCGGTGTTAAGGAAAATTGTGGATCTTGACCTGCCTCAAACCCTCAAGAATCACAATACCAGGCTATCTAAGTTAGAAAACCTTAACATCAATCAGCAAATGTCTTATGCTATCAACGAATAAGTTGCTAAAACTGTCAGTATTGCTCTTGAAGCTCCTCTTAGATCACGATTCAAGGACTTACCCATTGATGACATGAAGGTAATCTTGCAACATAGCATGTACGAGAACAACCAACACAAAGGGCATGAAGCACACATCAGATTGTATGAAGCTTTAGAAGCTTCTATCTTGCAAGATAATGCCGAGCAGCACACCAAGGATATGGAAATTGAGTTGAAAAGGAAAAGGAGGCGTCAAAGTCACCCAAGGCCCCCATCGGACTCACCACCACATCCTCCTCCACCACCTCCACCTTCTGGATCATCAGGACCAACAGGAACATCTGAACAACCTTGAGGCCCTCACCCACGAACGATGCCTACACCTCCACCATTCTCATCTGCGAAGCAACATCCTGACAAATCTGCTAAGTCAACTCCTTCCAAGCAAGCCAAGCAGGTCACTTATGCTGCATGGACCACTATCGACACGGGTACTACCTCCATTGCTTTACCAATCTATGAAGATGTTGTCATTAATGAAGACTCCATTGTGCCTCATCCTGACGATGATGCATCCACTACTCATATCCCTTAAAAGGAGCATTGGTGGAAATCATTTATCAGAAGTGACTCTACAGACACACCATATGTCAACTTGACCAAGGAAGAGAAGGAGACTTGGTGGAAACCTGATGCTGAGAATTCACTCACTCTTGAGCCAAACTAGTCTATTACCACCTCTGATCACCTAACATCCGACAACAACTGGGCTAATGCCATCACCACAAGCTTTGTTCCTCCTGCTGAAGACTCACTACTGGCACAAACTGGCGACATGGGAACATTTATTGAGTGATTCTGTAAGAAGCGAGGATTATCGAAGCTGACACAAAAGGATCTGGAAGAACCAGCCTTCGAAATCGTCAAGGTGTTTCATTCGGATGTAACTCACCTAGAATATCAAATGGAGGAGTGCCACAAGATGTTCAATGATATTGTTGATGAAGAGATTATGAAGTTCAACTACAGCAATCCACTCCCTCTGGGTGGATCTCCTGGTCATGTCACTATTCAGGCCGTTTTCTTCTTCAATAAAGATCTTGATTATCTTCGATTCGCTAGAAAGCAACGCAAATCAGCACTATCCATCACTAAGATGAAAGCTGCATACTATCTAGATATTGGGTTAGAACAGCTTGTACTGACGGGATATGGATTACTGAGGAGTGTGATTATGATGTTGCTGCTTCTCTTGGGATCTCTCACTGGTGGCTCAAGAAGCAACAGTTCTATGTTAAAAGGTTTCAAGCTAAAGGTGATCGAAAAGCTGTTCGATCACCACTCCAAATCATCAATGTCGTCAAGATCGAGATACATCCCATCTACGGATATGACTACCTAAAGAACATTGTTCTCTGCAGAGCTGATTTCAAAGACTATACCGTTTCTGAAGGCGATTTCAAGCATCTTTTCCCCAATGACTTCGAAGACCTGTATCTGTTACATCTTCAAGGGAAACTGCATCATCTAACACCACGATAAAAGAAAACACTTGTGTTTGCTGTTTTTCATTAGATCCGGGGAATTGTTATACGAAAATGTGTCGAAGATTTCCAACTTGGCATCGAAAGCTATCAATCACAGCTCAATCTAACAAGGCCCCAATGGGATGTTGCCAACATGGAACCAGTTGCAGACTTTACTGTCATCAAATCTCCAATGGCGGTAATGTTCATAGATCAGTACAACATTCCTATGGTCATGCGCTTCAAGGAACTGTACAAGTTCAGTGATGGTTCCTTGCAAATGGTCGATGAGGCATTGGACTTTAGAGTGAAAGAATATCAAGTTTATTCAAATAGATTGGGAAGGTATACCAACCACTGGACAGTTCATGACCTGATGCTGAACAACAAATTTCTGCAAGGTATTCGAAAGAGATTGAAGATGAGGAGAATCTTTCGCAGTCTTGAATGCTATGTGGGTGGTAGAGTTCATGAAGGTGACTACCGTCTTCTACAAGGAACTGAATGAAGCCTTAACTTGCATTATAATGTGTTGTCTTTTGATATTACTATGTTTTGTCTCTAGTGTGAGGTGATGTAACTTTAGTACATTATAAACTATGTGCTTACATCATATATAACCCTGCATAATTGGGATGAAGTGCCTCATGCCTGATACTCTTAAGTGTCTATATACGGAGTAAAGGATCGCTTCCACATATGTTGGGATCATACTTTTGTATTTTAGTCAAGTCTCGGTCATTACCTTTTGTAATAGGTTGCTTAGTTATTTATTTCACTATATGTAAGTTACTAGGCTTAAGTAATCAATTCCATGGGCCTTGAAAGCCCACGTTTAAGTAGAATGAGGGAGGAAAGGAATGTTGCCCTACTCCTCCCTTATAAATACTAAGCTTATGTAAACATTATTCTTGTTGGTTATTTGAATACATTAAGGAAACTCTTGCAATTACTTTTCTCTCATTCTTATAATCAACCATCTCTCATTCTCATCTCATTTCTCATACTTGTGTTTACAAAATGGTGACCTAACAAGTGGTATCATTCGCCTAATAGAGATTGAAGTGTGTTTCTTGGAGTTAACGTGGGATTAAGGGTGTTGTTTTGCTTCTTTTTGCTTCTTTCTTTGTTTCTTACACTCAAATCTTGAAGCTTGGATAAGTTTTAAGGTTAATATAGTGTTTAGAAGCTTAGATTTTTTAAGGTTTTTTCTACTCAAAATCTTCAATAGTTAGTGTTTTCAAAGTATCGGTAAAGTTATTTGATCAAAAGTACCTTATTTCTAAGCATTTTTATTCAAAAAAATTTGAGATTTTTCAAGTTTCTGACCTTCTTACGCGTAAGTTTCGTGAACAGTACGATTCAAAAGCTGACTACAGTACTTTTTGTCCTTTCTACGCATAAGTTTTTGTCAAAACCCCTTTCTTACGCGTAAAACTGGTCAAAACCCTCTTTCTACGCTTAACTTGGTCTTCTACGCCTAAATCCTACGCGTAAGTCTATTTCCTACGCCAAAGATCCTACACAGAAGACAGATCCTACGCAGAAGTTGCCTCTACGCCTAAGTTTTTACGCTTAAGTCAGATCTTACGCATAAGATCAAATATTACGCGTAAGTTTCAGAGTTCTACGCTAAACTTCATCCAAGGTCTTTTCTTTATGAAACGGTGACTCAGTACTTCCCTAGCTTGGATAAGTTAGTGGAATACTTCGACTTCGGATATCTTTCAAGCTTGGATAAGTTTGAAAGATTTGTTTGGTTTTAACCTTACGCAAAACTTGCTTTACGCAGAAGATTTAATCTTACGCGTAAAAAGGCAAATCTTACGCATAAATTTTGAGTTTACGCATAACATTACCTTTCTACGTATAACATTAAGTCTACGCATAAGTTCAAAGTTACGCGTAAGATTTCAACCTACCCCAGGGATTTTGAACTTAACCAAAGGAACGTGCATTTCAATCTTCTACAAAGATCCATTACTACACAAGTGTTCTAAGATGTCTCAACCACCACATTACTACTTCTCTAATCCTCAGCAACAACATCAGCAGTATCAGCAACAATCATATCAACAACCTTCACAATCACACTTTCATCAACAACCGTTTAATCCACAACCACAATATTTCATGATGCAACAACATCAAATCATTCCTCAACAACAACCATATCAAATGTCACAACAAAACAATCAGTTTTCCTCCAAAAAACCTCACTGGTTTGATAGAATGTGTGAAGTTATTACAACTCAACAATCCAGACATGAGGCAGGATCACTTGAAACACCTCCAATGCTAACACCTGGGAACTATGTTCAATGGTCAAGTCGATTCTTACGATTTCTTGAACTAAAGAAACCTCATGGGAAATTCTTGAAACAAGTGATACTTGAAGGACCATTTGAGTGGCCAACAAGATTTGAAATTGGTGATCCAACTGCTGATCCTCCACGTCCTCCTGGAGATAGACCTCTTCCAGAATCTCAACTCACAGAAGAACAGAAATTACATCGTGAAGCTGATGAGTATGCAATGGCTTATATACTTCAAGGTATACCTAATCCAATTTATCGAAGTGTAGATGCTCAGAAAATAGCCAAAGCTATGTGGGAACATGTTCATCTCCTTATGGAAGGCACTCAATTGAACAAAGATGATATGGAATCCAAACTCTACATGGAATACACTGACATCACAATTGAACCAGGAGAGTCACTTGAATCCTACTATCATCGTTTCACAAATGTGGTCAATGATATGGAACGTCACAAAATCACAGTACCTAGGATCGCAGTGAACTCCAAATTCGTTGGTAGTCTTGGTCCTGATTGGCATAAATATGTGACATTTGTTCGACAAACCAAAAATCTTCATGATGCACCATATGGTTTGTTGTATGATTCTCTGAAACACCATGAACCTGAAGTGGAAAAAGATAGAGGTCTTCGAGGAGGATACTCACCATCACCAACACCAAATTCTTTGGCACTCGTAGCTCAATCTCCCTATGCTCCACCACCTATGTCAAATCATGCATATGTTCAAGAGCAAAACTACTTCAGTTATCCACAATCTTCTACCTCGAACCAAATGGTCCTTTATGATTCATCTCTACAGAATACTTCTACTCAACTTGTTCCATTAAACAACAATGATGCAGTGTATTACTCCAACTCCAATGAAGATGACGATGATGACTTTAATACGTTGAATCAGGGACTTGCTCTTATTGCTCGTGCTTTCAGCAAATTCTCCAACAAAACAAACAATCATCAACGTTCATCTTCTAACACAAGGAATCAAGCTGTTGTCAATGATGGAAGAGTGGAAATTCAGAATCGTAACTATGGTCGATCTGGTTCAGGAAGTTCTTTAGGAAATTTTGGGAATGGTCAGAGGTTTAATAACAATGGAGGGTTTAGGAACAACTCAGGATCTTCTCAGCAAAGGTCTGAACCAGTTGCAACTAGGAACTCCAACTCAGGGAATGCAGTGTGGTGCTATAATTGTAATGAACAAGGTCATATAGCGACAGCATGTCCTAAACCGAGAACTCGGGGTAGTAAGTTTCACAAGCAGGCATTACTCATGGCTCTTCAAGATGAAAAAGATGGACATTTCCCTGAACAGGATAACAACTTCATGGCAAATGTGAACAATGATGATGACATGGAAGATCTGGAAGCCAATGCAGCTGTGATGCTTATGGCCAACATGCCGGAACTTCAGTTTAATGATTCAGGTCCAGTGTATGACACTGACGGCTTGTCTCAGGTACATGACCAAAAAGCATGCCTAATACATGAAATAGCCTCACCTTCTGCTTCTGAATCAGATATGGCGCAAGTTGTTCCATCTAAATCATCTTCATCTTCTCAAACAGATGAACAAATAAGCACAGTTGTCATATTTGATGATGATATAGTTGTTTCATTTGATGATCCTATTGAGAATGATAAACATGATCATATAGAACAACATGAACCATCATTTGATCCAGACCCTGACCTCATATTGTTATCTAAACAACTGAATGCTCAACAATTGCAAATCATAAAATGCAACGAGAAAAACAAAGCTTTAAAAGAAACAAATGCGTCACTTTTAAGAGATATTGAGTGTTATAAAATTCAACTTTCAAATCAGGAAGACAAGATTAAACATGCAAAAAGTTTTGAAAAAGCTTTTCAAGAATCTTACAACAAAGAGAGATCTTCAACACAAAATGCAAGATTTAATTGAGTCAAATGGAAAGTTGATTTCTAAACTCGAAAGTGAAAAATGTGAACTGAAAATACAAGTTGAACGTCTTCAAAGAGTACTTTCAAAAACAGAAACAGAATTGTCCAGTTGCAAAAAGGATTTTTGTGAACATAAAATACGAAAAAGGAAGTATATAGATAACTTACTCGGTGAGATTGTTGATCTTGAAAAACAACTCAAAGAATTTTGTAATATTGTTTACAAACACGGGAACTCTGTCACAACAATTCAGAAATTTACTTTAAAATCGAGACCCGATAAAGGATTTGCACTTGGCGATTTCAAATCAATGTTTCTTCATGCAGCATTCAAAGAAAATCCTAAGATTTACAGTATGGACCACATGCTTGATAATACGATTGTGCGTGCTGTTGGTTTTGATACTGAGAAAGAGGAAGAACTTGAAGACGAGAGTCGATCAAAAATGAGTTATGTTCAACATTGGACACCATATGATTATTCACAAGCTCATCATATTTCTAAATCTTTTGTTCCTCAAAAAGAATTACCTGAGAAATCATGGTATGTCACTGAGTCATATGTTTCATCCTCTAATGCGGCCCCTATCCAAACTGTAGCACAAATAAATGGTCCTTTACCATCATCCGGTGAAGTTACACCTTTACCTAAAAATTGTCATGTCTTAAATTATTACAAAACCTTTATGGAAGACATCGAAATTTTGGAGGAAACAATTGAACGTAATTCTGAAATAAAAATTGATACTTTTCAATCCGCTTACGAGCGAGAAAAGAGAGATATTTTTCAAAAACAAATGTTGCCAATTGTCAAACACCTCCGTCTCTGTGCTACACGATGGGAACAGGAACTTCAAAACGAGGTCAAAACTATGATAAACGTTTTCAACTCAACTGAAAATGAGATTTTGGTTCAAAAGCAAAGAAATAGAATTTTAAAAAATGATGCTGATCGACTCTTGGAAAAAGTTCTCAATGCTGATATTTTGTCTGTTATCATGAATGATCTCTATAAATCTGGTACTTCTTTGCTTATGGATGATCTTTGTGTGGATAATAACTTGTTGAATATGGAAATAGAGACACTTAAACATGAAAATGACAAGCTGAGAATACAAAATGATGATGTGACAAAACAATTTTCAAACAAAATTTGTCTTCTCAAACAAAGGCTTGAATGGTGTCAAGCTCAAAGTATTGATATGGAATTGAAATTTCAAAGTCAAAATAATTCGAACTCTTGTCAGCTTTGCAAAAATAATGAGTCTTTAAAAAGTCTGTGTCTCAAATACGAGAAAGAAATTGCGGATTTAAAAATTGAAAACACCGAATGGCAACAAAACCGCGATGACATCAAATATTGCAATGGTTTACTTGAGTCTGATATTCAGGACAAAATCACATCATCATTGATTTAATAGAGAAAATTAAGCTACTTCAAAAAGGAAAGTTTGTTGACACCACGGTGATAGCACCAGGATTGTATCAATTAGACAAAACTGCTAAAGAAAATTTTGTTCAAAACACTAATGTTGATAACTCCACTTCCACAGGACTAGTCTCCACTAGTAGCGTTAGCAGACCCAATCAAAAAAGTAACAAGAAGAATAGGTTCTGGCAACATAAAAGAGGACAACTAGAAGCTCAAGAAGTAGAAGATCAACTTAGGAATTTGAATAAAACTCATGTTGCATCAGATTTAGATTCTAATCTGGAAAATTGTAATCAAAATCTACATGTAACGAATGGTGAACCTTTGAATGTTTTGAATATTAATGCATCTTGTGTGTTTTGTCGTAAAAGCGTATCATCTGGTGATCATACAAAATGTATAGCTAATTCTCTTCTTAATCGTCATAAGAAACGTAGGACAAGCATTCCTTCTAGGCCCACTACTGCCTCTAAGTCTATATTAGGAATGCCGCCGTCTACGGTTTCTAATGAAGTTGAAGTTACCCCCATAAGTGCAGAGAACAAATCTAGGAACAAGCCCATTACTAGTGAATTCACCAAAAAGAAAGCAAGAACTAGTTGGAATTGGCAACGTTGGTTACAATGTAAACCAGACTTTAAATGGATTCCTAAATTGTTGAATACATGTGCTTCTAACCAACAGGAACCCGCACTTTCTTTGGGTTCCACCCTTATTTCTGTTCCATCCGTGTCTTCTTCTTGTGATGCAGGTGGTACAAATTGTTCTCTGGATTGTTGATAGCGGATGCACCCGACATATGACAGGCAATCTCAAACTGTTACACAACTTTGTCTCAAAGTTCATTGGTACTGTCAGATTCGAGAATGATCATAACGCTTTAATCTTGGGATATGGTGACTATGTCAGTGGGAACATTGAAATCAGTCGTGTTTATTATGTGGAAGGCCTTGGACATAACCTTTTCTCTGTTGGTCAATTTTGTGATAGGGATCTAGAAGTTGCATTTCGTGAGAAAACTTGTTTCGTTCGTGACTTACAAGGAAACGATCTAATGTCTGGCTCACGTGGTTCTAATCTTTATACAATATCAATGTCAGATATGATTGCTACATCTCCAACATGTCTTCTCTCCAAAGCAGAATCGACTAAATCTTGGTTATGGCACAAACGTCTTTCACACTTGAATTTCAAAACTATGACTGAACTTGCTCGTCACAAACTTTTAGATGGATTTCCAAGATTCCGTTTTACCAAAGATCACTTATGTTCAGCCTGTGAACAAGGAAAAAGTACTCGGGCTCATTTTCCTTCAAAACCTGAGCAAAGTATGAATCATGTTTTACAATTGCTTCATATGGATTTGTGTGGACCGATGCGTGTTCAAAGTATCAACGGTAAACGCTACATACTGGTAATTGTGGATGATTACTCCAGATGGACTTGGGTTTATTTCTTACGAAGTAAAGATCAGGCTCCTTCAATGATCATCACCTTTCTCACTAAAATTCAAGTTCAGCTACGCAATACGGTACGAATAGTCAGAACTGAAAATGGAACTGAATTTAAGAATCAGACACTTCGGTCATATTTCGAGAAAGTGGGAATTGAACATCAAACATCTATTCCTAGAAGCCCAGAACAGAATGGAGTTGTTGAAAGATGCAACAGGACGTTAGTGGAAGCTGCTAGAATAATGTTGATTAATGCTCAATTACCAGATTACTTATGGGCAGAAGCTGTTTCAACCGCATGTTATACCCAAAACCTTTGCATGATCACTAAACGCCACCACAAAACACCTTATCAAATTGTTCACAAAAGAAAACCGAACATCGATTACTTTCATGTATTTGGAGCACTCTGTTATCCAAAAAATGATCGTGATGATTTAGTTAAACTTAAAGCAAAGGCTGACATCGGAGTGTTTGTTGGATACTGTGAAAATTCTAAAGGTTTTCGGATATGGAATCGTCGAACAAGAGAAATTCAAGAAACCATTCACGCTAATTTTGATGAACTCACACAAATGGCTTCTGAGCAACACAGCTTAGGACCCGAATTCAACCATCTTAACTCTCCGGACTCTTCGGCTGAACCATTGCCACTCAACCGCAAAGAATTGGAACCCTTGTTTGCTCCACTGTTTGATGATACAATTGAATACCATTCTACTGAGGTCTCACCTAATTCCGCTGCTCAACCTGATAACATTCCAGTACCTGACTCACCTCAACAAACTACTGCAACTGTTGAGAAAGACGGTCCTCCAATTGCATCACCATTTATAGCAGAACAAACTGTTTCTAACTCCCGACAATCAGCTGAAGATCCTACACCACAATCAGTTCCACAAATTGCAGAGCATGATCCTAATGTGTTCTTTAGCCCGTTTGCACCGGCTCCTACATTTCCTGAAGTAGCTGAGTCATCCACATGCAATTTGGATCCTGCTAACATGCGAGATACTTATCAACTACACCCTTTGACACACAAATGGACTCGAGATCATCCAATAGTTCATATTATTTGCCATCCAGATGCACCTGTAATGACAAGACAACGACTTCAAACTGATGGAGAAATTTGTATCCATGCACTCACAGTTTGTCACGAAGAACCTAAGAACATTACAGAAGCAATGA
Organism: Artemisia argyi; assembly: GCA_030686995.1. NCBI lineage: Eukaryota > Viridiplantae > Streptophyta > Magnoliopsida > Asterales > Asteraceae > Artemisia > Artemisia argyi. The sequence continues at coordinate 72,851,161 of CM060707.1, read as the reverse complement.
CTTATGACAACTGGATTGAATCTATGCAAGAGGAATTTCAGCAGTTCATATGATTAGAAGTCTGGGAATTAGTTGAAAGACCTGACGGAGTCTTTGTCATCGGGTTAAAATGGATTTGGAAAAATAAGCTAGATGCTGAAGGAACTGTCATACGTAACAAATCACGCCTGGTAGCGAAAGGATACTCCCAACTAGAAGGACTTGATTTTGCTGAATCCTTTGCTCCAGTGGCTAGACATGAAGCTGTTCGGATCTTTTTGGCCTATGCTGCACACAGGAACATGATTGTTTACCAAATGGATGTGAAAATAGCATTTCTTAATGGAGAACTCCGTGAAGAAGTTTATGTAAGCCAACCAGACGGCTTCGTTGATCCTGATCGTCCTAATCACGTTTACTGACTCAAAAAGGCACTCTATAGACTTAAGCAAGCCCCACGGGCGTGGTATGACAAACTGTCCACTTTCTTGCTGGCCAATAAATTTTCTAAAGGTTCACTGGATCCAACACTATTTACAAAAACCTACGGGGAGGACTTACTTGTTGTTCAAATATATGTCGATGACATTATTTTTGCCTCAACAAAAAGAAGTTACTCTAATGATTTTGCAAAATTAATGAAAGATAATTTTGAAATGTCCATGATGGTTGAACTTTCGTTCTTTCTAGGACTAAAAGTTCATCAATCACCCCGTGGAATTTTTTATAAATCAGTCCAAATATGCTCTAGAAATTTTAAAGAAACATGGAATGATGACTTGTGATACTTATAATACACCAATGGGCTATACCACAAAACTAGATGTTGACATACACGGGACACCTGTTGACCCTACCAAATACCGCAGTATGATTGGGTCACTCATGTATCTCACAGCTAGTAGACTTGATAAAGTATTTGCTGTCTACTTGTGCTCTCGCTATCAGTCCAAACCAACTGAAAAACACCTCAGTGAGGTCAAAAGAATCCTTCGATACATAAAGGGAACCATTAACTTGGGAATCTGGTATCCAAAGGATTCTGGCTTTGAACTAATTGCTTTTTCAGATGCTGACCATGCAGAATGTCTAGACACACGCAAAAGTATATCTGGTGGATTACAGTTTCTCGGAGATAAACTTGTGTCATGGCAATCAAAGAAGCAGGACTGCACATCACTGTCGTCAACAGAATCTGAATATGTAGCTATGTCTGCTTGTTGTGCTCAAGTCATCTGGATGAGATCACAACTTAAGGATTATGGCTACTTGTTCAACAAGATTCCAATCTACTGTGATTCCAAAAGTGCCATTGCTATCTCCTGCAACACAGTTCATCACTGCAAATCCAAACACATTGATCTCCGATATCACTTCATCAAAGAGCATGTTGAAAAGGGTACCGTTGAACTGTATTTTGTTGGGACTGAGTACCAATTGGCGGACTTACTTACTAAATCCTTAGCACCATCAAGGTTTGCTAGTCTAGTTCACCAAATTGGTATGCGATGTTTGACTCCAGATGATCTGGAAAAGTTTTTAAAACACAATTGATCGTCAAACATCAAATCTATCTTTGTAAATATCTTTCCAAAAACAAAATACAAAAATATAAAACCAAACAAAAACACAAAATGATTTTTTGTTCTTAAATAAAAAAAATGCAAGTATATACCACTCTTTTCAACACTAATTTTTTGTAAAATGTCTTCAATTATTAAAAACAAGGTCGAGGGGGAGTAACATTCCACAAGTTGTTCTTGTCATAGACTTGGTATAGTTAACGAAAGTTAAAATTGAAAGTTAATTGGGCACTAGGTGTGATAGTAATATAAGGTTAAGGAGCCAATATTGTCATATAATGAATCTAATTTTAACCTTGGTCAAAAAACTAAGTTGACCACTCATTTACTTCACCTGCAAAAACAGTTAACCACATTTACTACTTTCACCTACTCAATCAAACGGCTCACAATCAAACTGCAAATCCAAGTGCTTTACATCAAATCTGTAAGTACCAAAAGTTTTTGATCATGTTTATAAACATTGGTTTTCAATTTCATCAAAATCCAACGGTTAATACGTTCTAAATCTATCTTTTTCGAGTTAAACTTTTGCGTAAAATCAAAGGATGAGATTAAGATTGTTAGGATGTGTTTTGACTAGTGGGATTTGTTTATATGATGTGAATTATGTGTTTTTATACTCTAATCGTGCCCAGAAACTCCAATTGATTAATTTATAATTAGGGTTCATACGAGTTGTTTAGGGATTTCTGATTTTGAGTGTTTTGATTGGAATTGTTGATGGGGATTGTGTTTATATATGCCTAGGATCTTGATTATGTGGTTTAATTGCTTCAGTAACAACTAATTGATCATGAATCTAGGATTTAGGGTTCGTATACACTAGCAGATTTGATCTTTTGTTTTTGTGGTCAATTGTTGTTATAATTTGGACCACATGTTCCTTAGCATGTAAGAAACACTCGCCCTAAGTCAATTACAACCCAGAAACATGATTGAATCCGTTTGTGATTATGTGTTCATACGTTCTTACGCGTAACTCTGAATTTTGACACGTTTACGCATAAAGTTGTGGGTTTAAGTATGTTAGGGATGTGATTGAACTTAATATTGATCAGTGGTTGTGTTTTACACTTTCAGGAATCAAAAGACTTGTTTTTTCAAAGGTGATTTTATGACAAAGATGTTTCTACGCACAAGATACTCATCTTACGCGTAAGATTCGACACGTTTGAAAAACATTGTCTTAGATAAGACAATGTTTACGCATAAGAGAGTTTCTTACGCATAAGTTATAAACTTACGCATAAGTTAGAACTTACGCATAAGTTATATCTTACGCATAAGGTTTAATCCTTTGCATAAGCTCATATCTTACGCCTAAGATTTTATCCTACGCATAAGATGAGCCTACGCATAGGATTCACCTTACGCGTAACATATAATGTTATGCGTAGATTTTGCTCTTACGCCTAAGTTCATTTCTTACGCATAAGTAATGTTATGCGTAGGATTTCCAACTTACGCGTAACATTGTCAAAATTCATGAAATTGTCTAAGTGTTGTAAAATTTCTAAAGTGTAAACTCTTGTAATAGTTAACTCATGTTGTGTTTAGATTGTTATAAGTTTCTACTAAGTGTTAACTTCCAAAAACACATGTTTATCATTAAACAACAGTTTTTACACACAACACCCACTGATCAATTCAAAATGTGCACAATCATGTAATTGAATGTCTGAGCTAACAAAGTATATCATTGCTATGTTTGTGATTGTTTATGATCAATTCAGATGGCTCAACAAAATGACATTCCGTATGGACCAGAACCTGAACCAAAAGTCTCATGGGAAGAAACCTTTTCCGAAGATTACACCAGAAAGATAGGCAAGAACAACCTAAGAATCAACTTCAACAAAATCACATGCAATGAATCTTCATGCATTGTAGCTGTGGATGCTCTCCTCTATCACCCTAACAAGATCCTGTTCACTAAGTCAGCATCAGTAGCCTGCTTCTACATACACCAATTCTGGCACACACTTCAGCTAGACCTTGGGGAAGAGTCCTTCACTTGCATGCTTCACAACAGACAAGTTACTGTGGACATAGACACCCTTCGAAACGTTCTTGGTTTACCCGATGTTAGGTCACCATATTGATTTCACACAAACAAGAATGAGATAGATATAAGGATGGGATGAATATTTGAATAAGAGAATAATAAGAGCAAGAGTTTCCTTATGATTTCAAATAAACAACCAAGTTTACAATGAGACCTAAGGCTTCTATTTATAGGTAAGGAGCTAGGGCAATACACCTAGTCCTTCCTCTTACCAAATCGTGGGCTTTGAAGCCCATGGATTACATTACATAAGCCTAGTAACCTTGTAAACATAACATTAATAAAAGTAAATAATAACTTAAGCAACCTATTATTACAAATGACCGAGACTTGATAAAATAGTAAAAACTATGATCCCAACAATCTCCCCCTAAGGGTCGGTCATCACGGTTGCTTGACGTCTTTGTCATTTCTTCATCTTTGACTTTCATAGCTTTAGACGTCTTTTAATAATCATGAGATAAGAATCATTCATCGTTCTTTGTTCTTTGTTCTTTGTTGTTGTGATAGTGATCATGTTTTGAAGTTGTTTGCCTTCCGTCACTTCCGTGTCTGTGGTGGTAGTCCGCCTTTCCAACATGCTCATACATCTTCGAATTCTGACTTATACATGCACGTAGTTCCCTTTTTTTCACTTAAGATCTTTAGTCTTTATACTTTGTAGATTCTTCTTTTTGGCGTAGAATCTTTCTTTGAACTTTGTGTTGCTTTGATCTTTGAGGGAGCTTTTGATGACTTCAAGATGCATGTATGAGCATGTGGAATCCGTTGCCATGGAGATGATGTAACCCTGCATGTAAATAGTTAGCAATAAAACATCCGGTACTTACAGATAAGGGATTAGAGATCATCAACAGCATATTGTGAAGACTCCTTCTAACCCTTATCAAGGCCGTTCCCATATCAGATACTCTCGAAAGAGCTTACGAGACCTACTAAGTAGCTCAATGACTGGGTGAGTCGCTAGGGATCACTCCACGACTGTAGACCGCAAAGAAACCACCACAAACACTAAGCGTAACCCGCAAGGAGTTACCGAAGTGACCTGCTGTCAGGGCTATTTGATGTTGACCCTGGCAGGATTTCCGTTCAATCATTGAGAAATACTTATGTAAATTCTCTCATAAACGTTCTCGGCAGATTGCTAAGATCTGCGAAGGACTCGATAGTTTACAGCTGGTGTCCATTGATGTAGAACACCAGTTGTAGAAATACTAAGTGTTCCTAAGAGATTTTTGATGTATCTCATGGCTCTAGACTCGAAAAGTGCACACTTAGGTTTCCTATGCGGAGACTAGGGAGGGGTCTCCTGCTTCAATATCAACCATCTCTAAGAGATGAGTCAATAGATTACATCGGTTCCCCGTGAGAATGAAACAAGCTCTTTTAAGAGAACTTGAGTGGTTAAGAAGGTTTAGTGCATTGCATCACTGGGTCCATGACGACTTTATCTTCAATACCGGTGTCACCTTTGCAACAACCAGTAGCATATGAATTGAACCCGGTGTCTGCCCTAAGGTTGAACTTATGGAGGGCTATTTCTTTTCACCATTTTCTTTACTTTTCTTTTTAATTCTTCAACTCCTTCTTTCCCTTTCATTTTTTTCTCCTTTTATCGTATCATACCTAAGGACTTCTAATTCTAACTAATGGTGATGTCCTTGGGTAGATCCCTCCGGCTCTGGCGGATCATAGGACTGTATTTCCTATCTTAATCACCTTATAACTCCAAGAATATCCGACAATAGCCAAGAAACCTTTGATAGAAAATCTCTCAAAGTGTTTGTGATTATCAAATATTTTGTTTAACACTTTGAGAGTTTTGTGTTTACTTTTGAAGGGCTCCCCCTTCGCATGTGCTCATAAGTGTTTAAATAAATTTGCACATGCGGGAGGAACAAGCACTTTTTGAATTGATCCACTTTCAGTGAACCTGACCGATTCGAGACACGCTTACATCACTAGTTAGACTAGCTTGAAGTTATTACCCGGCCTGGTCAAATCCACAGAATGTTTCTCGAAATGGTACATTTCTACTAAGACAAATCCTTTTCGAGACACGCTTACGTGGCTAGTTAAAGAGTTCTATTGTCAGCTTTTAGGTGACAACTAGCTCTAGTAACTAACTTGATGTTATTACCCGTCGAGGATAAGCCTTTTCGAGATTACTAACTTTTATATTTCGTCAATTCTTGGGTGAATCTGAGTCTAGCTCGCATGAGATTTGACTTTTAAGCAACTTAGAACTTTCATATTTTAATCACATTCACTTTTTCTTCTCCCCCTCAAAAAATAGCATAAATTTATGATATTTTTGACAATCTTTTGATTAAAATATGCCTTTTGAGTCTTATGGGGAGAATTCAACAAGAACTTTTTGATTTCAAGAACGATGATTTTGTATCAAGTGCTCCCCCTCAACAAGTGAATTCTTATTGAGGTGAAATACTTGACTTTTGAGCAGAATTATGAAAATCAGAAAATGTTTGATTAATTCTACTCAAAAGTAAGAAGCCTTCGCTCCTTACATAAGGATTGAGGCACTGATGTGTACCTCAGGGTCCTTTCATTAGAAGTGCGGGTTGTACACTGTTATGTGTGCACAAGCCATAATGAAAATAATTCAATCAAATGAAACAATTAATATTGAAAAATGAATGACCAAATGTACCAAGTTAATCTTCGTCAGGAAGTGGAGCATCAAAGTCGGTGAACTTAGGTTCTGGTCTTTCGAAGAGTCTGATAGGAAACGATGGTCTGACACCGATATAGCTTTCCAGTCGTCTGATCTGTTCCCGTCGAAATAGCCTTTCTTCAATCTTTAAGACAAAGTTACAAACTTGTCTTCTTGAGCTGGATTTCCATCTAGGTTGTTCACCCTTTGCTATCTTTCGTCGATCATCATTCAACCTTTTGACAAGCCCATCACGAACGGATTTGAGTGTAACATCACAGAATTTGTGTATCTCATCGAACCTCATGAAGCTTTGTAGCTTTTTGCTGTTGATGTAGGTGAAACCAAAAGGTTCTTGGTTGAGAGTAAACTATGACGTTTGATAGATTCCATCAAATTTGAATTGCGGCTTTGTCAAATTGACCTTCTGTTGGTAACTTTCCACTCCAAGCTGAAGATCTTCCACTCTTTCTTGAACTATCAATCGTCGGATGAATAGAAGTAGTGATGCCATGAAGTTGTACTGTACTTCTCTATCGAATCCACGCATTCTTCCTTGAACCTTTTCGAGATACATGTCTTCGATGTCATTGAGATTAAGGTCTGGAAAGTCTGCTTCGGAGAACTTGTACTTCTTTTCATCTTGTCGTTTAACAACAATTTCACGCATGAATATGTAGTTAAACCGTTGCGACTCTTGAATCTCCAAGATAGCGATGATCTTAGATTTCTGCTTCACATTTTCCAATGATTTCTCTCCTAATCTGCTGGTATAACCGAGATGACGACGTTCTGGCCAGTGTTGAATCCCGTGTAGAGCATCTCTGTCGTAAGCTACGATGGAGTTGCTGAAAATTCGAGTGGTCTCTTCAATGGCAGGAATTTCGTATCTTGCGGCTGGTGCTGAGATTGTGAGTGAGGAAGCATATTTCGTCTTGGATGTCTCTTGGGTGAGTTGGATGTTACGAAGATCTTTGTTGAAGAAGAAGCTGTAAGGTATCTTGGGTTTATCTAGAAATCCTTTCATAGGTAATGGTTTAGTCCAGTCAGTGAAGTAAGGCTTTTCATGGTTTTTGGAACTGAAGTCGATATTCACATCAGGATTTAGCCAGTCAAAATTGGCAGACATTGCACTAGCTATATTCTGCATGTGATACTCGTATTCCACTTTGTTTCCGGATCTGGACTTAAGGAATTCTTGTGCATCCCTATTGATTCTTCTGAGCTCCGTCTTTGTGAGTTTGTTAATCTGAAGATCCTTCATTATGACTTGGGTGAACTGTAGAGTATTACCAGGAAGGGGTTCTTCATCTTCAAGAGGAGGTTGAGCTTGAACCATTTCTGTCAACCAATCATTCTGAGGTGTGTCATCATTGTCGAGCCATGAATGACGTCTTTTATTCTTTGATTTCTTAGACTTAGATGTAGCATCCTTGTCTTTAGCCTTGGATGGTGACGATGGTCCAACATGAGAATCGGGAATAGGTGAGGCACGGTAATCGGTGTCAGGTTGACCATGGTATTCATCAGTAGGTTCCATGAAAGTTTCTTATTCTTCAGTTGGACCTTGACCAGTAGCTGAGGGGTGTTGTTGATTTCCAGGAGGAGTGGAGTCCTTTCGTGGTTGTAGAGAAGATGAGGGACCGGTTCCAGACTTAGGTTTCTTACCTTTTAAGTTTGGGTCAGGGTCGTCATCTTTTCTTGACCTTTTCAGGGTTCCAGCTGCATCTTTGCATGACTCTTCGGACATGTAAGCCGGCATAGCATCAACAAGTGCTTTTCCTTCAGTAGTCTGTATGGTTTTGTAGGCAACTTTGTCAAAGAGTTTAGCAAGCAGATCATTGAGGGATAATTCAAGGAGGGTTGGAGCTGCAGTAGAAGCTTTTGTAGTGTGAAGCGTGAATGGTGTTGTTGACAACATTTTTCAAACGACACTTCTGATTCTGTGATCCAAGTTGTCCTTGATTGGTTCAAGAAGGTTAGCTACTTCAGGAGTGATCATCTCAACTAGATTTTCAGTGAGAAAATCTTGTGTGACAGTCTTAATAAATCCTGTGTAATCAGAGTTCAAGAACTTATCGATCAGCTGCTTTGACTCCTGAAAATCTTCAACTTGTTTGGCAAGACCGGTAACCATGTTGGTAAGTTTGTTGACTTGCTCCTGAAGATCAACTGGTTGTTTCGGTTCATTGATTGAATGCTGCTTTGATGCGGTTTCAGAAGGTGTGGGAGATGAATGCTCAGGTGATTATTCGGATGACGACTCGTTGTGAGAGCTGGAAGAAGAAGCAGGAGGAGTCGGATCCTTTGGTGGAGAGTCTTGAGGAGGTGGAGGTTGTGCTGAGGAAGTCTGCTGAGAGGATGATTTAAGAAATATGTTGGTGTCGAAAGCGTTCTTCTCTTCGTTTTCTTTTCTTCGACGTTCCTCTGCTTCCTCTGCTTCTCGTGCGAGAAACTCTGGAGTAATGAGGTATTCATGTTCCTGATCCGTAGCAATATTCTCTTGTCCGCCAACATTCTCTTCTACATTAGCAGTCTCAGTCATAGTGATATCTCATGTATACTTTGTATCTTTAACAATATCATCAGGCTGTGGAGCTGATTCTAAAGTAGTGGACACAACGGGAGGAATCATGCTGCTTGTAGCTCCTTCATGTTCTGACTGATCGACAGGTGGTGGTGTTGAAGGTTGAGACATAAGTCGGCTTTCGAGAGCTGCTTTCCTTTGTTCTTTGCGAAGTTGCTTTTCTTCAGCTCGAGTGTCGACAACTATACTTTTCAGTTTACATTTATCGACCAACGGTTCAATGATTGGTTCGTCTTCATCATCATCATTAGGCTCATTAATAGTGATCCCTTTCCTTTTTCTTGTCTCTGCTTCAAAAGTTTCAAGACTTTGTTGTATGGCGATCTCCGTTGCAGGAAATGTTTCTTCAGGTACTCTAACTCTTCTTTCAAAGTCATGTTCTTCTTCTTCTGATTCCGTGTCAAACTCTGATTCCCTGTCAGAAGGTGGAGGTGTAGGTTCATCATGAAGAATGCACTCAGGAGTTACCTTCTGCTTTGGCTTGGTTGTAGGTTTGGGTTTGGATGTTGGTTTAGGTTTGGTGGAAGTCTTGGGTTTAGCTGATGATTTTGTCTTGGGAGCAACCTTAGACTTAGTCTGAGGTGAACCAGTGGTGCTTGTAGTACTTCCAGACTTCACACTTCCTTTGCTACGAGTCTGAATAGTAGCTTCTTCCTGTACCCCTTTGTAAGCATTATCATAGTATTTGTAGTTCAGACTTTTCTTGATTTTGTCATCAAGTAGGTATTCGGGAAGCCTCATTCCTTTGATCTTGGTATAGGAAGTGGTCGTCTTGATGAATGAGGTGGTGAAGTCGTCCTCGAAGAGGTGCTTCGGCTCAATAGGATCTGCCATCCTCTTGATAAATTCTGGTGTGTCTTTGCAGAAATGTTCTATGAGAAGCTTGGTGAATCTTGTGAACGAGATCATAGTCTTTACACGTTCGGTTTGAATGCTGTAGACTATATCGTTCATGATTGGAACTGCAAAGTCAATAGGTGTCAAAGTCACCATTCCCCAAAATGTTTGCAAATGTTCAAGCCTAGGATGTTCATGACCACTTTTTCTTCCTGATATCGATCTTACAACCAACAGACAGAATGTTCTCCAGGGCTGAGGGATATTCTTGGCATTGAATCGGGAATGTTTGACTAGAGGTACGTCATCATCAACATCATATCCTAACTCAACAAAGAAGTCAAGAAGGTCCAGTTCAGGTAGTATTGGAGCAAATTCGTTGTCAGTTTGAGGCAGGAGAAGGACTGTACGAAGAACGTCGTGATCTACAGTGTAGACTTGGCGATCCAATGTAACAGTAAAAGACTCATCATCCAAATTTGCCTTAGCCGTAAGCCAGAACTGATGAAGGTAAAACAGAGGTACTGAAGTAGAACAGATGAGCAGTTGTTTGCATGGATGAGCAAGTAGAATATCTTTAACAATCTTGCACGAGTTCTCAGTAATTCTCAATTTGTCGAAATCAACTCGTGGATTGTTGTTGCCAATCATAACATTGTAGTTAGCGGGAGTGATATCATCCATGGTGAGTAATGGAAGAGCTTGTTCAGGGACATTTTCGTTGTGTTCAGCCATGTTATTCTGAAAAGCATTATCATAAACAAAACATCGAGATTTGTTACGAGTTAGCACGGTTGCAATGATTGATTATGGATAAGCATTTAGAATCATGTAAGCACATATGGTTCAATTATTGCATGTATATTGATAAGTAACGTGTACTTAGAAAGTCATATGCACAACGAATTAAAACATATGACATCACATTATACATGACTAGAATCCATTATCACATTGGTTTTCAAAATTACATAAACACAATGTTCTTGAAATGATACAAGTGAAGTACAAGATACAACATCATTAGTAATTTCGAAAAAAATCCACTCCTGAAAATATTTCGCAAACCCATAATAAAGACGTTTGCGAAAAACTCCATAATTGGTGTTCTCGAAAGAGAACAAGATTTATGAGAGTTTATCGCAAACCCTCCATTGTGGGTTCTCAAAAAAAATTTCATAGTATGTGTTTTCAAAAAAGAGACAGAATATGGTGAAAAGTTTCGAAAACATCCAAGTCTGGGTTTCTCGAAAAATGTCAAAGAGTATTTGCGAAATAAAGATTTCGAAAAATACAATTCTTTGAAAAATTTTTGAGAAGACAAAAACTTGAGTGATCTCGAAATTTTTTACCAAGACTGGTGATTTCGAAAAATCTATTTTTCGAAAATTCTTATACAAGAATTTCGAAACAATGCCAACGTACGTTTCTTTGTGATAATATGTATTCCAAGTGATGAAACCTGTTGAAAAATGATATAATGCAATGATTAGAAACAAGCTATCCACTCGAATGAAGTGATTTCGAAAATGTTTCAAGAACGTGTTCTCGATAAAAATCAAGATCATGAATCAAATGAGGATAATAGGTTCTAGTACATCACAAACATACAATAGAAGCATATTAACACAATAAGTCAGCTCACATAAACACAAAATGAGAGAACCCATATAGAACGAAACCCTATGTTATCGAGAATCATGCATACATGGAAGTTGTTCAAATTGAAATGCATAATCATGATTCAAATACATATGAGACTATATCCCACCAAGAACAATAACAAAAACATCAACAAATCAAGAAAACCCAATTCGTACCAAAACCCTAGGTTTCAAAAATCATACAAATATGTGTTTTAGAGAGATTAAACGTAATAGGAATGTTAGAAACATGTTATAGCACAAAACCCCTATCAAAAATTAATCTTCCAAACATGAATTAATAATTTTCGACATATCATAAACCCTAACTTTTCAAAACTAAAATTCGTGAAATCTAACCGTAAACTTTGTGATTAAACAAAAACCATAGTTAGAAATCATCTAATGATCATATAGAAACTTACGTTTTGATGATTGGTAGCACGGATTGTTAGTTTGAATAAGAGCCGTTGATATGCAAGAGAGGGTTTAAGAAATGTTTTTGAGGTTTATGGAAAAAACGGGTGGGGGTGTTTGTTTTTGTTATTATTGGAACTTTTGAGACTTGTCACTTAAAATCCCCTAACTACAATTATTACAATATAAGTCCTAAACTTTAGAAATAAGTAAAAACACAAAGATATACTAACTTACGATACCATATTGAGAAAAAGAAACGATATATGAGATATCTTATGAAATCCCGAAACAACGCATCAAAGGTAATATGCAAGTATATCGTTTTTGAAAAATTTATAAAATTTAGGCGAGTCTCCCCCTCAACACTTGTAAAATGACAAGGTGTTGAAAAAGAGCAATATACTTGCAGTTTTTTTTTTTTTTTTTTTTTTTTTTTTTTTTTTAAGAGAAAAATATTTTTTTGTGTTTTTGAGGTTTATAAAAAATAAAGAAAAACATTTATGTTACAAAGATAGTTAAATTGTTGATGTTTGACACTTTACTTTTGTTTTAAAAACTTTTGTAAGTCAAATGGTGTCAAACATCGCATACCAATTTGGTGAACTAAACTTGCAAACCTTGATGAAGCTAAGGGTTTTGTAAGTAAGTCCGCTAATTGGTACTCAGTACCCACAAAATATAACTCAATTGTACCCTTCTCGACATGCTCTTTGATGAAATGATATCGGAGATCAATGTGTTTGGATTTGCAATGGTGAACTATGTTGCAGGAGATTGCAATGGCACTCTTAGAATCGCAGTTAATCGGAATCTTGTTGAATAAGTAGCCATAGTCTTTAAGTTGGGATCTCATCCAAATGACTTGAGCGCAACAAGCAGACATAGCTACGTATTCAGATTCTGTAGATGACAGTGATGTGCAATCCTGCTTCTTTGATTTCCAAGACACAAGTTTATCTCCAAGAAACTGTAAGCCACCTGATGTACTTTTACGCGAGTCTAAGCATCCTGCATGGTCATCCCTTTATGTATCGAATGATTCTTTTTGCCTCATTGAGGTGTTTTTCAGTTGGATTAGCCTGATAGCGAGAACACATAAACACAGCAAATACAATATCAGGTCTACTAGATGTGAGATACATGAGGGACCCAATAATACTTCGGTATTTGGTAGGGTCAACTGGAGTCCCACGTAGATCAGCATCTAGTTTAGTAGAGTTGGCCATCGGTGTATTCATAGTATCACTACTTTGCATACCATGTTTCTTTAAAATCTCAAGAGCATATTTGGACTGATTTAGAAAAATTCCACGGGGTGATTGATGAACTTGTAGTCCTAGAAAGAACGTAAGTTCACCCATCATGGACATTTCAAAATTACCTGTCATTAATTTTGCAAAATCCATTGAGTAATTTTTGTTGGTTGAAGCAAAAATAATGTCATCGACATAAACTTGAACAATTAATAAGTCCATCCTGTAGGTTTTTGTAAACAGTGTTGGATCCACCGAGCCTAGAGTAAAATCATTAGCCAACAGAAATTTGGAAAGCTTGTCATACCACGCCCTGGGGGATTGCTTAAGACCGTAGAGAGACTTCTTAAGCTTGTAGACATGATTGGGACGTTCTGGATCAACGAATCCTTCAGGTTGACTGACATAAACCACTTCTCGGAGTTGACCGTTCAGAAAAGCCGTTTTCACGTCCATTTGGTAAACAATCATATTCCGATGAGCAGCAAATGCTAAGAACATCCGTACAGCTTCAAGTCTAGCCACAGGAGCAAATGATTCTTCAAAATCGATACCTTCTTCTTGAGAATAACCTTTTGCTACCAATCGTGATTTGTTGCGTATGACTGTGCCTTCTGCATCTAGTTTGTTTTTCCAGATCCATTTTAAACCAATGACGATGATGCCTTCAGGTTTTTCAACCAATTCCCATACTTCTAATCTTTGAAAAGTTTCGAATTCTTCTTGCATAGACTCAATCCAGTTTTCATAAGTCATTGCTTCTTTGTCATTTTTAGGTACGGTTTCACAAACTATAAGTGCATAAATGCAAGTTTCACCGTCTGTGTGAAGGCGTTGTCTTGTCATGATAGGTGCATCTGGATGGCCAATAATTTGAACTAAGGGGTGATCTCTAGTCCATTTATGTGTCGAAGGATGAAGTTGATAAGTATCTCGCAAGTGAGCAGGACCCAAATTACGTGTAGATGACTCAGCAATGTCAGGGACAGGTTGAGCACTTGCAAATGGGTTAATGAATGATTCTGGGTCATGCTCTACGGGTTGTGGAACTGATAAAGGTATGGAATCTCCAGCTGATTGTCGTGAGTTGGACCCGGTTTGTTATGTTATTGTAGGTGATATGACTGGAGGACCGTCTCTTCCAACAGAAGTTGTTGTTTGTTGAGGTGTATCAGGTGCTTGATGTTGATCAAGATGTGCAGCGGAATTTGGTGTGGCCTCAGGTGAACGGTTAACAGGCGTATCATTAAACAACTGAGCAAACAAGGTTTCCACTTCTTTACGAGAAAGTGACAATGGTTCAGCCGAAGAGACCGAAAAGTTAAGACGGTTGGTTGCGGGTCCTAAGCCGTGTTGCTCAGAAGCCATTTGAGTGAGTTCATCGAAATTAGCATGAATAGTTTCTTGAATTTCCCGAGTACGACGATTCCAGATCCGATAGCCTTTTGAATTTTCACAGTAGCCTATGAATACTCCAATGTCAGCCTTTGCTTTAAGTTTACCTAGATCATCACGATCATTGACTGGGTAGCATAAAGCACCGAATACGTGAAAGTGACTGATGTTTGGTTTCCTTTTGTGAACAATCTGATATGGGGTTTTGTTGTGGCGTTTTGTGATCATGCAACGGTTTTGAGTGTAACAGGCGGTTGAAACAGCTTCTGCCCATAAGTAATCTGGTAATTGAGCGTTGATTAACATCGTTCGAACAGCTTCCACTAACGTTCGGTTGCGTCTTTCGACAACTCCATTCTGTTTGGGTGTGCGTGGAATAGATGTTTGATGTTCAATTCCCACTTTCTCAAAATACGACCTTAGAGTCTAATTTTTAAATTCTGTGCCATTGTCAGTTCGAACAATTCTTACTGTGTTTCGAAGCTGAACTTGTATTTTGGTGAGAAAGGTGATGATCATTTGAGGAGCTTGATCTTTACTTCGAAGAAAATAAACCCAAGTCCAGCGTGAGTAATCATCAACAATTACTAAAATGTAGTGTTTACCGTTGATTGTTTGAACACGCATCGGACCACACAAATCCATATGAAGCAATTGTAAAACATGATTAGTACTGTGTTCAGGTTTTGAGGGAAAATGAGCACGAGTACTTTTTCCTTGTTCACAGGCTGGACATAGATGATCTTTGGCATAACGGAATCTTGGAAAGCCTTCAACTAATTTGTGACGAGCGAGATCAGTCATCGTTTTGAAATTCAAATGAGAAAGGCGTTTGTGCCATAACCAAGATTTAGTCGATTCAGCTTTGGATAGAAGACAAATTGGAGATGAAGTGATTATGTCTGACATTGAAATAGTATAAAGGTTAGTGCCACGTTTGCCAGACATCAAATCATTTCCTTGTAGATCACGAACAAAACAGGTTTTCTCGCGAAATGCTACTTCTAAATCTCCATCACAAAATTGACCGACTGAGAAGAGGTTGTGACCTAAGCCTTCAACATAATAAACTCTGCTAATTTCAATGTTCCCATGCATGTAGTCTCCGTAACCTATGATTAAAGCGTATTGATCATTCTCGAATCTGACAGTTCCAATAAACTTTGAGACAAAGTTCTTTAACAATTTGAGATTACCTGTCATGTGTCGGGTGCAACTGCTATCAACAATCCAGAGAACGATCTGAACCACCTGCATCAAAAGAAGACGACAGAGATGGAACAGAAGTAAGGGTGGAACCCGAGGAAATAGTGGGTTCCTGTTGGTTAGAAATGCAAATGTTTAACAATTTAGGAATCCATTTAAAATTTGGTTTGTATTGTAACCAACGTTGCCAATTCCAACTAGTTTTTGCTTTGTTCTTAGTGAATGCACTAGCTTTTGGTGGGTTCCTAGAATTGTTGATTGCTGCTTGTGGGTTGACTACAAAATTATTAGAAACCGTAGTAGGCGTTTTTCTTAAGGTAGACTTAGAAGAATTAGTGGACCTAGAAGAAGAGCCGGATCTACGTTTCTTTTTTCGGTGTAAGAGATTATTAGCTACACATTTGGTATGATCACCAGATAACACACTTTTACGACAAAACACACAAGATGCATTAATATTCAAAACATTTGAAGGTTCAGCATTCGTTACATTAAGATTTGGATTACAATTTGCCAGATTAGAATCTAAATCAGATGCAACATTAGTTTTATTCGAGTTCCTAAGGTGATCTTCTACTTCTTGCACTTTTAGTGTTCCACTTTTATGTTGCGAGAGCCTACTCTTTTTAGTTTTTTTAACTCTTTTTGGCTTTGGGCTTCTAACGCTCTTAGGGGAAACTAGACCTGTGGAAGTGGAAGAGCTAACATTAGAACTCTTAGCATGCTTACCCTTATCTGTTATGTCTATTTGAAACATTCCTGGTGCAATCACAGTGGTGTCAATGAACTTTCCTTTTTGAAGTAGCTTAATTTTCTCTTTCAAATCAATGATGATGTGTTTTTTGTCCTGAATATCAGACTCAAGTAAACTATTGCAATAACGAATGTCATCGCGGTTTTGTTGCCATTCGGCGTTTTCAATTTTTAACTCCGGAATTTCATTTTTTAACTCCGCAATTTCATTTTTACGTAGACGACATTTGTTTTTACGAGACTCAATATTGGTACATAGTTGCAATTCAGTTTCAATACTTTGAGCTTGACACCAATCAATCTTTTGTTTGAGTTGACAAATTTCGTTTGAAAGTTTGTTTATCACATCATCACTATTTTGACGCAATGTTTCATTTTGATGTTTCAATGATTCATTTTTGTGACCTCAACGAGACAAGTTCAGCACAGTACTCAGCAAATAATTCAGCATTGCTGGAAAAATGGAGTTCATTCATGAGAGAACTATGAAAATCAGCCTGAAGAAGTTGTTCCAAGAGTCGATCCGAGTCCGCTTTCAAAAATCGGTTTTTGCTTTGTTGAACCAAAATTGCATTTTCATTAAGAGCGAAAATTTCTTTCATATCTTTAACTTCTTTTTGGAGTTCCTGTTCCCAACGAGTAGCACAATAACGCAAATTATGAACTAAAGGCATAATTTGTTTTTGAAAAATGTCTCGCTTTTCCCGCTCGTAAGCTGATTGAAAAGTATGAATTTTAATTTCTGAATGTTATTCAATGACGTTTTCCAAAGTATCGATGTCTTTCATGAATGTTTGAAAATAGTCTAAAACTTTACAGCGTGTAGGTAATGGTGTCACATGACCAGAAGAAGGTAATGGACCATTTACTTGTGCCACGGGTTTGACAAGAGCTCCATTGGAAGATGAAACGTAAGACTCAGTAACATACCATGATTTCTCAGGTATTTCTCTTGATGGAACAAAAGATTTTGAAATGTGAGGAGCTTTTGAGTAATCATATGGTTTGCAAAATTCAACATGACTCATTTTTGATCGACTCTTCTCTTCAAGTTCGTATTCTTCCTCAGTATCATGTACAATAACACGCACAACATTATTATCCATCAATTGGTCCATACTGTACAGCTTAGGATTTGTTTTGAACACAGTGCGAAGAAAAGAGGATCTGTAATCGCCGAGGCCAAAACCTTTGCCTGGTCTTGGTTGTAAAGAAAACTTTTGAATTGTCGTTACAAATTCCCCATGTTTATAAACGATGTTTTGAAAAGCTTTAATTTGACTTTCGAGAGCGATATTATCATCAAGTAAAGAATTTACTTTTTCACGTTTTTGCACTTTATGTTCATAAAATTCCTGTTGGAAAGTTATCACCTCTTTTCGTGTTTTTGAAAGTTCCTGTTGGAGTTGAACAACTTGTTTTTGAAGATCATGTTTTTCATGTTCCAATTTGGAAACAATTTTACCGTTTACTCAACAATGTCATACATTTGCTTTTGAAGATTTTGTTCTTTGACATATGATTCTTGAAATGACTTTTCAAAGCTTTGTTCACGATGAACGACATATTGAAAGTTTGAAAGTTGCTTTTTGTAACATTCAATGTCCTTTTTTAATTTGGCATTTTCTTTCAAAACTTTAGTTTGCTGGATCAGAAAGAAGTTGATTATAAATTTGGCCGTAACTGTACAGTCAGGAGCTGGATCAGAAGGAGGTTCATGTTGTTCACTGAAGTCATTTTCGTTTTGCTCAAGAGGATCATCAAATGAGACGACAGTGTCATCATCAAATATAACAACTGTGTTTAATTGTTCATCCTCTTGAGAAGAAAAAAATGTTTCAGAAGGAACAACTTGCGCCTGATCTGATTCAGAGGGTGATGCATTAACTTGTATGGAGCTTGTGGTTAGGTCATTTACCTGAGACAAGCCATCAGTGGAGAACACTGGGCCTGAATCATTCAACTGATGTTCCTGCATGTTGGCCATAAGCATCACAGCTGCATTGGCTTCAAGATCTTCCATTTCATCATCGTTGTAAGCATTAGCAAAGAAACTGTTCTCATGAGCATTGAAAGTTCCTTCCTTTTCATCTTTGAGAGCCATAAGTAATGCCTGCTTGTGAAACTGACTACCTTTTCTTGGGTGAGGGCATGCAGTTGCAATATGACCTTTTTCGTTGCAGTTGTAGCACCATATCGCATTCCCAGAGACTGTGTTGTTACTAGCAGCATTGTCATTACTTCGCTGAGGAGCACCTGGATTGTTTCTGAATCCCCCAATGTTGTTAACTCTTTTTCCATATCTAGAATTTCCAGTATACCCACCTGAGCGTCCTGAATTACGATTCTGAATCTCAACTCGACCATCTTGAATGACAGCTTGGTTTCTTGTATTTGATGAAGAACGAAGACGGTTGTTGGTTTTGTTTGAGAATTTGCTAAAAGCACGAGCAACAAGAGCTAGTCCTTGATTCAACGTATTGACGTCATCATCATCATCTTCAATCTGATTAGAGTAATACATGCTATCATTGTTGTCATATGGAGCAAGTTGATTAGAAGCGTGTAGAGAAGTGGGAGGTTGCTGGTGACTGAAATAATTCTGTTCCTGATCATAAGCATGATTAGACATCGGAGGATGTGAAGCAGGAGTTTGAGCAACGTGTGCAAGGGGATTAGAAGTAGGTGGTGATGTATATCCTCCTCGGGCGAGTTTGTCTTTTTCAACTTCAGACTCATAATGCTTTAGATAGTCGTACAACAAACCATATGGATCCCTGTGAAGATTCTTAGCTTGTCTCACAAATGTCACATACTTTTGCCACTCAGGACCCAGACTACTAACAAACTTTGTATTGACAGCGATTCTTGGAAGAGTTATATCATGTCTCTCTAAATCATTGACGACATTAGTGAAACGATAAAAGTAAGACTCAAGAGATTCCCATGGTTCGATCATGATGTTAGTGTATTCCAAGTAAAGTTTAGATTCCATGTCTTCCTTGTTCAGTTGTGTGCCTTGCATCAGTAGATGAACGTGTTCCCACATAGCTTTTGCAGTTGTTTGAGCATCAACACTTCTGAATATGATATTTGGTATTCCTTGAAGTATGTAAGACATAGCATACTCATCTGCTTCACGATGGTGTTTTTGTTCCTCAGTAAGTTGAGACTCAGGAACACGCACAGCAGTTGGAGCTACCGGAGGATCAGCCTGTAGGTCACCGCCAACGTAGTTAACAGGCCAAGGAAATGGTCCTTCAAGGATAACTTGTTTCATGTACTTACCATTGGGTTTTTTGAGTTCAATAAACCTTAAGAATCGACTTGCCCATTGAACATAATTACCCGGTGTTAGCATTGGTGGGGTGTCAGGAGAGCCTGCTTCATGTCTGGATTGTTGAGTTGAAATGACTTCACACATCCTGTTAAACCAGTGAGTAGGTTTTGGTGGAAGTTGACTTTGTTGTTGTGACATCGGATAAGGATGTTGTATCGGAACCATTTGTTGCATGAAGTTATGTTGTTGTGAGTAAACCGGTTGATGATAATATTGTGGTGATTGTTGATACTGTTGCTGTTGCTGATGATACTGTTGATACTGATGTTGCTGAGGATTGTTGAAGTAGTACGGTGGTTGAGACATTATGAAACACTTGTGTGAAAAGATGGATCTTGTAGAAGGTATAGTTTTGCCAAATCTCGAAAAGTATGCCCAAGTACATGTTTACGAAATTTTGTCACAGAACTGGAGATTGCGAAAAACTAGACTTGTAAGGATTGCGAATGTAACTCAAAGATTTCGAAAATTTTAGGTTTCGAAAGTTTGAGATTTCGAAAGAGAGTTTCTCGAAACTTATATATTTTCGAAAATCTTAGATATTTCGAGAAACTAAAGAAGTTTTCGAAAAACTATTGTGATTTCGAAAATATGTGAACTTTTCGAGAACACAAAGAACACTTTTCGAAATTATACAATTTCGAAAATTAACCAAAAGTCGAAGTACTTTTCTTCCTTATACAAGAGAGAAAAGACTGAGTTCACGATCCATAAATCGAAAGATAGCTAAATCACATGATCTCGAAACTGTGGCAGTGAGGGATTTCGAAACTTTGCAGAACTTTGTTTTTCAATGAAAGCAATCCAAAACGAGCTTTTAGTGCAAGATTTTTGTACTTCAAGTTGTAAAATGATGAAATATTGAAGAAAGTTATAAACTTGACAATGATATTGAAAAATTTATAAAATTTCGAAAAATAGTACAAAATTGCAAATCGTTATTTAGAGGAGAAAAATTGATACTTTTGTGTTTGAAATGATTTGTAGCACAAATTTGTAAGCAAATATGTGATAAAAATCAAAAGAATAAACAAGAAAGTACAAGTTTTAACAAAAAAATAACGACTAAAAAACAAATTTTATGGATCGAATTTCAAAAGAAACAATACTACACCTTCATATGGCGAATGATACCACTTGTTAGGTCACCATATTGATTTCACACAAACAAGAATGAGATAGATATAAGGATGGGATGAATATTTGAATAAGAGAATAATAAGAGCAAGAGTTTCCTTATGATTTCAAATAAACAACCAAGCTTACAATGAGACCTAAGGCTTCTATTTATAGGTAAGGAGCTAGGGCAACACACCTAGTCCTTCCTCTTACCAAATCGTGGGCTTTGAAGCTCATGGATTACATTACATAAGCCTAGTAACCTTGTAAACATAACATTAATAAAAGTAAATAATAACTTAAGCAACCTATTATTACAAATGACCGAGACTTGATAAAATAGTAAAAACTATGATCCCAACACCCGAGCTTGGCCCAGACGAAGAATACGATCAAGTGCCTAATGAGGAAGAGCTGATAGAGTGGTTAAGGGATATTGGTTACGATGAATCAGAAGAAGTAGTGACAAGACACTCTAGGGTCAACATCAGATTTCTTCCACAACCATGGAGAACACTGTACATCCTGATTGCCAAGTCTTTATCTGGCAGAGACACTGGCCATTAACACCCTAAGCTCCAACACCTCAAACTCTTCTGGGCTGAGGCAAACGTCAAGAAAGTAGATTATGCCAACATTATCTAGGAAGACCTTGTGTGGCACATACAACACAAGACCACCAACATTCCATTTGTTTGTTTTACCAAATTACTCATCGAAAGCTTCCTTCGTGAGTATGACGATATTCCACAGAGACTTGATGACGAAGCCAAGCATACTTTCAGAAATGAAGACACTCTCAAACAAATCAAGAGACTCGACACCAGCACACGCAAGCAAGGAAAGAAATTTCCCGATTGTCTTTTGAATAATAAGGTGAAGCTTTGCAAGAATTACAAGTAGTACGTTCAAGCACTCAAGGAAGACAAAGTTGGGTTCTTAGACGAAGTAATTCTACCTTCGTGCATGCAGAATAAAGGGAAGAAAGGAAGCAAGTCTGGGAGCTCTGGCAGTTCTACCAAGTCTAAACAAAAGAGGGGTACTCTCAAGTTAAGACTTCTTGTCAAGAAACCTGAATCCATTCCTGAACCTACACAACCACCTTCTCCAAAACAGTCTGACTCAGAAACCGAATCCGACGAAGGTCCAGTTTACAAGGAAGCCTATGCTAATATCAACGAGAAGGTTAATCTTGAAGATATTGATGATAGGGATATGACTTTCGAAGATTGGGATAAAGACATTGATGAATTTGCTGATAATGCTGAATACCCATCAAATCTCAATCAAAGACCGTTAACCGAAGCAGACACTATGTTAGAAGAAGAAAGGTTAAGGAAGGAGAAGCTGAAGGAACCAATGACTGCTGAACAAGAGTCTGCTCACTCAAACATACGCCTTTCAGTAGAAGAAGAAAATGAAAGAACTCTTAAGATGGGTCTCCTCCACAGCAAGATAGATGCATTCCAAGCTGATCAACCTCCACCTCCATTGTTCTCTCATACTACCGAAGCTGGCAGATCTAGCAGCATTCCTGATTCTACTACAGGAACCAATGCTGATTTGATCGTCTACGACACCCCCACAGTATCACCTAGAGATGTAGAGATGCTTAATGCTTCAGCAACAGGAGAAGAAGAAGAGGAGGATCATATGGATACTGATGCTCCATATCTGCTGACTATGGATGAAATGGAGCACAGAGAAAGGGCTCAAGAATTAGAATTAAAGAAAAAGCAAGAAGTTGAAGAGGCTAGGCTTGAGGATCTAGCACAAGCCAAATTGGAAGAAACAATTCGTATGGAGGATAGCAGTAAGGCTGAAGAGGCAGCCAAGCTGGCAGAAGATAAGTTAAGAAAAGAAGAAGAAGCCAAGCTTGCAGAAGATCTTAGGCTTAAGGCAGAAGCAGCCAAATTAGAAGAAGAATTAAAGCTTAAGACCGAAGCTGACAGACTGGTTGAAGAACAAAGATTGCAAGAGGAAGCAGCCAAAGTTAAGAATGTTGAACAACCCGAATCACAAATAGGAGATGACAAGGACATTACCACCAACATTGAATCTTCACAATCATCACCTCCAGCATCCGAATCTACCCATGACGAATCAATCAAGAAACCCGCAAGTACAAAAGCCTCTGTTGCATCCAAGTTGATAAAGAAAGCTTTTAGAAGAGTTCATGATAAGAAGAAAAGCAAACTGGAAGATCAGGTTGCCTCACTTGCAAGCCAAGTTGCTGAATTGACGAAGCTTAATACAAATGTCTAGGAGCTGCAAGAAAAGGTTGACACCTTCTTAGCTAAGGATGTACAAGAAAACTTGGAAGCCACATTAGCTGCTCAAGCACATCAGTACATGGAACAACACTTAGTTGCTAAATTAAAAGAGTTGCTGGCCCCTATGAGAGATGAACTCACCAAGTTTGCAGAACAAGCAGTCAAGAAAGTGATCAGATCTACCTCGTTTACTCTTCGAGCTGACAAATCAACTTTACCACAACCGGGGTTATCTTTGGACGAATTAGAAACCCAGCTCTTAGACAAATTGGCAAGTAAGTTCACATTGTCACCTGAAGAAGCTAAAGGTCATGTTTGGCAACACCCTTTTAGAAGCGTTTAAGAGCGGTAAGCGACAAGCGACAAGCGTTTCAGTCTTAATGCTTGTTTGGAAACACTGTTGCTAGCGTTTAGCAACACCTCAAAAGCTTGCAATCTTAATGCTTCCTAAAGAAGCTTTCCAATATACCGCTAGCGTTTAATTTTAATATTACCAATTTACCCTAAAAAATTCATTCATAAGTATATGCCCTTTTTCGTAATTTTACATTTTATAATTACATCTACATCTACGTTACCAAACACGTTTTTTAAACAAGCAACTACTGCTTACTGCTACTGCTTACTGCTTATTGCTACTGCTTACTGCTACGTGTCGCCAAACATAGCCAAAGTCCTGGAAGCTTTGAAAGCCAAAATGACTAAAGAAACCTGCAGCACTGAGGCCGATAAATAGAAACGTCCAAGAGATGATGAAGATCAGGATCCTAACTCTCAGGCAAAGAAACAGAAGCAAGCCGAAGGACCCTCATCTCAACCAAAAGAACCGGTCATTCCTCCAACTACAACAACATCTACACAACAACCCAAGGCACCTGGTTCCGATCCCATAGCCCATGACCACTTTGAATATACAGGCGGAGACGAGATTCCTCATACCGGTGAAGTGCCAGAACCGTCATCTACAAAGAAGAAAGAAAGAAAATGAAAACATCATCAGCACAAACCGAACACCTCGTCAAAAGGCACAGAACCTAAGAAACCGAAAACCGTTCTCAAATGGCTAGACGAAGACGAAACTGCCGATTACTCCTGGTTTGACAAGATGATTAATTCGCAACCGCCACTTGCAGACGATCAAGAACCTCTCGATGGTCGAACAGTGGAATACGCTCGGTTGATTCAACATAAGTTTCATATGAAAAAGATGAACAAGAAAGAGCTACGAAGAATCAAGAATGATGCGTTCAATCTTCTGAAAGATCGGTCTGCTAACTCAATCGAACTTTAGTACCATCTAGAAAATATTGCTCGAGCTATGTCAAGCAATATTGACTGGATCAATCCTGAATTTCACGTCGATCCGGTCACAATGAAAACCACACCATACATAACTGACTGGTCCAAACCACTGCCTATGATTGGGAAGCCAAAGGAACCAAAGATCCCTTACAAGTTCTTCTTCAACAATGACTTGGAATTTCTACAACACAGAAGCAAGATTGAGAAGAAGTACGCCACATCACTTACCTTCCTACCTGCAGCCAGATACCTCAACAATGCCATCGAAGAAGAAGCCTCTAACTTGTTCATCGATAAAGTTGTTGACTATGACCGGAACGCACTCTATGGCATACATCATTGGCCAGATAACCGGGCACAGTATTATCGAAGCAGTAGACTCAATCAGACGATGGGTAATGTGACAAGTGAGTTGAAGATAGTCTCGATTCAGTTCATTTCGACATTCACTCACTTTTGGTACCCCTTCCTCAGCAAAATAGTACTCAAAAGACTTGATGAAAAAGAGTACGAGATTTCCGAGTCAGACTTTCCACGACTACTCCTCAACGACATAGAAGATATGTATCTAATCAAAGTTCAAGGAAAGCTTTGCAACTTGCCCAAACCTATGCAGCTTGCCTTTATCACAGCTCTCCTAATCTTCATCAGACAGATAGTCATCAGAGAAAGAGTAAAAGATCTTCAACTGGGAGTGGAAAGTTATCAGAAGAAGCTGAATCTCACCAAACCTAATATGTTCGACATCCCCAACCTTCAACATCTATCTCAATACTTCTTGATCAGGCATCCGGCATTTGGGTTCACATACCGCAGTGTAAACGGTCGTAACTGCTTCATGGCCTATGAAGAAATCCATAAGTTCTGTGATGAAACCCTAAAGTTCGTCAGAGATGGAATCAAAAGCAGATTAGATGACATAGCACTGGGTAAATCCAAAAGGTGGAATACCAATGAGGCCAGGGACACTCGCAGATTCATTACAAGGATTAAGAACCGGTTGAAGCGCAGGGATCAGTTTCGGAGATTGGAAAGCTATGTTGGAGGCTGACCTGGATTTCGTGTGTTGACATTTCAGAGACCCGAATGGTAGCTAATTTGTAAGAACTTGATTTGATTTGTCAATACTATACTTCATAATGGCTTGTGCACGCATTACAGTGCACAACCCAAACTTGTAAAGAAAGGACCCTGAGGTACGCATCAGTGCCTCAATCCTAATATAAGGAGCGAAGGCTTCTTACTTTTGAGTAGAATTAATCAAATGTTTTATGATTCTCATAATTCTGCTCAAAAGGACAAGTATTTCACCTCAATAAGACCTAATCACTTGTTGAGGGGGAGCACTTGTCAAAACAAAAATACTTTGGTCTAAAATCAAAAGTTCTTGGTGAATCTCCCCATAAGACTCAAAAAGGCATATTTTAATCTAGAAAGATTGTCAAAAACATCATTTTATATGCTATTTTTGAGGGGGAGAAAATGAAAAAGTGATTAAAATATAAGTAGTCAAAAGGCTAAAAGTTGTATCATGTGCGAGCTAGACTCAGAATTGACCCAGGAATTGACGAGACAATAAAAGTTAGTAATATCGAAAAGACTTATCCTCGACGGGTAATAACATCAAGTTAGTTACTAGAGCTAGTTGTCACCTAAAAGCTGACAATGGATCTCTTTAACTAACCACGTAAGCGTGTCTCGAAAAGGATTTGTCTTAGTAGAAATGTACCGTCTCGAGAAACTTTCTGTGGACTTGACCAGGCCGGGTAATAACTTCAAGCTAGTCTAACTAGTGATGTAAGCGTGTCTCGAATCGGTCTTGTTCACTGAAAGTGGATCAATTCAAAATGCTTGCTCCTCCCTCATGTGCAGATTTATTAAATACTCATGAGCACATGTGAAGGGGGAGCCCTTCAAATGTGTACACAAAACTCTCACAGTTTTAACCAAAATATTTGATTATTACAAACACTTTGAGAGATTTTCAATCAAAGGTTTCTTGGCTACTGTCGGAGTTATAAGGTGATTAAGATAGGAAAAACCGTCCTATGATCCGCCAGAGCCGGAGGGATCTACCCAAGGACATCTCCCACAGTTAGAATTAGAAGTCCTTAGGTATAATACGAAAAAAAAGGAGAAAAGAATGGAAGGGAAAGAAGGAGTTGAAGAATTAAAAGGAAAAGTAAAGAAAAGGTTGAAAAGAAATAGCCCTCCATATGTTCAACCATAGGGCAGACACCGGGTTCAATACGTATGCTATTGGTTGTTGCAGAAGACAACACCGGTATTGAAGATAAAGTCGTCATGGACCCAGTGACGCAATGCACTAAACCTTCTTAACCACTCAAGTTCTCTTAAAAGAGCTTGTTTCATTCTCACGGGGAACCAGTGTAATCTATCAACTTATCTATTAGAGATAGTTGATATTGAAGCAGGAGACCCCTCCCTAGTCTCCGCATAGGAAACCTAAGTGTGCACTTATAGAGTCTAGAGCCTTGAGATACATCAAAGATCTCTTAGGAACACTTAGTATTTATACAACTGGTGTTCTACATCAATCGACACCAGCTGTAAATTATCGAGTCCTTCGCAGATCTTAGCAATCTACCGAGAACGTTTATGAGAGAATTACAAATGTAGTTCTCAATGATTGAACGGAAATTCCTGCCAGGGTCAACATCAAACAACCCTGACAGCAGGTCACTTCGGTAACCCCATAAGGGTTACGCTTAGTGTTTGCGGTGGTTCCATAGCGGTCTACAGTCGTGGAGTGATCCCCAGCGACTCACCCAGTCATTGAGCTACTTAGTAGGTCTCGTAAGCTCCTTCGGGAGTATCTGATATGGGAACGGCCTATATAAGGATTAGAAGGAGTCTTCACAATATGCTGTTGATGAGCTCTAATTCCTTATCTGTAAGTACCGGGTATTTATTGCTAACTGTTTACTTGCAGGTACCTCACATCCATGATGGTAGATTCCAACATGCTCATACATACATCTTGAAGCAAATGATAGCTCCCCCAAAGATCTTAGCACCACAAAGTTCAAAGAAAGATTCTACGCATATAAGAAGAATCTACAAAGTACAAAGACTAAAGATCTTAGAGTATGAAAAGGAACTTCGTGCACGTGAAAGTATAAGTCCAAAGATGTATGAGTATGTTGGAATGGCGGAAAACCACCACAGACGCTGGAGTGACGAATGGCAGACTACTTCATTACACAATCACTACATCATCACCAAAGAACAAAGACATAGAGCAAAGTGCATTTATTATACAACAATTTTGAAGACGTCTAAAGTTTCACATGTCACAAGTCAACGAGAAAGATGAAGACGTCAAGCAACCGTGATGACCGACCCTTAGGGGGAGATTGTTGGGATCATACTTTTGTATTTTAGTCAAGTCTCGGTCATTACCTTTTGTAATAGGTTGCTTAGTTATTTATTTCACTATATGTAAGTTACTAGGCTTAAGTAATCAAGTCCATGGGCCTTGAAAGCCCACGTTTAAGTAGAATGAGGGAGGAAGGGAATGTTGCCCTACTCCTCCCTTATAAATACTAAGCTTATGTAAACATTATTCTTGTTGGTTATTTGAATACATTAAGGAAACTCTTGCAATTACTTTTCTCTCATTCTTATAATCAACCATCTCTCATTCTCATCTCATATCTCATACTTGTGTTTACAAAATGGTGACCTAACAACATATCCTTTGTACATAATTTAAATCAAAAAGAAAATAGAAAATCATAAAACCTATAAAAACCATAAAAATCTGAAAATCTACAAAAATCCAAAAATATTCTTCTTACGACATGTCTCTTGTGTAATCAATATTATGTACGTTTCTAGAAATTTCATTCAATAATGACACAGAAACATACATATGCTTGAGCAAGAGTTTTTCTTTTAATTTCAAATAATGTTTTTCTAAAACATGTCGTTTCTCAAAATATTCTTAAAAATTATGGCTTATAGTTATTTCAGACTGTAACCCGGACTTAAAAAATTATGGCTTGCTATTACTTCAGATAGCAACCCATTTTTCAAAATGAGGAAAACTCGTCGCCAAAAAGATGGTTGTTCCTAGCAAAGGGTGCCGTTCATCCGAGCATGAATTACTTTACATTCATGCACCCTCGATCTGATGTACGCTTCATTGCATCGTTTCTTGTATAAGTAGAGAAATCTTATTTTATAACCAATACTTTCCCTTCTATGATTTTTCCGGAAAGTATTTGTGTAAAACTTGGTGGTACCATGAAATTTTGGTTGAAAATCAAACTGAATCCACATTTTGAAAAAAAATTTCACTCAATCAATGACATCAGTTATTTGAGTTTTAACATCCGTCATTGATTGAGGGGGAGAGTGATTTCTCAAGATTTTATGTATCATTAAAACTCTCCACTTTGTACATAATAAGCAATAATACATTTTGTGATGGTTATGTGTCAGTATGAGAATATTTCAAAGATTTTTTCGGTAAAACTTCAAATCTTTTGTAAACTCATCAATTCTGACACATAACAACCTCCCTCACAGATTGCGGAGGAGCAGAAAAACGTTCCTTTTATCAGAAAATATTAAAACTGACCGCATTTCTCTCCTAAAGGTTTTCTAAGTTATTTAAATCAATTGAGATCCATAATCTCGAAAGGTTTGAAATATTTGATCGGGGGAGAGAATGTGATTTAAATATGAAATCTGATAATCAAACGTGATCTTTTGGATTCAATAATAGGATCCCATATATGTGCTAAACTCTTTCGAATATCGATGCACATAATGAGGGGGAGCAAAAGGCGTTTGTGGAGAAATATCTAAGACTGGCCATTTACCTTTATGTACGGAGTTATAAGGATGGTTAAGGTTAGGTATGATTTCCCATGATCCACCAGAACCGGAAGGATCTTCCTAGGGAATGATGCGATGTTTGTTAGTGCAAGTTTTAAATTTATAAGAGTGAATTACCAAATCTAGAAACAACACATACGAGCAAGTGTACTCGTCCGTTATAGCAAGATATGATGGTAAGTCGGGATCGTTCGCAGGGATTTGTAAGTGAATCGAAATATAAGTCTAAAAGTAAATCTCTAATGTACGCAAATATGATAATAAGCAAATTCAAAAAATTAAAAACTACACGTATTTAGACTAGTTTTCTACTTAATGACACACATGATTGTGATAACTTTCAATGACATGTTGGTTGAGATAATTAGATGGTGATCTAATCTATTGTTTCTACAAGTTAAACCTTCTTCAAGATTTTAGTTCATAAAAACAAGCTTTAGGTGTAAACCAATCAATTCAAGATCTATCCAAGGTTCATAAGGTATGGTGGATATCTTAAACATAAGACAAACTTTTATTACCAATCAAATACTCTTAAGAAATGGTCAATACAAAAGGTAACCTCTTCATAGACAAAAAGGTCACAATCGTTTATAAACATTTAAACTTTCGTCCTACTAAAGGTTTACAAACAATCCGATTTGACGTTATAAAAGAATTCTTATTACAATCATACTTCTTGTTTCTTTGTTTAGTCAAGAATAATTATGGTGAAAAACAATCATTCATAGACAAATGATTATAACTAGTTGAGTAATAACAAATCTTTCGACCTTTGAAACCATTATCAATTAGTTAACCTTGGCTAAATAAATGTCACGATGAAACTTAAGGTACAATTGGTTCTTAGGATTGACTTGAAATTGAATTAAAACATGTTATCATAATCATTACTATCACTAAGTATAAAACATCATCAAAACAAGTGTAAAAAGATTACTAGCCACTCATGGCAAACATGTAAATAAACTCAGAATATTTAACATAAGAATCCATGGTTATAAGTCTTACAATGCTTTGAAATTGATAACAAATGACAAGGTATTGATAACCTAAGAGTTGGTGATGATTTCTTGAGATTTTCGGACTCCAAATGTTACGTCCTTGATCCTCCAAAGTTCCTGGTTCTTTCTGCACGAATTTTCCTCCATAGAGAGCTAGAAGATGATAATAATTGTGTGTAGTAATGAGAGTAAATGCTATCTTCAATTGTATGTTGAATGGTGTTGAGTTATGCACTTTTGAAGTCCCCCATTGGCTTGTCCAACACTCTTGGTCATAAATAAGAACTTAAATGTTTGAACTTGGACAATAAGACACTAAAAAGGGCCTAGAACCTTGAGACAAAAGACCAAGATTCGTGCACAAAAGTTGGCAAAAACATGCAGAACTGACCAACCGATCGGTTACGGGTTGGTACCGATCGGTTGGTGAAAGGTACTTATGACCATCCGATCGGTTTCACACCAACCGATCGGATGGTAATTTCTGGCAGCTTTGGACTTTGACTTTGACTTGTGTAGCTCTTTATGTACTATCCAAACTTGATTAACTTCTGAACTTGGAACTTTGAGATGACAAAACTTAGGTTCTCTTATGAATTTCTTCATAGATTGGACTTTTGAGCTTGGGAATCTTCGTGTAATCGCGTATACTTCATTTCCTTCACTTTTTCTCCATTTTTCCTGCATTTGGCTACATATGCTACTAAAACATACTTTGATATGATTTAGTGGTAAAAGCATATAAAAACAACCAAATAACATACACAAAAACACTAATAACGCTTATAAAAACATGTTAACTTTGAGCGTTATCAAATCCCCCACACTTAAACTTTGCTTGTCCTCAAGCAAATCTAGAAGAAAACTAAATATCCAAATGGTAACCAAAAAATGATTAGAAAAATGTGATGCAAATCCACCAAGTACAAGTACAAGGTATGATTCATCGTTTTAAGCTTTAGTAGTGAAAAATCGAGATGTTTGACAATACCCAATGATTTTCTTGCTTGATTAATATTTCTAAACACCTCACGAAAAAGGAACGAAGTATAATTCACTCAATCACTCATTATTTAGGTGGTGGAGTAAATGTAAGATAAATCACACTCATTGCTCAGTCATGATCCATTTATTACCATAGGCTTGTACAAGAAACAAAACTACACCGCAAAGGCGTAAGCACCAAGTCTACATATCAAAGAGGTCTTTTATTCGGGTTATAATGTAAGGCTTAGGGTTGTACCAGGCTTATGTTTAAACATCTCATACAAAAACACAATAGATTACTGGCGCGAATTCTTGATTACTCAAAAACCGGATGGTCACTACAATATTCTTGCACTTGACATTCTCACAAAGCCATTACAATACTTGGATAGATAAAGTAATTTGGTAAGGGTAGGGATAAGGCATGGGAATATTTACGAAATTTGTTTTAAAGAAAAATAAAATAAAGTCTAAGTCCCATTGTTGCTAGTCACTAAACAAACCACGAACCCATAAATGATTATAGTTACAATCTCCCTCTTCTTCAAATAACGATACATCGATTCACCATAACAATATTCTTCATTCTTAGCACATCGGCTAACAACATATCACAAGATTTCCTTTATTCACATATATAGCACATTTGCTATAATTGTCACCTTATAGTTACGATGACTTATTTTTTTTTTCTTTTTTTTTATTATTATTTTTTATTATTTTTTTACTATTAATAAATAAACTCCCTCACACTTCGCATAAGCATCACCACAACAATACAAATAAGAAGCTGCAGTCTCCGTCTTTGTCGGAATGGCACACACATGATTGGTGAAGTGTGGCTAACTAATAATCATTAAAAACAATCCAACAACCAAGCACTAGCAACCCACCATTTAGACTTTGACAAGGGTTAGGCTAAGGTTTAAAGTGTAAAATATTTTTGTATTTTTCTGGATTTATCAAAAACGAAAAGGATGGCTCAAAGGGTGTAACTAGGGGTATCTAGCGCTAAAAATGAACGCTAACAAAAGGGTTAAAATTGGAAATTAACTAATCAATGTGACTAGCTAAAAATCAATAATGAAGGCTATTTGGTTAAAATTCTAAGATTGCCTCTTATCACGTATGCATACTTATATTACAAAAATGTAATCTCACAACGGTCTCGTAATGATTTACAAGCACAAGTTCTAGAATAAATAAAATCACCGGCACACTCATAACAAAAGATTTAAGCATAAAAGATGTATGCTTAGATATGAAATAGGCTCAAATCCTCACAATTTAGTTGAAAGGGTTATAATATGCGCTAGCAAATGTTATCAATCCCAGAATGGATTGCAATATTAATCGGGACACATCTCAAATTTTTCAAAAATTACTAATTTTTACCATTGGATTGATTCAGTTATTCTAATAAATTATTCCTAAAAGCGTGAAAACAACTAGATTACAAGGACAAACAAAATTTAAAAATTAAATCGATATTAGACTTAATTTCTTATTTTACCTACTCATCCCCCCACACTTAAGTTAAACATTGTCCTCAATGTGATAAACGAAAAAGCATAAAAGTAGGGAAAATGAGAAAATAAACCGTGATATCCAGTGTTATCCAATCTTCTTTTTCTTGTAGTCAACACGTGTATTTATTAGAAACAAAAACAAACAAACAAAAAGCATTGCAGTTTTATTCAAATTAGTGGCACACCCCCACACTTAAGTTCGACCAAGTAGTAAAACTTTGGGGTATAAACACTGAAAATCAAAATCAAAAATAAAAATAAAAATAAAACACACGGGTTGCCTCCCGAGAAGCGCTTGTTTTATTAACGAGTCCTCAGCCGGACTCAAACTTCGAAATAGATTATGAAGTGTTAGTGTTATGTTTCCTTTTAGGGATATACAACACATTTCCTATCACAATTCCCTCTCATGTTTCATCTATGTTTTCCAATTTAATGTTTTCCCATGCTCTAGGAAGAGCATCATAGATAAAATCATTACTGTGTGCCCAAGGAACCATTTCCTTGTGTGGAGCCATGAATGTCATAGCTTCATATTCAAATTCGGATGAAATTTCTTCATTAGAAATCATGTTTAATTGCTCCATATCATAATAGAGTTTAATTCGGTGCCCATTTACAATGAAACTTCCACCATGTTTGTCATAAAGTTCAACATAACCTGATGGAAATCCATGTTTCACTATATATGGTCCAAACCATTTTGGTTTGAGTTTCGGAGCTTTAAACTTGTATTTCATATTGAAAAGGAGAACTTTATCTCCAGCTTTGAATTGTTTTCGAATTCTTAGCTTCCTATCGTGATAAGCTTTGGTTCTTGCTTTGTATAGCTTAGAGTTTTCATAAGCTTGAAGTCTTAACTCATCAAGTTCATGTAATTGCAAAAATATCTTTTCTCCAGCTATTTTTAAATCAGGATTACAGTTTCTTAACGCCCAGTAAGCACGGTGTTCAAGTTCGAATGGTAGATGACATGTTCTCCCATACAAGAGTCTGTACAGTGTCATACCAATTGGTGTCTTATATGCTGTACGAAATGCCCATAGAGCGTCATCTAATTTCCTTGACCAAACGGATGGATTGTCTTTAACCGTTTTTTCAAGTATTCTTTTTATAGCTCTATTGGTATTTTTGACTTGACCACTAGTTTGTGGATGATAAGCTGTAGCAAAACGATGATGAACTCCATATCGTTTCATTACTTTCTCCATTTGTTTATTACAGAAATGGGATCCTCTATCACTTATTAAAGCTTTAGGAATTCCATCGCGAGCGAAAAGCTTTTTGAGAAAGTTGACAACAACTCGTGCATCGTTAGTAGGAAGAGCTTCAGCTTCAACCCATTTAGAAACATAATCGATTGCAACGAATATATATTCGTATTTGTGTGATTTAGGGAAGGGTCCCATAAAAACAATTCCCCAAATAACGAATATTTCACAGACTTGATTACTCTTTTGAGGCATTTCGTCTCTTCGAGAAAGGTTACCGGATTTTTGGCACGCATCACAGTTTTGAACAAGAGTATATGCTTCTTTGAAAATTGTAGGCCAATAGAATCCAGCATCAAAAACTTTTCTAGCTGTAGTGGAAGGACCATAATGTCCCCCAGTTGGGCCATGATGACATTCATCAAGAATTTTTCATGTTTCGGCACCCGAAACACATCTTCGTATCATTCCATCCTTGCACATCTTTAAAAGATAAGGTTTCTCCCAATAATAGTGTTTTAGTTCTGAAAAGAACTTACTACGTTGGTAGTAACTCATTCCTTTTTTAAGAATGTCTCCTGCAAGATAATTTGCGTAATTTGCAAACCATGGTATTTCCTCATCATCTTATTTATCTATCGTCATGAGAGTTTCTTCTGGAAAATAATCATTAATTTTATTTTCTTTTAATTCTTCCAAATTTGGATTCTCGAGACGTGAAAAATGATCAGCTTCAAGATTTTCTGCTCCTTTCTTATCTTTTATTTCGATATCAAATTCTTGCAGTAATAAAATCCATCTGATAAGACGTGGTTTTGCATCTTGTTTGTTAAACAAATATTTGAGTGCGGAATGATCGGTAAAAACAATCGTTTTTTAAAGCACAAGATAAGATCTGAATTTGTCGAATGCAAAAACTACGGCTAATAATTCTTTCTCCGTAACCGTATAGTTTTGTTGAGCATTGTTTAGTGTTTTACTAGCAAAGTAAATAGGACGAAAATGTTTTCCTTCACGTTGTCCTAAAACATCTCCAACAGCGAAATCGCTTGCATCACACATGATTTCAAATGGTAGTGACCAATTAGGTGCAACCATAATTAGGGCACTAGTCAATTGACTTTTCAATGTTTCGAAAGCTTTGATGCAGTCAGCATTGAAATCGAATACATAATCTTTTTCTAAAAGTTTAGTCATAAGACGTGATATTTTTGAAAAATCTTTGATAAATCGGCGGTAAAAACCGGCATGTCCTAGAAAACTTCTAACGGATTTAACGTTAGTTGGTGGTGGTAATTTGGTGATAACATCTATTTTAGCTTTCTCAACTTCCATCTCTGAACTTGATATTTTGTGTGCAAACACAATTCCTTCAGTCACCATGAAATGACATTTTTCCCAATTAAGAACTAGATGTGCAGCTTCACATCTTTCAAGCATTTTATCGAGATTGGAAAGACAGGTTTCAAAAGAATCTCCAAAAACTGAAAAGTCATCCATGAAAACTTCCATAGATGTTTCAAGCATGTCTTGAAATATTGTGATCATACACCTTTGAAAAGTTTCAGGTGCATTACATAGACCAAAAGGCATACGCCGGTAAGCGTAGGTTCCAAAAGGACATGTAAATGTGGTTTTCTCTTGATCGGCTGGATCGATAGGAATTTGGAAATATCCCGAAAAACCATCAAGGAAGCAAAAGTATTTGTTTCCTGCTAATCTTTCGAGCATCTGATCCATGAACGGTAAAAGAAAATGATCTTTCCTGGTGGCTTTATTAAGTTTTCTGTAATCAATACATACTCGCCATCCAGTGACAGTTCTAGTAGGAACTAACTCATTCCTTTCGTTTGTCACTACAGTCATTCCTCCTTTCTTTGGAACACAATGAACTGGACTCACCCATGGACTAACCTCTATAGGATAAATAATTCATGCGTCAAGAACTTTAATGATTTCCTTCTTAACAAATTCTTTCATATTTGGGTTGAGTCGACGTTGTCTTTCTACAACGGGTTTAGAACCTTCTTCACAATTGATTTTGTGTTTGCAAAAATCAGGACTAATTCCTGGAATATCAGAAGTTTTCCACGCAAAAGCGCGTTTATTTTTCTTAAGAACAGAAACGAGTCTTTCTTTTTGATTTGTTTTGAGCAACGATGATATGACTACTGGAAGAAGTGAATTTTCTTCTAAGTAAGCATATTCGAGATTATTGGGAAGGGTTTTGAGTTCCAAATCAGTGGGTGGTTCTTCTAAAGATGATTTGATTTTCAATTGATCTTTATCAATGATATCTTCAAATTTCTCTTCTTCCTCTTCTTCTACTTCTTCTACTTTTATTTCTATGAATTCCTCAAATTCTTTATCAGAATCTATTTCACTAATCTTTTCTGAAGTAGTCATGAATGGTTTTGAATCGTCAAGTAATGCATCCAATTCTTCTTCAGTGACTTCATCAATTACATCGATGTTATAGCATGTGTCATCACTGGAATTTGGATATTTCATTGCTTTATCGATTAAGAACGTGATTCGATCTTCTCTTACTCCAAGATTTAGTTCTTTACCTTTAACTTTAATCATTGCATCAGCAGTGTTTAAGAAAGGTCTTCCTAAGATTAAGGGTACTCGACTATCTTCTTCCATTTCTAAGATGACAAAATCCACAGGAAAAACAAATTTACCAACTTGAACAAGCATATTTTCAGCAACCCTAACAGGATATTGGTATGTATGGTTGGCTAATCGTATACTCATCTTAGTAGGTTTCAATGTATTGATGGAAAGTTTAGAATACAACGAATAAGGCATCAAATTGATACTTGCACCTAAATCGGCTAAAGCATCACATGTGATGTTGTTTCCTAATGTACATGGTATAAGAAAACTTCCGGGATCTCCAAGTTTTGGTGGAATTTTGTTTTGAATTATAGCAGAGCATTCTTCATTAAGAACGGTAGCAGAAATTTGTTCTAACTTGTTTCGATTATTAAGAAGTTCTTTCAAAAATTTCCCATAATTGGGCATTCCAGCTAGAACATCAACGAGGGGTACGTTAATTCTAACTTCTTTAATCATTTCTAAAAACTTCTTATTTCGCTCCTCTCTTTTCTCTTTTCTTAGGGCTTGTGGATATGGTATTTTTGGTGTATAAGGCTTTATTGGTGAAACGGTTGGTTTTTGAGTTGGTTCTTTTTCAATCGCTTCTTCCTCTTCAGTTTCTTCCTCTTCTTCTTGAATAAGAGTAGTATCGGTAGGAATGGGTGGTGGATCATATGAGAGACCACTTTGAGTGAATACAGCATTGATATGCTCATTTCTGTTGTGTGGTGGACAATAATTCTTATCGTTTGATCCAGATGGTTTTGGATTGGATTGGGTGTTACTTGGTAATGTACCAGGAATTCGAGAAGAAAATTGATCAGAAAGTCTACCAAATTTTTGTTCAAGATCCTGAATAGAAGCTTGATGATTTTTCTGACCTTGCTCAACTTTGGTTTTGAGATTGAAAAAATGAGTTTTTACAAACTCATTTGTGGTTCTTTGAGCATTTACGAATTCTCGCATCATTTTTTCGAAATCAGATTCTTCCTTTTTATCTGAATTTGTTGGGTTTGGATTTTATGTTCGAGGTTGAAAATCACGGTTGTTATCCCTTTGTTGGCGATCTTACCAATTTCCAGAACTTCTTCCGTAATAATTACCACGAAAACCTCCTCCACGATATCCTCCTTGGACATAATTGGCTTCCCCTTCGTTGGGTCCATTCATAGGTTGGTCATCACACTCGGATGATGTGTGATTTCCTCCATAATTATTACAGCCATCTCACATTTCTTTCATTTCTCCTTTTATATATTTGTATTACGAGTCCATTTTAGAAGACAAGGCTTCTATTTTGTCCATGAGTTTTGAATTATCTGAACTTTCGGCGAAAGCAACGGTTTTCCGTAAGGGTTTGGTTTTGGAATCTTTTGACCAATCGAGTTTAAGAAGTACTCGATCTTCAAGAAGTTGATATGCCTCATTTGGTGTTTTGTAAAGGAAAATTCCTCCGGCATCAAGGATTGCTTGAGATGCTTCATCAAGACCTTGATAAAAGATTTAGATTATTGTTCCTCGTCCTAAATTATAACCATGACAACTACGAAGCAAATCTTTCATGCGAAGTCAAGCTTCAACAAGAGATTCATTAGGATTTTGTGAAAAAGCACAGATTTCTCCCATTAACCTATCATACATGGCAGGTGGAAAGAATCGGCTTACAAAAGCTTGCCTCATCTCCTCCCAAGTATTAATAGTTCCTGGGGTTAATTCGTTATACCATACTTTGGCATCTCCGGCGAGTGATGATGGAAAAAGTTTGAGCTTGATAGCATCGACATTAGTGTCTCCATAATGAAACATGCCACAAATTTCAATGAATTCGGCAATGTGTTTATGCGGATCGGCCCGCGAACGGCCATCGAATTAACGGTCTTTGACCAAAGAAAGATGGTGACCTTTAACGGTAAAGTTTTCACCAAGGTCGGCGACAACAATAGCAGCTCCAGGAGTGGGTGCTACGGTTCTATTGGCGGCCCACATGGGTAAATCGTCAGCCATGGGTATTGGTTCAAAAAAGATTAGAAATTGGATGTTCTTCGGAAAGATTATCAAACCAGTTAAGAATAGTTGAAGATCTCTTCTTACGAAACAAACTTTCGGGATCGGATAAAGATGTACTAAGCTTTTTAGTAGTAGAACGAGTGTTCATACAACTATCAAGAGAATCGAATTAATTACCTAAACAAAAGAACAAGAAAAATAAAAAAAAAAAAAAAAAAAAACAGAAAATTTTCAAACCGAATCGGTTGAGAATCAAACCGATCGGTTGGACGCTACGGTAAAATTAAAATTTGAGAAACCAAATCGGTTGGATGAGAAACCGATCGGTTTGTCGCTACGGATTTTTTTTTTTTTTCTTTTTTTTTTTTTTTTTTTTTTTTTTTTTAGAAAACGAACAGGAAAAGAAACGGACTTTTAAAACTTAAAGAGACACGAACAAAATCCCTGGCAGCGGCGCCAAAAACTTGGTGCGATGTTTGTTAGTGCAAGTTTTAAATTTATTAGAGTGAATTACCAAATCTAGAAACAACACATACGAGCAAGTGTACTCGTCCGTTATAGCAAAATATGATGGTAAGTCGGGATTGTTCACAGGGATTTGTGAGTGAATCGAAATATAAGTCTAAAAGTAAATCTCTAATGTACGCAAATATGATAATAAGCAAATTCAATAAATTAAAAACTACACTTATTTAGACTAGTTTTCTACTTAATGACACACATGATTGTGATAACTTTCGATGACATGTTGGTTAAGATAATTAGATGGTGATCTAATCTATTGTTTCTACAAGTTAAACCTTCGTCAAGATTTTAGTTCATACAAACAAGCTTTAGGTGTAAACCAATCAATTCAAGATCTATCCAAGGTTCATAAGGTATGGTGGATATCTTAAACACAAGACAAACTTTTATTACCAATCAAATACTCTTAAGAAATGGTCAATACAAAAGGTAACCTCTTCATAGACAAAAGGTCACAATCGTTTATAAACATTTAAACTTTCGTCCTACTAAAGGTTTACAAACAATCCGATTTGACGTTATAAAAGAATTCTTATTACAATCATACTTCTTGTTTCTTTGTTTAGTTAAGAATAATTATGGTGAAAAACAATCATTCATAGACAAATGATTATAACTAGTTGAGTAATAACAAATCTTTCGACCTTTGAAACCATTATCAATTAGTTAACCTTGGCTAAACAAATGTCACGATGAAACTTAAGGTACAATTGGTTCTTAGGATTGACTTGAAATTGAATTAAAACATGTTCTCACAATCATCACTATCACTAAGTATAAAACATCATCAAAACAAGTGTAAAAAGATTACTAGCCACTCATGGCAAACATGCAAATAAACTCAGAATATTTAACATACGAATCCATGGTTATAAGTCTTACAATGCTTTGAAATTGATAACAAATGACAAGGTATTGATAACCTAAGAGTTGGTGATGATTTCTTGAGATTTTCGGACTCCAAATGTTACGTCCTTGATCCTCCAAAGTTCCTGGTTCTTTCTGCACGAATTTTCCTCCATAGAGAGCTAGAAGATGATAATAATTGTGTGTAGTAATGAGAGTAAATGCTATCTTCAATTGTATGTTGAATGGTGTTGAGTTATGCACTTTTGAAGTCCCCCATAGGCTTGTCCAACACTCTTGGTCATAAATAAGAACTTAAATGTTTGAACTTGGACAATAAGACACTAAAAAGGGCCTAGAACCTTGAGACAAAAGACCAAGATTCGTGCACAAAAGTTGGCAAAAACATGCAGAACTGACCAACCGATCGGTTACGGGTTGGTACCGATCGGTTGGTGAAAGGTACTTATGACCATCCGATCGGTTTCACACCAACCGATCGGATGGTAATTTCTGGCAGCTTTGGACTTTGACTTTGACTTGTGTAGCTCTTTATGTACTATCCAAACTTGATTAACTTCTGAACTTGGAACTTTGAGATGACAAAACTTAGGTTCTCTTATGAATTTCTTCATAGATTGGACTTTTGAGCTTGGGAATCTTCGTGTAATCGCGTATACTTCATTTCCTTCACTTTTTCTCCATTTTTCCTGCATTTGGCTACATATGCTACAAAAACATACTTTGATATGATTTAGTGGTAAAAGCATATAAAAACAACCAAATAACATACACAAAAATACTAATAACGCTTATAAAAACATGTTAACTTTGAGCGTTATCAGGACAATCCTCTAGATACATTAGAAGTCCTTAGTAATGATTAAAAAAAGGGAGAAAAGTGAGAAAGGGAAGAGTGCCGACTGAGATAGAGCTAGGACTGGAACAAACCCAACAAGTTTCTAGTAATGAAGTCTCGGTAAGCACTGAAGGGGTTGAAGAATTCAAAAGAAATGAAATGAGAAAGGGTGAAAAGAAATAGCCCTGTATACATTCAACCTTAGGGCAGAAACCGGGTTCAATTCATATGCTACTAGTGGTTACCAAGGTAACACTGGTATTGAAGACAAGACGTCATGGACCCAGTGACGCATTGCACTAAACTTCATAGCCACTCAAGTTCTCTTAAAAGAACTTGTTTCATTCTCACGGGGAACCCTGTGAAATGTATCGACCGCTCATTGCGAGCCATGTTGGTACCTAAACAGGAGACGCCTCCCCAGTCTCCAGGAGCGGATCAAAACGCACAATTGAGTCTAGAGCCAAGAGATCATCCATAAATCTCATTAGGACACACTTCCAATATGCTTACTGTTTCATACACCGTGGAAAGTAAGATAATATATTAAAAGTCCTACGCATTATCCTTGTGGTATTGCCAGAACATCAGAGTGATATGCAATTATTTACAATGACGATGGAAATCCTTCTAGAGCGAACATCTTTCAAGCTCTTGGTAGGTGACATGTGACATCCATCTTGGATCAATGATCAAGTGACAATTGGAAAGCAACGATGGGGCGATTCAACATTGAATCAAACTTGTTCCAGGAAATGGATTGATGGGTACTTTTGCAAAAACCTCTCAATGTGCTCACCAACCAATTTTCGAGCACATTGATTGTGTATACTCTTTCAAACAAAAGTATATTTTATGGGAATGTGATTCGAAGTATAAAACTCTCATCGTGTCTCAAAAATGTTTATTATGTGACACGCGAGTGATTTCTATAAATCAATTTCTCATCAATCAGTGAATATCAATTCACCGATTCACACTATCGTGTTGTCTTCTTTGAGACGTTCCGGTATGAGAACATGCTTAGTATGATGATTCCGAAGTGGATTCCTTGGAAGATTTGTTACTACAAGCCGGAAATTCCTGTCAAGGAGAGTCTTCTTTAAAAGAGATTCTACCTGATCACAGGTCGGTTCTCACAGAATCGGAGGGTAGTTTGTCCTCGCAGAACGAATGACAAAGCCATATTCGTTCTCTATCTTTATTGCTAACTGTTTTATTTTTAGAAACATATAAAGATGGCGATGGTGATACCCAATTCCAGCTGAATCGTGTCATTTCATACCTCATGCTCACACTGACAACTCATTCTGAATGATGATCATGAATGTTGAAGAGACTAACAACAACGTTTCCGCAACTCTGATGAAAAGTCTCCTAATCCAGAAGAGTGTGAGAATGACGGTCCAATAGTCACTACACCACATGAAGGAAAGACCACACAAGATGAGCTTGGAGATTTACGGTGGCTGATGATCTCAAAGAAAGCTCAAAGATCACACTTATGCCAAAGGAACCACAAATCAAAAGAATGCTTAAAGAACAAGAACTTAATTTCTAAGGTGACCTTGCTTAGGGGGAGATTGTTAGGAATACTAATATTCCTACGGAAGACTCGGTCACCCGAATGATGTAATAACATTATGATAGCTCGTAGTTAGTTTAATATTTAGTTTGTAGTAGTTTAGTTTAAGTAACATCGTGGAGGAAGGACAGGTCTTAACCCACTGTATACCTGGTCCACAGCCCGGGAGTGGGCGTTTATGTTGTAAGTATAAATACCCCCTCCCACCAAGGGAGAGGGTTGGACCTTTCATTGCAAGTAATCTAATATTTCTTTTTCTCTCATTCTCTCTAAAGGTTCCATTATTCTTTTTCCTCTTTCTAATTCAACGCCACAATGCCACCATGTTCATCAGGTTTGTGACTTAGTGTTTATCCTACAGATCACAAAGCTTGCCGCTGGCCGATTGGTCAATGGTTCGCCTTGTGGAGAGATCGATATGGTCATAGAAATTTGGACTTGAAGCCAAAGATCTATGCCATGATGAGGGACTTTTTGGAGTAAGTCCTTGAAACGAGTCCACGCTTCATAGAGAGTTTCACCTTGACGTTGTTGGAACATCAAGATGTCATTTCCAAGCTTAGTAGTTCTCCCCGGTGGGAAAAATTGAGCAAGGAAATGAGTGGTGAGATCATCCCAAGAGGTGATGGATCCCGCGGGTAAATGCTTAAGCCATTGACTAGCTTGGTCACGTAGAGAGAATTGGAAGAGACGCAATCGGGTTGTCTCTCGAGTTTCAAC
This sequence comes from Artemisia argyi, assembly GCA_030686995.1. Taxonomy (NCBI): domain Eukaryota; kingdom Viridiplantae; phylum Streptophyta; class Magnoliopsida; order Asterales; family Asteraceae; genus Artemisia; species Artemisia argyi. Next base: position 72,807,986 of record CM060707.1, on the reverse strand, counting down.
ATCAAGGTCTATGGAATCTAAGATTTTGAGGAAGTCCTTGAGATGTTGATTAGGATCTTCGGAACGAAGTCCATGGAATGCACATCCGCTTTGCACCAATTGGATGGTTTCGGATCGCAAGGGAGACACATTGGCTCTTTGAGTGAGCTCAATGGTGTTTCGACAGCCTTGGTGGCTAGGACGGGAGTACTCTCCTAAAGTTCGGGGTCTAGGAGGTTGGTTTGGTTGTGGTAGGTTTTGTGGATAGTTTTGTTGTGGTGGGTTGATAGGATCAAAGAGATTACCACCTTGCATGATGGCGGATGGCAACGGTTACGAACAAAGGAAACAAAGAAAAAGATAGACTAAAGAAAACCTATAAAAATAAAATAAAAATCTTACTAGAAAGGAATCTAGCAAGTAGACCTGATAAAAAGAAATTTCAACCTAGACAATAACTATTCCCCGGGCTACGGCGCCAAAAACATGATGCGTGGAATTACGCCCTCGCTAAAGGTTTTACTTCTCAAGAGATCTTGAGAAGCTTGCAATCTCCACCAGGCAGTGTACCTGACCGTTGTAGCATAGTATAGTGGCAAGTACCGGGGGATTGATCGTTCAACTCAAAGAATAGTGTTCGCTTGGGTTAAAACTCAATTAAACTAGGTCTAGAGGTGAGGGATGATTCTTTTTTTATTTTTATATTTTATGGAAAGTAAGTAAAAATCTCAGGTTTTCAAGGAGTGGGCGGAATTAGTTGCTAATCAATTAACCCAAATAACTACAGATGCAATCAAAATACAATAAAATGAACTTAAAGTAAATGTGGTGAAAACAGTAATAAGAGAAAATGTGTTTACTTAGATTTCACTACTCCCTAGCTATCTTTTACCGGTTGATAAGTTTGTTACAATTGCATGGATGACCGGTTATATTCATTAATACCAATAGGGTCGTGTATGATCTTCCCTAACTTTATAAACTTCTACCTCTTCCTATGTCGAGCCGACTACTAGCTCCTAACATGGCCTCATTAGTAGTTACCTATGCATTAAATATAACCAATTTATCATAGTACACATCCGATCATGTTTGTTAAGACGTTCAAGAAAGTTACCAACTGGAAGTCTGCCAGTTTTCTTAAGCCTAACATCGAAATCATTCATCCACAACAATTATAAACAAACAACCAACCAATAATCAATATCTAAGTTTCATTACATCTAAGCAAACACAAAGAAAACCTAGCCTAGCATGTTAAAGAGAAGACAAACATAAGATATAATCAAACAACACATAGACATATTGAATGATTGTTGGAAGACTTATCTTCAATTAAGCATGGATGAAGCAAAGGTTTGAAACCCTCAAAAATACAGTAAAAATCGTCTAGGGTTTTCTCCTCTCCAACTTGCACACAATGAATGAAAACTAGAAAAGTATATAAAGATTTTACACTCTGATGGCGTCACGTTATGTTTGTGACGACGTTAACTCGCCGCCAAAATATTACTCGTATTGCCTAGATCCACTTCTGACGCCGTCACTCTTTGTATTCTCTGGGCCGTCTCTCTTTGTGATAATACGTGACGGCCTTGGCAACCCTAAAGGGTGACGCTGTCACAACTCCTTTGAAAACTCTCTGGCGCGTCACGTGTAACTTGATTGATCCACCTCTTTGTCAAGTCTTGACACCATCACTAGTAATCCTTGACGCCGTCAGGTACAATTTTCAGCATGATTATGAGACTTTGTCGTTTTCTCTACTTTTTCGCTCAAAAAACGTCCAAAATGATTCCTTTCTAAATTTCCTCTCAAAAGTACCTAAAATGACAAAAGGAACGATTTAGGGCAATATTTGATCAAATAATCTCGACTTTGCCCTTAAATGACCCCCCAAAAGCGGTACACTTTTCGTCTCATTAGAAGCTTTTGTCATAAGATATTCTACACAAGAAAAGGAAAATTTTTAATTATCCTGACTTGGAGCTGACGTAAGAACAACTTAAGAACCATTGTTTGATAGAGATCCAAGAGTTGTTAAATAGAAATGGGAGATCTTATCTGATTTTCAAGACCTACCAGTGCCTGACCCAAAGTTACTAACCAACATGGACAATCGTCTCATACGAGAAACGTTGAATTATGATATGAAACAGAGTAAGATTGAACATCAACAACTTCATTCCTTATTAAATCCCGAACAACGGTTAATCTATGAAGAGGTCATTGAATCTGTCCATGGTAAAAAAGGGAACTTTTACTTTGTGTACGGTCCAGGCGGAACTGGAAAGACATTTTTATACATAACTATCATCTCAAGGGTAAGATCAAAATGAATGATAGTGCTCACTGTTGCATCTTCAGGTACAAATTTATACTAAATTTTAAACAGTCAACTATTTGGAAATGTATAAAAATCTTTGACTGAATAACACTTTCACTTTGGGTAGGAATAGCTTCAGTGTTACTAACAGGTGGGAGAATCGCGCATAGCCGTTTTGTTATACCGCTTGAATTATTAGAGAACAGTACATGCGGCATAAAACAAAATACATATATGGCTGAACTCATGCAGCAAGTTAAACTTATTATATGGGATGAAGCTCCAATGACTCAAAAATATGCTTTTGAGGCATTGGATAAGACACTAAAGGATATTTTAGGATATCATGAACCTGACAATCGGGATCGAATATTTGGAGGAGTGACGGTCTTGCTTGGAGGTGACTTCTGAAAAGTGTTTCCAGTTATACCAAAAGGAAGCAGAGCAGACATTGTTCAATCATGCATAAACCAATCTGAATTATGGAAGCATTGCAAGGTATTCAGACTTACATGCAGCATGCATGTGAATGAATATAGTGAAAATGGTGAGGTTGATACTCGAAAACAAGATTTCAATATATGGGTTTTAGCTGTGGGGGATGGAAAGGTGCCAGTAAAATGCAAAGAAGGTGATGATGACCCAAGTTGGAATGACATTCCTGAAATATTCCTAATTAAATCATGGGATTTTCTAATAAAACAGATTGTCGCAGAGACATACCCTGATTTTACAACGAGGCAAACCGACGATGTGTACCTCAAAGAAAAGGCAATACTAACTCCTCGGAATGATGAGGTTGATGCCATCAATGAGTGCATGTTTAAATAGTTAGCAGGGGAATCTGTTACATACAACAGCGCATATGAGATTTGCAAGGCATCTACGGACAACCTAGAACAACACGAACACTATCCAATTGAATTTCTTAATTCCTTAAATTTTCCCGGGATGCCCCCACATGCTCTTCAATTAAAAAAGGAATTACTAGTTATGCTATTGCGGAACATCAATCCAACCAAAGGGCTATGTAATGGAACAAGGTTGCTCATCACAGATCTAGGCCAGTTTGTTATTCACGCTAAGGTACTAACAGGTTCAAATATAGGGGATAATGTCGTTATACACAGGATTATACTCACATCAACACAGTCCAAGTGGCCATTTATTCTAAAACGGCGACAATTCCCTATAAGACCATGTTATGCAATGACAACTAAAAAAAGTCAGTGCCAATCACTTAATTATGTTGGCCTCTATTTGCCTACTTCCGTGTTTAGCCATGGTCAGCTTTATGTGGCGCTGTCTAGAGTTACCAGTCCTAACGTACTTAAGATACTAATGGTTGAAGACAATGACCCGGAACTTAAGAATTGCACTCGTAACATTGTTTTCAAAGAAACATTCAGTAACCTATAGTAGCACATCTATGTAATGTTCAATCAACAGTTATTAATTATTACTTTGTTATTTACCACAAACACTCAGAACTTGCATTATACTGTTCCAACTCTTAACATGTATGCATTATATGTGTTTCCATTTAGAAATCTGCATAATAAAATTTGAATGCCAACACTTATTCATAGTGCACCCCAGTTATGTAATGTTATTTTATTATATGCCACAAACACACCTAAATATTATAATAGTGATCCAACACTTAGCAGATCTTCATTATCTGTGTTACTAATGAATTGATTAATGAGTTATTGAAAAACCTAAAAACATAACTGAACACTTATAAATCAGTATTATCAACAAGTAACAAGTGATTTTGATTTCCTCAACAAATCAATCATGTCACAATAACTTTCTAATATAAATTGACTTTATGATCCACTACAAATTACAAATCCTTTTCGTAATTGCACAAACCAGTTAAAAAAAATAGAAATAAAGTTTTTATTTAGAACATGATAAGTCGTCTTATTGTAGTCAATACTAACAATATTTACAAAATATCACATAAATATCTAATAAATTGATTTTATGGTTGATTATCAGTTATATATTTTTTAATAACTTCAGGACATTTCAAAAGCTTGGGTGGTCATTTAAAAAGCATCCTCTGTGATCAAACTACCAGTATCAACTTTTTTATTTTCACACAGCAACTAACTATCTACATTATATACTGATGTCATTCAACAGGGATATCATCTCATACTACTTTCATATGCCCTTACACAAAGCTGCAAAATACTTTAATGTTAGTTTATCTGTGTTTAAAATACATTGTCGTTTGGTTGGAATTCAATGTTGGCCACATAAAAAACTTATCAGTTTAGAAAGGTTGATCAACTATTTTCAGGTGAGTAATTAAATATGCACATATTAAGTCACATACATTAAAATTCAACTATGATCTTTATAGTACGTATGTTATGTGTTCTATATATTATGATTTCCAAGTTTATTTTCATTATAGAGCAAGAATGGTGGTGCACAACCCGATGAAAAGATGCAAGAGATAATTACAATGTTGCGGTAAGAAAAAAGACAGATAGAAGAAAACCCTGAATTACCAATTAGAAAGAACATAAAAAAATTGAGACAAAGGCTTTTAAAGCTACATTCAGAAAAAACAAAACATCAATTTGGAACTGACATTAGCAACACAAGCAGAATATGTAGAACCATTGCAGGTTATATATCCTAACAATTGCACAAGTTATGAAGATATAGAGATTACTTATGGTAGCGGATATGAAGACTAAGAATAGGGGAAAGAATCTTGATATGTAAAACCAAGTGTTCAATTACCTTTATTTACGAGTATTTTTCCAGAAGTTGTTTATTGAAGTTTGATATGTTAATTTCTAAGTTTTCCAGATGAATAATGCTTAAACAACAAATTGTATCGTATGTTGTTTATGTGTGAGTACATTTTTATCTTTCTATGAATATTAATCTAACAACTCACTAAAATCTAAACCCTAATAAGCTGTTTTGGGCTAATAAGAAGTTTCAAATATGCACTTGAAACAAGCAGTTGTGCACCAATGGCTACCAAAAGGTCACAACATGTCTAATCAACTTAATTAAGCACCTAACAACTCACTTTGACCAGAGAAGCACTAGGAATAAGCCAGAAAACATATAATCAGTATGCTTCAAAAAACAGAAACAAATGGCCAAGTACCTTACTTTGAGCTGATTTTTAGGTAACCTAATAAGCTTATTTTTAAAACCTAAAAGCATATTTGGAATCCTTACACTACAAACTATCTAAAAATGGCAAAATCCCTAATTTTACATCTTAATTGACCCCTTAATTAAAGCCTAAATCAGATCACTGAAAACACCCCTAACTGATGAACATGTCAAGAGGGCAGTTTGTAGGCGGATTTTAATTGATCAAATGAACTTGGAATTGTTTGAACTTGATATATGATTGAGTTTACACTATGAACTAATCCCAAAAACAATTTAAATCAATTTCAAACCTATATGATACCCTAAAAGGCCCTTATATCAGATGTACTAAACACAGTCCTACCCTACTTTGACTTTTCTAAATTGCACAATTAAGTTGACTAAATTGAATCTCTATTGCCTAAATCTTATCCTAATTGTTATGATATGCTATTTTATGAGTTACTACACCTAAATGCACCCTATTCCTAGCATATTACAAACTCTCAGCCTCTACAAACAATGTATGCAAACAGATTTTAAACTTGATGTGGTTTTTGACTTTTACACAAAGTTTTTAACTTTTAGACTTAAATTCAACAAACCACTGATCAAACTCAATGTACTAACTAAACTTACAACTAATTCAACATTAAAGTCCAACTAATGTCAGCTAGAACCTAGAAATGCAATGTGAGCTACATTAAGGTTTACACATATATAAGTAACTACGCGAAACAAACTAAAACATCTATTCGACAACTGAATTGCATAATATCAGTTATCCAAATCAAAACTAAGACATCATAAAGGGAATGCGGGGTGTTACATAGCACACACTTTTCCAAGAACAAATCCCATCAAGCTTATAGTATCAAGAAGATCCCTCCAAACTCAACAATATAGCGTATAAAAAACTAAAACAAAACAATAACGAAGTCATAGACAAGAATGTTAAACTTGCAAAATGATAAACAACCTGAAACAAAACAATAACGAAATCATACACTAACAACCAATTGGAAAAATGAAAAATTGGCATAGACTTATGAAACAAACAACTATCTTTATCACTAGATCCAATCAGCACGAAAAAGGGCATTCAATAATTTCACCCAATATCAAAAAACCCATATCAAACATCAAATAATTTATATAAAGAACTTTAGTCTTATCATATTAAATTACAATACCTGAAATTTTTTGCCTCAAACATCAAACTATCAAATCATTTAACATATCCCCCATAAACATTTGATTCTTTAATCTTCAACTAGATTAATATTTGATCAAAATGAAAACCCTAAATCTGATATTTAGATCCAAGTGTGTGTTTTGCACGACTGTGAGAGAGAAGTGTGTGAGACAATAAAGTCAAACACACACTACTTTTATATATATTTTACCATTCACAATTAAAAAAAAACAAATATAGTAAATCCCTAAAAGCTAATAATAGATTATAAAATAAAAACATCACTGATCCTTTGATCAGTGGTTCCATTAATAATTCCCAAAAAAAGCTTCTTACATCCACCATGTTCCCAGTTAAAGAGAACATGTATAAACACCAAATACATACATCATTAAAACACAAAAAAAATCAATCCCAATGCATCCTAATCTTCATTAACATCAATTTCAGCTTCATCCAAATCCTCCAAAAGCTGCTCCTTCTCCTCCAAACTTTGACGGCAAAGCATCAGTAGTTGGGCCAAGAGGTCAAGCTTCCTACGGTCCTTCATTTAAATTTCCATCAAACAATGGTACCTAGTTGCAGCCACAACATCGAAAGGAGGAAATCAGGAAGATGCCTCAGTGATTGTTTTTTCTGTCTTTTCAATAACGACCCTTAGTTGGCTGCTCTCTTCGCTGATACGAGCAATGAGGCTTTCTTCATCTGTTTTTCCATGCATAATAAAAACCCTATATGCATCGACAAGTTTGCCGGATTCTGTTGCAGCTTTTAGTTCATCAATATTGGGTGTGGATGCCATTGTGATATCAGGGTTAAAATGGGTGAGATTGTATGTTTAAATTAGGGTTCAGATTAGATGAAGTTTGATAAATTATGCAAGCATATAAATAATTAATTCATTCGTCCTTAGTAATTAATTCAAACACTGTACACGTTTTCTTTAATTGCGGGAACCCAAAGGTTGCAAAAATAACCACCAAAAGGAACTCATGAGGCATTGGAAGCTTAAATTTGGTGTTAATACAATCTCTGCATCTTCAGCATGCATAAATGGGAGAATGAGTATTTAGTAAAAATGTCCAACATTCAAATATAAACCTCTTATTTATACATTGTATATAAAAGAACCCCTCCATCCAAAATGCATTACAATAACCATCCAAAACTTAAAAATAATTATTATAATTTATCTTTATATTGATATATACAAATTTTACGGCTATGTTAATTAAAACTTTTCGTGAAAATAAACATTACAATGCATCTACCGTCATATGCTTATACAATAGTCTGCAAGCTTCGTTTATTCAAAATTTCATAAACATAAAAACAAACAAAACATCAAAAATACAAATACCAACAAAAACATTTAAAACAAATCGACTAATTACACTCATTCATCTTTTTAGCATTTGATTCTTCCTCACGAACACCAGCTTTAGCTTGATTAAACAAATTAACTAACTTTTCAAGCAATGCACGATGCTTCTCTTGAGTTTTTCTCAAAGCATCGAGAGAATCTAAAGCTACACCACGAGGACCTAAAGCTTCCATGTTCAAAATCTTGGTATGGTTTTTTTGCCATTACACGCCTCAAATGGTGACAACAATCGAAAAGCAACTTTGAAAATGCATCTTCTTCACATGCCTCACATGCCGGTTGCACAAACCATAAACGCATGCAATCATGAAATTTAGAAGATCCTGAAATATTCATCAAATTCTCTAACAACTCAAAATTTGCCATTGAAAAGTACAAATAGTTATATAATTTCCAATGACAAAAGTGACAAATATATAGGCAATTAAAAACTTGTGTAACTTACTAAAATTAAAATACTACGCATGAAAGGATTATGTTAATTAAAACTTTTAATGACAATAAACTAATATAAACACAAAAGTAATGATAACATTACTAGGCATCTAAATATTAAGTCCATTAAAATAAATACAATGCAGATTCTCTTATAGGTAACTAAATACCGTCATATACGTATACAATCGTCTGCACCAACATTACGAAAAAACACATATTTAATCAATTAACAGACCGTGCATCGCACGGGTTGGGTAAAGCCTCGTATTTAAAATAGATACGTACAAATTACCTTAAATATATGTAACTTTTAAATTAATAAATTCAAGTTTCTTATATTTATTTTAGGGATTTGCTAAACAGAACCTTGTAAGGCTGAGCATCGGGCCGGATCCCGACCCGACCCGACTAATCCTAATCCCAAGAGGCAGCTAATCCTAAACCAAATACCAACCCGAAAGTAATCGGTTTCAGTCGGTTCGGTATAGTCGATTTCGGTCAACTTTGCTTGTCTTTTCTCGGTTTTTGGCCTATCCCGACCCGACCCATCCCGACCCGAGTCTCGAGATCATGGAAAAACTCGAACCGAGGCCCGACCCGAGTAGCAGTCGTCAGAATCGGGCGTCGGTAGTCGGTCGGGATTGCTCACCCCTACAACCTTATAGGTTTTGTTTAAGCATTCCATAAAAAAAAAAAAAAAAAAAAAAAAAAAAAAAAAAAAAAAAAAAATTAACATTTAATAAACACCAAACATTCCATAGAAGTATATAATTAACATTTAAAAAAAAATTAGCATTTAACATCACTCATCACTTTTAAAATGACTAGAAGTATATAATCATGAAATATATGAGTTCCTTAATTGTCATGTTTATAAATTTGGAATGCTTAAACAAAACCCACGAGGTTGTGTTTAGCAAATTCATTATTTTGAGGATGCTTTAACCATTGCCGGTAGCCGGTAGGCATATATAACAAATCCATTTATGTAACATGTTTTTCTCAACGTTTTGAAACCAGGGTCGACCCGGCCAGTTCAACCGGTCAGACCGGTGCTAGGCCACCAAAACGGGTCAAAAAACCCGGGTTTTAAAACCGGATTAACCGGTTAAACCCGTCGGGTTTTGAGTGACCCGGGTCAACCAGGTCTTGACACTTGACCCGTTTTTTTTTTTTTTTTTTTTTTTTTTAAGTCGAGTTGACCCTATCGAAAAAAATAAAAAATAATAAATGAAAAACCAGGTTGACTCGGTGCCCGGTCATTTGACCGGGTTGATTCAAAACCCGGTTTTTAAAATATTGGTTTTTTTGTTTAAAGACATAATTTTAAGACGAACTAAGTAGTAAGCATATGAAACAAACGAAGTAATTTAGTTATCTGGTAAAACAAAATAGTTTGTATTTTAAGACAAAGTATGCATTTGATGTCATTTTTTATTTTTAGTCGGCTATCACGCATCCACATGAGGGGGTGGCAATGGTGATGCAAAAAGTAAGTGGAAAAAACATGTTCAACCAATCATATGCCAACAACACATTTTATAATTTACCATGACTTTCTTTCAGTTTTTAGTGACAATGGTAATGCAAAATCAACCAATCATATTTTTTTTATTTTTCTTATTTATAAATATACTAAACAATTATATAAAAACATTAAATTTTATTAATAAATCAAAGAAAATTACAAAATGCTTATGAAAACTAAAATTATAAAACCACTATTCATCAAGGTATGGCAAGTCTTGAACCGCTACGTGCTCTGTAAGATCATATCTCAGACGGTTATGGATATCTTCGTCGAGCAACTACTGTAGAACATTATCATCAAAAACTGGCGCGACCGGCGGATCCATTATATGAACCGGTGATATTGCCATCCCATCGTCTTTTAAAATCATATTGTTCAATATAATACACGTATAAACGATTTTTCGAATTTTTTGGACGAACATAGGCCGGAGAGGACGACTTAGAATAAACCATTTTCCCTTTAGACGACCAAAAGCTCGTTCGACATCCTTTCTTGCTGACTCTTGTAGCTTTTTGAATTTCTTTTCTTTTGGGTCAGTAGGATACGGATATGCTTTAACAAATGTTGAATACCTAGGATAAATTCCATCAGTAAGATAGTATCCACGTTTGTAAAGCCGTCCACCCAAAACAAATGAACTGTTTGGTGCCGTTCCATTTCTCTCACTAACATATAACGGAGACTGATTCAAAACATTTATATCGTTATTTGAACCGGGAGGACCAAAAAACGAATGCCAAATCCACAAATCATTTGAAGCCGTCGCCTCAAGCATAATAATTGGGTATTGGTGATCACCTCTCTTATATTGACCTCTCAAATACTTAGGGCAATTTCGCCAAACAAAATGTGTACAATCAATGCTACCAAGCATACCAGGAATGTGATGTTTTTCTTCGTGTACCTCGAATAACCGAACAATGTCATGGGTTGTCGGCCTACGTAAGAACTCTCGCCCATATAACTTTATAATAGCATCACAAAAGTTATCAAGGCATTCACCTACAACATATTAGATAACACATATTCATATATATATATATATATATATATATATATATATATATATATATATATATATATATATATATATATATAAAACACAAAAAACAACAAAAATATAAACGACATATATAAAATAACGAAATAAAAAATACACACACACACACACACACACACACACACACACACACACACACACACACACACACATATATATATATATATATATATATATATATATATATATATATATATATATATATATATATATATATATATATATATATATATATATATACATACACGAAACTTTGATTCTAGATAAAAAAAAATAATAACCTGACGTTATTCGTGTCATGTTTAAGTAGTCATCAAATCTATTCGGCGGTTCACCGGTTGCGAGTTGGCGAATGGCCGACGTACATTTTTGTAACGCCGTAAAACTTTTTTTTCCAACGCGTCATATCCCGGTTGAAACCACTCGATTTGCGCTTCAATTTCACCAACAATTCGTAAATACAATGATTTACTCATACAAAAACGCTCGTGAAACTTTTCGTCGTTAAATTTTGGTTCTTCAACAAAATAATCATTGTTTAGAGTTTCTAGTGCTCTTTCACGAAAACGGAATTTTTTTTTTTTTTTTTTTTTTTTTTTTTTTTTTTCGAAAAATGCCTCAAACGGCTATAAAATTTAAAAGGGAACAAAAAACTTTTTTTTTGAAAATTGCCTCAAACAGTAATATTAATAAAAAGGGAAGTTTTTTTTTTTTTTTTTTTTTTTTTTTTTCTTTTTTTTTAGGAAATAGCCTCAAATTGGGTCAATGTAATTAATCACCATTAATGCTAACGTTCACTTTTTTGTGGGTAAGAGTGTATGCCGATTCGGCATTCCATGGTCCTCCACCATGCCTTTTTGATGATGCCGGCATGCCGCTCGAGTGGCAATGGTGGATGCCGATCGGCATCTGATCCCTAGCCTCTATGACCTTGCCATTGCAACCCCTTGATATATTTTTTATTTTAATTCATTTTTCTCTTCCCTTATTTGTGATCTTCATTATGACTGTTGATGCATAATCTGGCGCGGACTGATTCAACGACTCTTCTTGGGCCGTTAGTCGTCTTCTCGAGCCCCAAGTAGACCTGTCAACAAAGAGAACCCGTTAGGAGTGGACCCGAGGCCGTAGCCCCGGGATCCACCTCCGACGGTCAAGTTAGTATTGATGCACGGAGCATATATGAGAATTAGGTTTAGGATAACCTGTTATGTTATGTTGTGAATAGAACCCCAACCCTATATTTATAAGGCATGGATTAGGGTTTAGGCGTAGAGTGGGCCGCTGTCTACCGGGCCTGGCCCATGTAGGATCCAGTCCGGACTATACGTCCACAAGCCCCCCAAGTTTAGTATGACATAGTGCGTGGCTATGTTATGCTAGACTTAAGTTCTGTTCATGGCCGTGTAAGCCCAATTAACCATGACGGCGTGACCCATGCGTGCGCAACTCAGGTGTGCGCATGGGACGGACCATACTGCGCAACCCAAATGCGACAGTGCGCACTGGGATTGCGATTGTGATTGTCTCACAATGGTGAAGGTGGATAGGTGGATCCCTATGCTGCATCCTAGATAAGGGCATACCTTTTGTACCAGTAGCGATGCAACATAGTGCGACAGAAGACGTGCTTCTGTGGCAGAGGTGCGCGTTGTCCGCGACAAAAGTGTGCGCTGTGCGCGATAAGGATGCGCGTTGTTCGCGACAGAGGTGCGCGATGTGCGCGAACATTACATTCATCTTTACAACCGACAGAGGACGTCTCCCCTGCGGCGAGATGATGCGAATATTTAAATCCGTCTTTGTACCAAGCTTGCAATACCTCTTACGTACGATCTGCTTCCAAATATACCTACGTGACTTGTACGGAAACAGTGGTAGGATATACCTTGGTAGCCCCCCAAATTTGATGGTGCTACTCGTGTAGGAACATTAAACTTAGTTATTTAAATCCTGAAAAACATTTAATGCAAATATTAAAAATATATGACGCGAATCGCAACATATAAAACTTAATAAAGTAAAAAATTAACGCGTAGCAAAAGTATAGCACATAGCATATATAATCAACACATAAGAGAAGGAATAGTATAAAGTACACCTATCGTGAGGTTTTACAAACTATAAAAGAGAAATAGCATGTAGCTAATAATAAAAACAGTGCGCGCATTGCGATTAAGGTGATCTTTTTCTTTTTTATTATAATAAAAACAATGGCGCGGATGGATGTACCATGACCGCGACGAATAGTTTCGCACGCACAGACGCAGATAGATTTATCGTGGCCGCATAGACTCTAACGTTTTGTGGATAATCGCAGAGGACCACGGCTTTCGTCCAGTGCCTGTACGTGACAGTGACAGTGCGCTCATGGCGATTGACTAGCATCGTGGTGCCTGTACATGACAGTGCGCTCATGGCGCCAATCTGTGAAGATTTCCGAACGCATGGCCTGATGCGGGTATATTTATCGTGACTGCGCTGTTCGCGGCTAAAAGATAAAGTAGGTCCGATCGTGCGGACTTAATGTGACTTAGGTAAAATCGTGTTTACCAAGTTTAAAAGATTTATGTAAAATCTTTTTAATTTTTAAAAGATATCATATCGTAACGCGTAGTTGTAAAATTATGACAACTTCATAAATACAAATCTTAATATATATGGTGCAACATGTATATTCCAACACAAATAAACAAAGATTCACTTCTTTGTTATATGATGATTTAATTTGAACGTACTCAAATTTGATACGTACGTGACGCAACAGGTACAAGCAAAAATATATTTGCTTCTTTTTCTGTTATAGATATGAATCATTCAATATTAAATAGTTTTATAGTTACCGAATTTTGAACTCGATGGTTATTTTCCGGTGATGTGAGAATACGAAACTTGTCGTAGTCAGGTCCCACGGATGGCGCCACCTGCTGATGCATAATCTGGCGCGGACTGATTCAACGACTCTCCTTGGGCCGTTAGTCGTCTTCTCGAGCCCTAAGTAGACCTGTCAACAAAGAGAACCCGTTAGGAGTGGACCCGAGGCCATAGCCCCGAGATCCACCTCCGACGGTCAAGTTAGTATTGATGCGCGGAGCATATATGAGAATTAGGTTTAGGATAACTTGTTATGTTCTGTTGTGAATAGAACCTCAGCCCTATATTTATAAGGCATGGATTAGGGTTTAGGCGTAGAGTGGACCGCTGTCTACCGGGCCTGACCCTATATTTATCCAGTCCGGACTATACGTCCACGATGACTACTGCAACCTTATAACACAAGTTAAAAAACCTTTTTAAAATTTTAGTCTTTCTTTACATTTTTACTCCCTCTGTCTCAAGATATATAAGTTCATCTTGACTTTTTCAAAATTTTCTTAATTCAATTTTGACTTTAATTATTTTTTTCCTTGTGCTTTAAATATATTTTTATTAGTATATTTTTAATTAAATATTATATAATACGAAAAAAAAAATTAAAGTGTCTCAAGTAAATTAGAACCATATAATTTGTAGCAGAGTAATCAAACGGTGTAGATTGTCCTTAAGTGGGAGAAAATATCATAGATATTAAAGGTGCTTTTTTGGAACATGTGGTCTTAGCATCATCACAACTTAAAACATACTATACTTTAATACTTTTATAAAGTAAACTGTACATGGAGTATCAAATAACTAAGACATATCAAAGACATAGTTTGTTTATTCTTGTTGTATTTTGGACATAGTTTGTTTATTCTTTTTGTATTTTGGACTTAAAGCAGTTTTTAGTCTACTTTTTTTTGAACAAAAGTTTTTAGTCTACTTGATCATAACATAGATATCATCGAACCATGACCAATGACTTTGATCGTGTGCATGCTACAATACAATTTTAAAATAATGAATCAAATTAGCATATTCTTCTTAAAGTGAATTATCATTTCTGTATATGATATATGTCATTTTCTACTACCTCTTTTTCTTTTCTTATCTTATTACGCCTTCACGAAAGAACACCCACACATGTTAAACAAACAAGCTAGTATTTAACACAAATAAAGATCGACATAAAATTCCAAGGCCCTGCTATAATAGTTTATGTCCGGTTTGATACTGTATAGAGTAGAAGAGGAAGAAAACAATATTTTATCTTTTAAAATAATTAGCTCCGTTTGAATGTATTAAACTATTAATTATATATATATATATATATATATATATATATATATATATATATATATATATATATACACTAAAAGAGGAGAGGATGATGAGAACAACCACTGTAGCTGCTACAGTGGTTTCTACAGTATTTTTTTTTTACAGTATTAACGGTCGTTATATATATATATATATATATATATATATATATATATATATATATATATATATATATATACACACACACACACTAAAAGAGGGGAGGATGATGGGAACAACCACTGTAGCTGCTACAGTGGTTTCTATAGTAAATTTTTTTTTTTTTTTTTTTTTTTTTTTTTTTTTACAGTATTAACGGTCGTTAGTTATTTAACGTCTGTTAACTAATGACCGTTATCTTTAACATTTAAAAAAAAAAATGTACGCACTTTGTCCTTCATCTCAGCGGTTCATTGCAAATTTAGTCCTCAAATAATTTACATAAATGGTCCTTCATATTATACATCAATTGCAAATTCAGTCCTATTTGTACAGTACTAACAGCCGTTAGTTATTTAACGGTTGTTAACTAACGCCCATTACTTTAACATTTAAAAAAAATTGTACGCACTTTTTCCTTCATCTCAGCGGTTCATTGCAAATTTAGTCCTCACATAATTTACATAAATGGTCCTTCATGTTATACATCAATTGCAAAGTCAATCCTAGGTAACTAACTTCACGTTAAGTAGCTAACGGCAACAAAAGAATTCCGCAGCAACGCGCGGGTACCAACACTCGTTTTAATATTTTATTTTAAACAAATAGTTCATAAATAAAAAGCTGATTTATGAAGCTTTTTATACATCTTAAAGCTATTAAAATTTTAAATTACTGATACACCCTCCAAACATTTGTTTACAATTATAAATATGTCATTTTATGTCATTTTACAACTTATAAATACATTTAACAGCTAACTTATCAAACGCTTTTATTGAAAAAAAGATATAGATTGTATATCATGTTAACAACTTCCCAGTTTACAGCTTACAACTTACAGTTAACAGCTTATTGTTTACAGCTAGTTTTGCAAACGTACCGAAATATCCATTAAAATGTAAGTCAGTTTAGTTCGGTGAAAAATTTTCTATTGTTTCAAAAAACATTTTAAATGATAAAAAAAAAAGGGAAAAAAAAGAAGAAGATCCGTTTAGTTATATTATTTTTCAACAATTTTGAAAAAAAAAATGAAATTCCCATTCTCTAAATTTTAATTATAAATTTGAAAAGTCCATTCTATTTTTCTCACTTTTTTCATCCTCATTTTTTATACGTCATCATCCATTTTTATGCGTGTTTATGCGTTTTTAACCGTTATTATCCATTTTTATACGTTTTAACCAGTTACTCCCGTTTTCGTTCATTTTGTACGTTTTCGTCCGTTTTTATACGTTTTCGTCTGTTTTCCACCGTTTTCTTCCGGCTTTATAGGTTTTTATCCGTTTTCATCAGTTTTTGTAAGTGCTCATCCGTTTATATACGTTTTCGTCCATTTTATACGTTTTTATACATTTTCGTCTGTTTTTACATGCTTTTGTACGTTTTTATAAGTTTTCATCCGTTTTTGTCAAATTTCATATGTTTTCCTCCGTTTTTATACGTTTTCCTCCGATTTTATACGTTTCCTCCAATTTTATATGTTTTCGTCCGTTTTTACATTCACCAATTTTCAACTGTTTTCGTCCGTTTTTTTACGTTTTCGTCCGATTGTATATATGTTTTTACATGTTTTCATCCGTTTTTACCTCTTTTATCCGTTTTTATACTTTTTTGTTTGTTTTATACGCTTTCATAAGTTTTTATATGTTTTCATCCATTTTTATATGATTTTATAAGTTTCGTCTATTTTTGTACGTTTTTGTCTGTTTTTATACGTTTTCATCCGTTTTCATCCGTTTTTATTCGATTTTATAACTTTCGTCTATTTTTATACGATTTACGCCCGTTTTTGTACGTTTTCATTTGTTTTTATTTGCTTTTATACGCTTTCGTATGTTTTCAACTGTTTTCGTCCATTTGTATGTTTTCATATGTTTTATCTATTTTTATACATTTTTGTATAGTTTTATATGTTTTTATACGTTTTCGACCATTTTGTATGGTAAAAAACGATTGAAAACGTATAAAAGCGTACAAAAACGCAAAAAATTGTACAAAACGGATAAAAAACCATGAAATCGAATGAGAAAAGATGGGAAATTATAAAACGGTTGAAAACGTTTAAAAATAGATGAAAACGTACAAAAACGGTGGAAACGGATAAAAACGGACGAAAATGTATAAACATCTAAAAATGTATAGATACGGATGAAAACGTATAAAATGGACAAAACGTATAAAAATGGTCAAAACGTATAAATACGATAAAAACAAATGAAAACGTATAAAACGTACAAAAACATACAAAACTTCTAAAACAGATGAAACCGGACAAGAACGGATGAAAAGTATAAAAATGTGTAAAAACGAAAAAAAACGGATGAAAACATATAAAAATGGATAAAAACGAACGAAAACGGATAAAATTGTACAAAAATGAATGAAAACGTACAAAGATCCAATATGAAAAAAAATATTATGAAAAGAAAAATGTTTGAAAAGAGCTTTATCTAAACATCTTTTTCATTTAAATAAAAGGAAAAATAAAATTTCATCTAAATGGGTTTTCAAACATTTCAACTATTTTCTAAAGAAAAAACAATCCCTTATCGAATTTAGGAACGGAAAAACATTAAAAATTTTCACCAACTAAATGGCCCTAAGTTTTTTTTCTTTTATTTTTCTTTTATCAACGAGTAAAGAAAATGAAGAGTTAACTACATAAAATGTCCCTAAACTTTGTCATTTTTGCGAGAAATGTCCTTATTTTTGAAAAATTGCAACCTCTGTACCTAACCTTTCTAGTTTTTGCAAGAGTTGCCCCTTAACCGTTACTGTAGTTTCAAATTCACGATTTTTGCTAACACTCGTTACTAAATCACGTTAGTTACTCTTCACGTGCGTTCAACGTGAGGGTACTTTCTTCAATTCACTGTTCCTGCCTTTAACACCCACCTGCTACCACCCTAGGCATGATAATCAACAAGGACATTTTTTGCAATTAAACATACTCGTGTATAACCCGATCAAATCACAGACACAAACACATTCTATCTTCTTTCAACCGATCAAATCACACACCCACAAACACATACCATGGTAGTGGTTTCCCCACTTTGGCAGATTCGAAATCCTGAGTTTCTGACCCATGTGCTTGGTTGTATTTACGGTAGGCGTAAATGTTTTAAGTTGTCATTTGTTTTCCTTATTCGAACATGCATGTGTACATTGTAGGATATGTGATTTTTATACTTTTAAGATGCTATTTGTTTTTCTAACCATATTCTAATGGTACACTGTCCACTCTGATAATCCATCGCAATGGGCTCTTTACAAATTCACCAAACCGAATATATCTGTTCAGACATATAGCCTATGTTGACCTGATTGATGTTGGCCATTTATGCATTCAGCAGTTTGTTGAGACGTTAAACGAGCTAGAATTATGGGATGATAGTACTCTGTTCTCATATGTTAGGATCCCTGGGGAATATTTGGATCATGGGTTATCCAATTTATGAGTGTGGAAGATGTCATGACAATGTTTAAATACGTGCCTTAGTTTAAGGAAATAGAAAATTATATTGAAGAAGGTATTTCATCAGTCGAGCAGCATTTGTTGGACATGAGGAATAGTCGTGGTAGGGGTGTTGTGATTGAAGATATAGAGGATGGTGATGTCGTTAAGGAATCTAAAAAAGCTGGTTATTTATGTTTGCTAGAGTGGCATGGTGCTACTGAAATGGGAAAGGAGGGAAAATAGGGTGATACTTCAGCTCATGCTTCATCTAGTAAGGTTGGATGCAGGGATGATGACAATTGCTTTTTCGTAGATTTGGATGATGATGAACTTCTTATTCCAACACCATAGTCTAATGAAGGGAAGAACAAAATAAGGGCAGGAAGAACAAAATAAGGGCAAAAAGGTTGAGTGGTGACTACGAGTTCAGAATCATCTTGTTCGAAATGGAATTCTTAGTAAACGATGGATATGAGCAAATGAAAGAGAATCTAAGCAAAGAAACCGAGGACAATTAAGAAGAGGCTGTGGCAGATATGAATCAAATGGTTGACAAATTTATAAGGAAAGTTAGTCAAGATGTTAGGAATATAAATATTCATATAAAAGACTCGGTGACCCCGAGTATCTATTAGCATTAAGTAGCTCGTAGGCTTAATAGTTATAGTTTAGATATCGCATCATCCATGGTGTCGGGTCGGGTCTTTACCCATTGTCAGCCCGAACCATAGCCTACGTGAGGCATTTATGTAATAAGTATAAATACCCTCTCCCACAAATGGAGAGGTTTGGAACTTCATTTTCATAAAGCTAATACATTATCATTTTCTCTCACTAGAAGTTTCCTTCTCTTCTCTCTTTCTCTCTTTAAACCCACGACCAAACCAAAATCTTCAGGGTGTGTCATGGATTGAAATATCTTACAATTGGTATCAAGAGCCATGGTTAAATAGTTTGATTGTATGACTCTCGGATTTGCGGTTCATTTTTGGTGTTTTTCTTGTTTTTTTGGTTCGACTAGAAAAGAGAGAAAACATCAAGATTTGATCCTTGTTGGTGCTTAGATTTGTTAGAAGTTTGTGCTTTTGTGTTAACAATTGTCTATTGTATAGCTTATTGGCACTCTACGGCTTATTTGGTTGTGTTAGTTGAAAGATTGAAGACTTTTCCTCGTTGCGTTTTGCTTCTCGGTATGGTGTTCTTCATTGACTTCTGAACTAGTTTTGGTAATCTCAGGTTGCGTTTTGGTGTGCATCGTGTTTCAGTTTGGTTTGTAGCTAAAAAGGGAAAACAGACAAAACTCAGTGACCCTTTGTGGTTTGAACCTTGCGTTTAGCTATCTTGTGTTTTGGTCTTATTGCGGTTTGGCAATACTTCTGCGTTTTGACCATTGCGGTTTGCCTATGGTGACTGAGTTTTGATTCTAGCGTGTTGGTATTGCGGTTTACTTCTTTAAAGTTGCGATTTGAGTATTAAGGTTTGGCAACTGCGTTTTGCCTGATTGAAGATCTTTATTGAGTTTTGCCTAGGTAAGACTCTTGTCAACTTTATTTCTTGACTGCGGTTTGAATCAAGCAGTGACTGCGTTTTGATAAGTTCTCCTCATTGAGGTTTGGTCTAGGTTTCTTGATTGAGATTTGCTCAACTCATTACGATAACTCACTACAATCAAACCTTAACAACACACCATACTATCCAACAAACGATCACCACTCCTAACATACAATCACTAATCATTTTATTGATCCAACTTTCATCATAACACATTCAAGTAATCATTGTCTCACGGTTTTTTCTTGATTTTTTAAAATCCCGTGAAAGATTCTATTTCTCGATTTAAATCATAGAATTGTAAAATCCCGTGCACGTTAACATCATGACAAGAAATTCTGATGACATTCAAGCAGCCGGGTCCGATACCTGCCCTCCTATGCTTGATAGGATGGATTATAAGTAATGGACACAAAGAATTCGACTCTACTGTTTGAGTAAGGAAAATGGTGTCAACATTTTTCGCTCTATTGATGAAGAACCATTTCAGATGGGCACAACCAGAGATGTTATTTCTACCGCTGAGGATGGAACGATTACTCTTGGGATTGACATACCACATACTTACAATGATCTTGATGAGAATGAGAAGAAGCGCTGATGCGTGCGTTGTATCATATGCAGTATAGGGGTAATTGCCTATTTCAAGTTTTACATTTATATTTAGCCGACTTATCCTATAACACACACACTAACAGACAGTGTATCCGATCAATATGTATATAGTGGTAAGTAGAGTGTCGATCACTAAGAGTGGAACGTAAAGCTTAATTTGTCTATCAGTATTTTAATATCCTAAGTTAGTTTTACAATCTAATCTAACGCAAGGGGGTTTAGTCTGAGAGACTAGCACAGTTTTGGTTTTATTAAACAATAAATTAAACTAATGAGAACGAATCAGCAAATAGCAACACGTACACAGATAGATAATAGAGACTACAAGAAGACATGTCCTGATAATTAAGTAGCTTGTCACTTGTTTTATTGCTAGTTTTATATGAAATGTATCGTAATCTATTCTCCCTCGTTGGATCGCAATATATCGGTGAGTAAACCCTTAATGATCACTTATGTTTATCCTACTTATCCAAAGATGTTAGATTAAATAAGCAAGGGGCGGATATGGCAGTCCACAGGCTCGGCTAGACACAGAGGTTATCAAAGCACTAATATAAGTCACCAAAGACATTAACATATAAACTTTAATTAATGGGAAAGCAATATTAAGGGGAGTGTACGATGTTCTGTAGTCACATATCACAAGCCCATCAATCCTGATGAATTAAAGTGTACTATTACAATAAAACAAAACTACTTAATGAATTAAATACATGCAGGACCTTCTTACAACTCTAATATCTTTGTTTGGAGTGTGTCTTGCGAAGCTTCTTCGATTGAATTCGTCTCCTTATGGTTATGTTGCACACAAAATTCGTAACAGTCTTGGGGTATTTATACTTTCTGTCTGTGGGTTCGATGCGGCGCATTGAGTAACGAGATGCGGCGCATTGACTTAACTTCGTGTGAGGTCCAAGATTAATATATTATGGAATATTCGTACACCACCTTTAGATGTGGTGTAACTTGATTCTTGTATGCGGCACATGTCCTTTAGCGTCTTGGATTATATCTGGTGAAGTCTTGATAGTGATACGTCGTATGTCAGAAATATGATGTGGTGTATCTGAAGTAGAACAAGCTTGATCTTCTTCGTTGACCAAAGTTTCATGTGCGGCCCATGCTAGAATTGCATGCGGCGCATTATTCAAAGTCAGGCAATAGTCTTTGAATTCATCTAAGTATAATATTGCGGCGTATCTGTTGAGAGAGATACGACGCATCTTCTGGGTTTCAGTAGACTTTTGACATCTTGCTGGTTTTGCTCCATATTTCGTCCAAAATCGTTAAGTTTCACCAATTACTTGTTTTTACCTGAGAATTACTAAAGTAAATAATTAAGTATCGATTCTCATAAATAATATAACAAAACAAGTCAAATAAATAGGATAAATGATGACAATAAAATGCACTTATTTGAGTTCATCAAATATCCCCCACTTGAACTTTAGTTGTCCCCAAGTAAACTCTATATTATAAATTATGAAAATGTATCCTAAAAGGTATTAGGATTTATTTTTATCATTAAGCACGTATTCGTTTTATCATAATCACACAACCAAACACTTAACGAGTTAGAAACAAATTTAAAAATATCAATTTAAGATCGATCTAATCGTCTCATTGTTTAGTTGTGAAGAATATTCTATTATAGGCTTGGCAATCATACACATCTTCTCCACTAAAGCTAAGGAATGACAAGTCTAAAGCGGTAAAAAGGGTTTTTGAGGCTTAAGGGTTAAACATAGCTTCATACAAATATCTCCTGCATAAACTTAGTAGATCGCTAGCGCAAGTCCTCGACGCTTCAACTAACGGATGGTCACTAATGTCCTCCTTGGATCGCTGGCGCGTTATTTGCATAACGGATGGTCACCAATTCATACACTAGATCACTAGCGCGTTAGCCGATTAATCTAATATTCGGATGGTCACTACCTTATTCACACATTTAATATTCTCACTTGGCCATCATTATATTCAGATGCTCGAAAGCTAACAACGAATACAACAATACGGTTGGGTAGGGATAACATTTAGGATATAAAAATGGGTGTAAAATAAAAATAAACAAACAGATAGATTAAGTCCTAGTGTGGTTAATCACTTTTGCAACCATCCCATGAATAAGACTCATATCATTGAATAACTCACGCTTTTGACACTTGTAACTCACGCTTTAGGTAGACATAAGTTATACTCAATAAACTCTTAATCAAAGAATAAACCTTAGTTGGTGTTCCCATAACGGCCAACTCCCAATCAGTCCATAGATATAATACAACAACAAATAGTGGTGATATCAACCACTTAATACATAACTTTACAATAGTTGGTTTAATAAACTTCCAACTTTTTATTTATTTTTTATTTTTATTTTTTTAAGTCACCAAATAAATAAACTACGATGTGTAAAATTTCACCACATCACTTATAACGATAATTGTGGATAACTTTTTTTTCATACTTTTCATAACTTCAGATATAACGGTAATAGAGAAAGTAGTAAACACACGAAAAATAACACGACACAAAAATTATACAATATGTACTTTCACTCCATTGCATTGTGTGATTTCCCGACCTAACCAAATATAATGAATTCACGCACTCGAACACAGGTAACGCAAGGAAACACACTTTGCCTTAAAGTAACTAACCACGGACATTAATCTATAGGGTAGGCTAAGGTTTAAGATGTAACGAAACAATTAACAAAGGGTGTATGAAATGAAAGGAATGGTTCTGAGAGTTTTTCTAGGGGTATCTTACTCTAAAAATGTGAGTAACAAAGGGTTTTACACGGGGGTTAACTAACCAGTGTAGTTAGTTAATAAACATAACATATTAAAGGCTATTTGGTGTAATCCTTGAAATTTACCGAGTTAGAAAGGTAATTCCTATTATAACAATTACGCTCATTATGGTGGATTCAAATAGTATGCGAGCCAAGTTCTAAAGTTTACTAGTCACACGCACAAAAAATATTTTAGCAAATAAAGTTATGTGTGCGGTTATGCAACTTAGATTTAACAAAAACATGCTAAAAAATTTTCATTTTGATATATTAAGTATAGATTAAGCATATTTTTTTTTAAAAAAATTTAGGACATGTAAGCGTTCTAATTCTCCATCCCCCCACTTAAGTTAAACAACGTCCTCGTTGTTTCTAATAAAGATTAAAAACGGGAAATAAAATGAATTAGAACGGGAAACTCTCCTGAGATTTGCTCGGTATGATCCTCCGTTATGCATTTGTAAGCAAAATATACTTTCTTGTGGGCGAAAAGGCGTTCATCCCTCCATGAATGACGTCTCTACATAAAGTACAGAAACGTATATATACCTTTGTTCAAATAACACACCTGTATTAAGAAAATAACTACTTGCACGTAATTCATTAGTAGTTAGCGAAAACAGAACCTAAAAATTAAAATTAAAAATTTGGAAATCATCAGGTCAGTCGATACGCCGCATCCATTAGATTGGATGCGTCGTATGGAGCCTGGAATAAGTACGAATCAGAGAATCAGATGCGTCGCATCCTTAACCAAGGATGCGCCGCATTAAATAAACTGGCAAAATGTTTTAAAGACTAAAAATAAAATAAAATGCAGAAAATAAAAGATATGATCTATTTAGTTGATACGCCGCATCTATAGGATGAGATGCATCGCATCTACTGTAGATCTGACAGACTCGACATAGAAAAACAGTAAATGATAAATCCGGGTTGTCTCCCAGTGAGCACTTTTCTTTATTCCAGAGTCTTCAAGTTAGACTCACGTTCAGCTCCTATTTTGTATCATTAACATCCAAATGCCACTTCATAATATTCTTGCTAACCAAATCATCATGGACATATTCAGGTCCTAATTTGAACACTCCTTCGTATAATCCCTTCATCTTTTGATACGGATACTTGATCCCGTTCTGTTCGTCTTTGTCATCTACGTAAAGAAATGGTGAAATTTTGTAGCAATACTTGTTAGTAGCATGTTTAAAACTTGGGTGAGAGCGAGGCATCATAAAAGTGATAACGTCGCTTCCACTTTGAAAGGTGATTCTTCCTTTAAATCTTTTAGCATTAATTGTGATCTCCCTACAAAATGGTTTTCCAACGATCACGTCACCCATCTCAACATCACGATAAGCATCCATGTTTTCCACCACGGTGAAATTTGTAATAATAGTTAAATTTCCGACAAAAATAGGTACATTCATGAATATTCCATCTAAGTTTTTCCCTTTATACTCAATTTTGTTTTTCATTATCGAATTATAGAAATCTTTTGACATCACATTAATAGGTAAAATAGGGAAAAAGTTGGCACTAATTTGTTTAAATCCTATCATGCAAGGAAATTGTAAATTATAAGCATAATCTACATGGATCTTTCTATCATAATCACAGAAACAATGATATCCTTCAAATTCATCATAATTCTTAGTGTTGATCATATTAATTCTAGGTATATCCACAATTTCTCCATCCTTAATTTCAGGTTTAAAATCCTACATGAATTGATCATTGATTCCTATTGGTAAATTAAGATAATTTAATTCAATGTAGTCTCCACCATAGGCCTCAAATGATTCATTATTTACTAAGGTTTCTCCCATGAATCTAGCTTCTAAATCGAGGTCCATTCATTATACACTAGTTTATTGTTCCCTACTTTTAATGAGATTTTTCTTTTGAAAACATTTATCTTAGCATTGGCAGTAGACAAGAAAGGTCTTCCAAGGATTAAAGGAATCTTAACATCCTCGGGCATATCTAATATGACAAAGTCTACGGGGAACACAAACTTCTAAATCTTAACTAGCACATTCTCTGCTATACCCTCAAGTCGTTTTACCGTTTTATCTGCCAATTCAATCAATAGCTTAGTTGGTGTTAATTTTCCTAAGCCTAGAGTTGTGAATGTCTTAAGAGGAATTACACTAACACTTGCTCCTAAGTTAGCTAAAGCATTATTGAATGACATGTTATTAATAGAACACGGTAAAGTAAAACTTCCTAGATCTTTTTCTTTGTGGGGCAAGGCTTTGTGATCAGTTGCAGATTACTCTTCTTTCATTGTAGCCTTGATCTCCTCTTTAATCTTTGCCTTTTCTTTGAGCAACCTTCTTAAACTAATCAAAGAGTTAAAGAGAAATTCGGGCTTTGCAGCACATTACCATTCATTAATCTTCTAGGAAACGGCACATTGGGCATGACTCCTTCGGCTATGGTTATTGCTTTGACATGATCTCTTGGGTTCGTTTCAGTCGAACTTGGAAATCCTCCAATTCCCCTTTCTTGAAGTACCTTGCTCATCTAACCAATTTGTTGTTGCAATGCTTTGATCGAAGCTCCTTGATTTCTTGTGGTAGCATCGGTTGAGGTGCCGATTTCCTTGATCAAAGCCATGTTTTCCTCATGTCTTTTAGCAGCATCGGCCATTATTTGCTTCAATATATCATCCAAAGTTTGCCTCTGTTCTTGATAAGAGGGGTTAGAGTTGTTCCTTTGGTAATAACCCGGAGCAGCTTTCCTAAATCTTCCTGAAGGTGGAATGGTTGACCAAATTGTGTATAATATGCCTCTTCAAATGTTTCATCCTCCTTTTTAGAAGGGCAATCCTTGGTGTAGTGGGGTCCTTGGCATAATTCACATCCAACTTGGGCAACATAAGCTTTCTCATCTTGTTTCTTCATTTCCCTACTAAGTTTATCCAATTGAGCTTGAATGGCAGCAAACCCATCAAAGCTAGTATTGCTCTTGGATCTAGTAGAGGTTCCATCGTGCCATTTTTGAGAATGACGAGCAGCTTCTTGGATGGCTTTTCTGGCATTTTCTGCGCTCATCTTTGGTACAGCTCCCTTAGCATGATTTATCTAGTTGGCACATCCAATCCCTGATAAAAAAATTTTATCCCATGCATAGGGTTTATATAGTGTTGAGGGTATTTTATCAATAAATCCTTAAATCGTTCCCAAGCTTGATAAAGGGTTTCATCAGGCTCTTGCTTGAAGTTGTTGATAGCCACCATTTTTTAGTAGTTTTAGCAGGTGGACAGTATCTTTTCAGGAATTTGCTCTTCAAGTCATCCCATTTTTCGATAGAACCAGCTGGTTCATTCTTTAGCCACCTATTAGAAGCACCTGTAAGAGAGATTGGGAAGACTCTGAGCATAAGCTGGTCAATATTCACTTTCTCACTAGTACATAAATCAACAATTTCAAGGATCTTCTCCACATGTTCATTAGCATCCTCGTGTTCCGACCCACTGAAAGCATTATCTCTTAGTTCCTTAAGACCCTTCAATTCAAATTTGGCCCCATCATCCAGTTTAGGCCTAGCAATTCCCGAGCTAAAGTCAACTCGAGTTTTGTTCATGTACTCCTCCATTGTTGGTTCCGCCATTGTTTATGTTATTCCTTCTACTTCATGTTCAGAAAAATAATCAAGCTCAGATGAACTTGAAAGATCGGAGCTTTTTGTGTTGAAAAGCTTCCTAAGTGAATGGAAAGCTCGTTCAGGATCTTCGAATGGTTTAGTTAAGTTCTTAGTCTAACTTCTGGTCATGCACTTCCTGAAATCACCACAAAAGCATCAGTAGGTTATGTTCAACAAAGTAGAATATCAGAAAATTAACAATGAAAACAGAATACGAATAAAAGTTGTTGATATTTGTAGAAGATCGCCGCATACTAATAATAGGATGCGCCGTATCTTAATCGTTAAAAATAAATCAGACTTTTATTTAGAAAATAAATATGCTGCAATAATCAATAAATCAATTATATTTATAAAAATAAGATGTGTCGTATTAGCAGAAGCTAATGCGTCGTATCTTCGTTACGTTTCAAAAATAAAAGATTTTTTATTCAGATAAATGCACCGTATTGACAAAAATTGATGCGTCGCTTTCTTTTTTATTAATTCGAAAACTGTTTTTAATAAAAAGTTTAAATACGCCGTATCTGTGAAACAGATGCGTCATATGTCGGTTAGGGTTTAAAAAATTTCTGATTAAAAACAAAATACGTCGTATCTAAAAGATAGATGCGCCGTACTCGAATAATTAAATGTGTTATATAAAAATTAAAATGCTATACGCCGCATCTGGAAAATAGATGCGCCGTATCGTTTGTATCAGCAGAATACAACGACAGCAGTTTATACAGAAAACAAAGAAAACAAACAAAAACACACAAAACAAACAAACACACAAAAACAGAAATATGCAAAATATACAATGAATGCAAACAAACAAAACAAAAACAAGGGGTTAGTAAAAAAATAAAACCTAAAAAACCTAAAAAAAATCAAAAAGTTAGAAAACCTAATTAAAATACTAATAGATAAACAAGTTTTAACAATTCACTCCCCGGCAACGGCGCCAAAAACTTGATGCGTGCTTTGTATCATATGCAGTATAGGGGTAATTGCCTATTTCAAGTTTTACATTTATATTTAGCTGAGTTATCCTATAACACACACACTACTAGAAAGTGTATCCGATCAATATGTACATAGTGGTAAGTAGAGTGTCGATCACTAAGAGTGGAACGTAAAGCTTAATTTGTCTATCAGTATTTTAATATCCTAAGTTAGTTTTACAATCTAATCTAACGCAAGGGGGTTTAGTCTGAGAGACTAGCACAAATTTGGTTTTATTAAACAGTAAATTAAACTAATGAGAACGAATCAGCAAATAGCAACACGTACACAGATAGATAATAGAGACTACAAGAAGACACGTCCTGATAATTAAGTAGCTTGTCACTTGTTTTATTGCTAGTTTTATATGAAGTGTCTCGTAATCTATTCTCTCTCGTTGGATCGCAATATATCGGCGAGTAAACCCTTAATGATCACTTATGTTTATCCTACTTATCCAAAGACGTTAGATTAAATAGGCGAAGGGCAGATATGGCATTCCACGGGATCAGCTAGACACAGAGGTTATCAAAGCACTAACATAAGTCACCAAAGACATTAACATATAAACTTTAATTAATGGAAAAGCAATATTAAGGGGAGTGTACGATGTTCTGTAGTCACATATCACAAGCCCATCAATCCTGATGAACTAAAGCGTACTATTACAATAAAACAAAACTACTTAATGAATTAAATACATGTAGGACCTTCTTACAGTTCTAATATCTTTGTTTGGAGTGTGTCTTGTGAAGCTTCTTCGACTGAATTCGTCTCCTTAGGGTTATGTTGCACACAAAATTCGTAACAGTCTTGGAGTATTTATACTTTCTGTCTGAGGGTTCGATGCGGCGCATTGAGTAACGAGATGTGGCGCATTGACTTAACTTCGCGTAGGGTCCAAGATTAATATATTCTGGAATATTCGTACACCGCCTTTAGATGCGGCGTAACTTGATTCTTGTATACGGCGCATGTCCTTTAGCATCTTGGATTATATCTGGTGAAGTCTTGATAGTGATACGCCGTATGTCAGAAATAAGATGCGGCGTATCTGGAGTAGAACAAGCTTGATCTTCTTCGTTGACCAAAGTTCATGTGCGGCGCATGCTAGAATTGCATGCGGTGCATTCTTCAAAGTCAAGCAATGGTCTTTGAATTCATCTATGTATAATATTGCGGCGTTGAGAGAGATACGGCGCATCTTCTGGGTTTCAGTAGACTTTTGACATCTTGCTGGTTTTGCTCCATATTTTGTTCAAACTTGTTAAGTTTCACCAATTGCTTGTTTTTACCTGAGAATTACTAAAGTAAATAATTAAGTATCGATTCTCATAAATAATATAATAAAACAAGTCAAATAAATAGGATAAATGATGACAATAAAATGCACTTATTTGAGTTCATCAAGCGCTATGATGTGGATATCAGTTACAACTCTAACATTGTGATTAAAGGGCTTCCCAAAGGTGTTTACAAGCTTATCAATTACAACACTGAAGCCAAAGGTATTTGGGAAAATGTTAAAATGCTTCTTGTTGACTCTGAACTGACTCAAGAAGATCGAGAATCTCAGTTGTATGATGAGTTTGAGCACTTCACGATGAACCTGGGTGAAAGCATCACTGACTACCATGTTAGGTTTCACAAGCTTGTGAATGACATGATGATCATCAAGATGACAATGCCGAACATTCAACTCAACTCCAAGTTTGTGAACAACATGGCACCCGAGTGGGATAGATTTGTTACAGCAGTGAAGCTTAACAAAGGATTGAGATAAACAAATCATGAATAGCTGTATGCATATCTACAACAACATGAAAAGCATGCTACCTATGATCGTCAGATTAGGGAAAGATTCACTTGAACAACAACAAATGATCCGCTTGTACTTGTCTCTAATGTTTAGCCGTTTACTCAATCATCACAAACTCAAGCTTATCAGTACCCGTCCTTATCACAGAAACAGACATGTCTTATACTGATATGATGATAGACAATCTCTCCAAACAAGTTGTGTTGCTTGTTCAATAATTCAGAACAACACTCCCTCAAACCGACAACCAACTTCGAACCTCATCAAATCCACGTAATCATGCAATTGTGGAAGATGGAAAAGTTGTAGTCCAGAATGTTCAGGGAAGACAGAATCTGAATCAAAGGAACTTTGCTCGGGGCAACATTGCAGCTGGTAATGGTGGTGTGCATAACAGTGCAGGGAATGCTATTAAGGGGCAAGGTAAGCAAACTAAATGCTATAACTGTGGAGTGCTAGGACATATTGCAAGAAACTGCTCTCAAGCAAAGCGCCTACAAAACTCAGACTACTTCAAAGATAAGATGCTTTTGATGCAAGCTCAAAAGAATGGTGCAACATTGGACGAAGAAGAGTTACTATTTCTTGCAGGAGAAAAAGCGAACATGTTTGATGCAGATGTTGATGACCAACCAGTTTATGATTTGGCACGGAATGATCCCAACATCTTTCAGGCTGATGAATGGGATGCTTTTGACTCAGATGTTGATGATGAACCCACTGCTCAAACTATCTTCATGGCAAATATATCCTCAACAATCTCATCACCTCAACAATATGGTCCCTCAAATGCATCAGTCATATCTGAGGTACTTAAACTGTACGACATGATTGATGAACAAAGATTCCTAACAAAATACAACCGACAAATGTTGTCGATTCAGATGCTACTGATATGGGTAATAACAATGTTATTCAATATGAACAATATGTGAAACACAACAAAGTGTCAGTTGTACCTAGTAGTGCATCTTCTGTTGTAAATAATTAATGTAAGTTGCATGAGAACACTATATTTATCCTTGATGACTCTATGACCACTAGACTTAATATCTATAAAGATTAGGTGGCCATCTATGAACAACATGCAAAATTTGAGCTAACTGAATGTGAACAGAAAATTGATAGTCAAATGCGTACACTTATAACAAAATGTAATTTAAGGGAAGAAACATTCAAAAAAGAGTTATATTCTTTACAAAAGCAGCTTGATCAAACTGTTAAACATAACCAAGAGATACAAGAAAGTGTAAATATGCTAAAACAAGATTTCAAAGAAAAAGAAACAAAACTCTTAAAATGGTTTTTCAAGACTAAAAATGTTAAAGAATAAGATTGAAAACAAGTTGTATGCACAAAGCCAAACCAGAAAAACTGCTCAAATGATACAAAAGCATAGAAAGCAGTGTTATGAACATAGTGAGAAATATGTAGGTAAACCTAAATCTATTTTCCTTAGGAGTGCTAAAGTGGCCCAACCTGCTTTATATGATGGTAGTGAACTCCATAAGCCTGTTCATATTCCCCCTAGTATACCATCATAAGATGAGGGTAATGAGATTCAAGATATGAATAGAGAAAAATTAGCTGATAAAATGAATGACCCCATATGTATAGCAAAATGTGTCATAACAAACCCCACGATTATTCTAAGGAGAACCGTTTGGCTATTTTTGCACCTCAAACTAAGTTGAGTCTAGAACAAGTATTTTAGACCTTAGACTTAGAAAAAAGAAAGGCCGGAGAACTTAAAGCCAAAACTCCACCGCTAAGGAAACTAGTTGCTGCAACGGTTGATGACATCAAATAATCATGATATTTAAGTGTCAATTTCCCCCTATTATGCTCGTTTATTAACTTATTATATGGATATATACTTTGATTTCTTTACATTTTGTATCCAGGTCATGAATGAGCATAGGAGCTAAAGAGACGAGGAATTTGGAAATAACGCACAAAAGATATACAATTATAGTATGCTGGAAGAAGCTACGGTGTAACATCCACTCTCTATTACGCTGTAGCTGGGAATTTAAACTTGAAGACCAAAGTCAACGCGGATCAAGAGTTACGGTGTAACCAAATCCTTAGTTACGCCGTAACATAATTAAGTCTTCCAAGCTTCCCTCGAATTGGTGGTTACGCCGTAATAGGACTATTGAGTTATGGCGTAACAATGACTACGAGAGTAATCCTAGATCCATGAATTAAGCTACGACGTAACACACTTGAAGACTACGCCGTAGATAAAATCCTAACATTAGATTTATGGCGTAACACTTTCCTCAACTACGCTGTAACTCATGACTTTTGGATAAGATCTTACAGGATTACACTAGCTACGGCGTAACACTATTTTGAGCTACGCCATAGCTACGATTGGGCCTATAAATACAACCATAATTTCTGCATTTGTCATACAACTTTCTCACCCACAAAGTCAGAGATTGTTGGGGACTTCTCAATGGCCTTTCTACAGCAGCATACGGAGCATTTCCAAGGGAGGAATCACTCCTAATACACCATAAGTTTTAGCATTTCATCATTTCATTTACATTACGAATTCATGACTCTTGCATACATTTATTCGAGTGTGTTATTTAATATGGTCGGCTAAGCACCTATGGTGCTAGCCTAGTTATGATTCCTACATCATTTTAATTATGGTTTCGTACTTTTCTTAATACTTTTACATGTGTGCATGCTTAGTTTATCTTGTGAACCTTTAATTGCGGTAGTTTAAAACACCCAGTTATACTCGGTATGCTAGGAGAATTGACCATAGGACCTTGGCGTAGTTGAGTTGCGAGGATATGGTTGGGATGACAACCAATCACGGACCTTGTATGCTAATTGACCATAGGATCAGTTTTCGGGGTGGAGGAACTTAAGTAGTTAAAGTATGGTCTATGATCGTGACAACGGACCATAAAAGATAATTCTAGCATGTAGTGGCATTTAATGACTCAAACTAGTCTACCGTACGTCGACTTACTAGCATGGGGTTGTGTCTGTGGTTCCCGGCAGGATTCGGGGGAGATAGGCTAGGGAACTTGACCCTGTGACCCTAGTTATATATGTCCGCCCCACCTAAATCATGAGATTAGTTTTATAGGAAACATGATTGCAAGCAATGTAGGATGAGTAATTAGGCTAGCACACTTCTCTCTTATTGCTCGCAACTTCATTTCATTTCTGTTTAATTTACTTTTTAGTATTTAGTTTAATTAATCAATTCAATCTTCAAATCAGTTTAAAAATGTGACACCTAGACTTAGATATAATCCAAATCACATAGCTCTTGGGACGACCTCGGTTTTATCGAATACTAGTCTACACGCGATCGAATTCTCTGTCCGTTAGTGAGTGATTAGTAGTGAATCCTAAATTTATTTTGCGGTTTCACACATAAAAATTCTATCGTATTCTTTGCACGGTAACGCATTAATAATTACCATTTTAGCTTCGTTATTTTTTGCTAATTTCTTTTTCAAATTATCATTTTGTTTTTCAAAAGGTACGATTTCATCCATTTTAGTTTCCGGATTATTTTGAATAGGGGGAAAATCACCAAATGTAATAACATGCCAAAGGTCAAGATCTTTAGATTTCACATAAGTTTCGAATCTATTTTTCCAATATAAAAATCCAACACTTTCGAATAGTGGTGGTCTTTGCATAGATTGCCCTTTTAAATATTTTGTGGAAAACTAGAAATGGCGGCTGAATAGTTTTACGTCTTTTTAATTTGATATAAAAGATTGTTTGCGTGTTTTCTTTGCTTTCAAAAATTTAGATTCGATATTATGTGAACTCAAGTCTTGCACAATATAAATACCAACAAATATGTATGATATAACAATAATAATGTAAATAAAGAAATAAATGAGAGATGGAAAGATCGAACCGCAAGACAAGAGATTTATAGTGGTTCCGCTACAAGGACACTTTCCTTGCCCTACTCCACTCCCCGAGCACCTAACTCGAGAGTTTTCTTCACTATGTCAACAAGCTCCCTTATGGCGGAGAAAACCTTACACACCAATATACACACCACAACTTTTTCACAACTTGATCACACCTTATACACAACTTCTTCACACCTATCTATCTTCACAGCTATCTACTCCACAACTATCTTCTTCACAACTATCTACTTCTCAACTATCTACTTCCTAACAATCTTCTTCACAACTATTTTCTAAACAATCACTCTATCTACACACTAAGCTAATCTATCTTCTACCAAATATTCACAACAAATAACACAAAGAAATATATGTAATGAATGATACTCTAATAACTTGGATGTGGAGGTCACAACAAGTTGTAATACTTCTTGTCTTGGAGGATAGAAGTATTCTTCTCTTGAACTTGAGAGGTTGATGTTTGGATCACTTTGAAACAAAGATTTATGTATGTATGATCAAAGGATTTAGAGAATAGAAATGGAGATCTAGAACAAAAAGTTTAGGAGTGCAAAAGATGAGAAAAATCTGTGAAATGAATCAGTATCTATAGGCAAACAAATTACTGTTCTGGAGTGTGGTCGGTCCCCTTAATTAGGGGGCGGTCCCCTTAATTATTAAGGGGGCCGCCTAGTATAATTAAGGGGGCCGCCCCTTCAGATCGTTGGATTTGTTTGTCCTTTTGTGGGGAAGGTTTTTCTGGATAATATTGGCCATTTTTGGTTGGAAAATTGAAATCATATATTTATAGTGATTTAAACATATTCTTTTAATTCCAAAAATGATTTTGTAGAAGATATAAAATGTTTATGACATTTTATAAAAGTTCTAGTGATTAGAGAAAAATTTCCTTTGATCATAGAACACTTTGTTTATTCATACCTTAAGTGATTTGGATGGAAAATGAAATATTTATCTCTAAATACTGGTTTACGACATAAGTTTTAGTTTAATGAATTTAGGTTTTGTGATTATTAAAACATAGAGATATTGATGAATGTTAACAATGTTTTTAGGCATTGTTTATGTCAACAATCTCCCCCTTTTTGATGATTACAAAACTTTAAACTCTTTAAAACTAAAAATTAATTTTTATACAAGTATTTAGAGTTTTATATTTACTTCTCCCCCTTTTTGTAAAATCAAAAAGGTTATGTCGATTAAGCTTCATGAAAGAAGTTAAACGGGTAGAAAGCTCCCCCTTGATGTATGCTCCCCCTCATTTGAGAGCACCAAGGAAACGAGCTATGGAATGCTTGGCTACAAAAAATATGTGAGGAGAACAAGACATATATATGCAAAGCAACAATAATGCAAATAAAAATAGATTCATTCAAGCATATATGGGATGAGCATAGAAATGATCATCATTACAACATTCAATATGATTGAAGCATATTGATTACAATAAAACAAAAGAAACAACATAGTCCTAAATTGCCAAAGAGAGCACTTGGACTTGCTTGCAACCCATGGTTGAGTGTTTTATTTGCTTGAGGGGAACATAAGAATAGAGCTTAGTTATTTGATGGAGAAGGATATGGAGTGGGGTATGGAGCGGAAGAGGTGGATCTCACGATGTTGTATCGTGTCAAGGGTGGTATTGGATGAGGGCGAGTGAGAAGATATTCGATCCAAGAAATATCTTCACTCAAGTAGAGTATTTGTTTTTAAAGAAAGATGCAACAAGGGCAAAAGTGAGTGTGGTTTGTAACTTGATCCAAGTTGAGAGAGTGAGGTTGGCAATTTGCACAGGGTGATGATGGAGGTTGCCCTGTGTTGCGTTGTGCAAGATGCATAGCACGGAGATCACTAAGATCATGGATTTGGTTTATTTCATCACGGAACTTTTGCTTTTCCATGGCAATGTGGAGAGAATTAATGTGTTGATATGGATGAATTGGGGTTGTGTAGTTGGAATTGAAATTGTTGGAAGTGTAGTTTGATGGTTGATCAAACTTGTATGGATCATTATAAGTGGTTGGAGGTTGAGATGTGTAGTTTGGTATGAAAGTGGATGTTTGGCCAATGTTGTATGGTTTGTAAAGAGGATCAAAGGAATGTCCTTGTGGGTTTGGTGTAAAGTTTGGGAAGTAAGTAGTTGGAGGTGTTGAGTGATTTCCAACTTTATTGGTTATGATGGATTTGTTTCTAGGGCTTTTTCTTCGCCAAACGGGTTTCTCCGTCATCCTTGCTAGCCTTGAGGCTTTTGGTTTTGGTTTGTTTGGAGAGGTCATGACGAGATGAATGGAGAGTTTTGAAGATTGGGATATTTATAGTGTAAGATTTGTGTGTTTATGGATGGATAAGGTTTGTTTGGGAGATTAGGACAAAATATGTTGGTGAAAATTGGGAAATGTAGGTTGAAATGGGCTAAAAAGCAGAAAAGATTTTGTATACCCAACAATCAGATGGCCGGTCCCCTTAATTAGGGGGCAGTCCACATAATGATTAAGGGGGCCGCCTTACATAATTAAGGGGGCCGCCCATCTGGTGGTTTCCAGATTGCCAGAATTGGGTTTTTGGCAGAAAATTTGCAGAAAGGTTGTGTTTTTGGGTTTGGATTCAAGCAAGTTCAACTCTTTGAGGCAATATAGCATCTAATCTAATCATAATATAGCATGCATGCAAAGACATTTAATTAATAGAGCAAACAAGCAATTAATAATAATTTAGAGGAGACAAGCAAAGGCAAGGGCACTCAATCTTCCTAGAGCAACTATCTAAGATCAAAGGCAAAGGTAACTAGTGAGTGAAAAACTAGTGATGCAACAAGATGACAACATTGTTAGTGATTTTGTCCTAGTGTGTGCCTATATGCAACAAATGTGGAGTTGTGATTGTATCGACTCCTAAATGCAAATAAGAAAACTTCCTAAGAAACAATCCAAAATCTCCTTGATTTGATTTTTGCTCGATTCATGAATGTCAATGTTATATATTAGATTATATATTTTGACGATTCATGTGAGATTTTATGCATGATTTAAGAAAAAGTTTTTAGCATTTGTCAACAATGCAAGGAAAATGGTTTTCATGTATTTCCTAGATGTGAGAATAGTTTTAAAGAAAATTTGATTGGGTTTTACAAGAATGTATATGCAATAAAAATGAGGTTTCCCAATCTTTAATTTTGTGCGAAATAGATTCCTAGACTCAGATATGAAGAGGTGGAAGAAAAATAAATTTTATGCAAGTAATAAGTAGTGTAAATGCAATAAAATTTAGTCAACTTGTTTCATCATTCCTAATCCTAAACGCAAGTGGTTGAACAATTCACGCTTAAGGGGTTTAGTGAATATATCCGCAATGTTATCTTCCAATGCAACCTTTTCTATAGATATGTTTCCTTTTTGTACATTATCCCTAAGGATGTGGTGGCGTATTTCTATATGTTTAGTCCTAGAGTGTTGAACCGGATTTTTACTTAAATCTATCGCACCTTTGATATCGCACATAATCGGAACATTTTCTAACCTAATGCCATAGTCTATAAGAGCTTTTTTCATCCATAGTGCTTGTTGACATGCCTTTCCAGCGCTTACATATTCGGCTTCGGTGGTAGAAATAGCAAGAGCGGTTTGCTTCTTCGAGAACCAAGATGTTAAATAACATCCCATGAAAGTGCAAATACCGCTAGTGCTCTTTCTATCTACGTAGTCTCCCCCATGATCCGAATCCGTATATACGATGGTTTCTATGCCGGATCCCTTAGGATACCATAATCCTAAGTGTATAGTGCATTTAATGTATCGGAAGATACGCTTAACCGCTTCTAGGTGAGAGGTTTTGGGATCCTCTTGAAAACGGGCACAAAGGCAAACACTAAACATGATATCGTGTCTACTTGCCGTTAAGTATAGTGATGCGTAGGGATTGCACCAGGCTTTACCTCTCAAGGGATCTTGAGAAGCTTACAACCCCCACCAGGCAGTGTACCTGATCGTTGTAGTATAGTATAGTGACAAGTACCGGGGGATTGATCGTTCAGCTAGGAATAGTGTCGCTAGGATTAGAAAACCTAAATACTAGTTCTAGAGATGATGGA
This sequence comes from Artemisia argyi, assembly GCA_030686995.1. NCBI lineage: Eukaryota > Viridiplantae > Streptophyta > Magnoliopsida > Asterales > Asteraceae > Artemisia > Artemisia argyi. The sequence goes on along the minus strand of CM060707.1, from coordinate 72,769,695 downwards.
TGATTATTTTTGTATTTTTATATTTTTTAGAAAGCAAGTAAAAATCTCGGGTTTGAAGGATTTGGGCGGAATTAGTTGCTAGTCAACTAACCCAATACTAAAGATGCAATCAAAATAAAATACTAGAAATGAAAATAAAACTAAATTAACTAAGGTTGTGAGCAATAAGTGGAGAAATTGTGTTTACTTAGATTTCACTACTCCCTAGATATCTTTTACACGTTAATTACTCGTTATAGTTGCGTGGATGACGGATTGTATTACTTAATACCATTCATGGGGTGGCGCACTTAATTCCCCAATCCTATGAGTGCCTACTTCACTCCTATGTCGAGCCGGCTAAGAAGCTCCTAACATGGGATCATTAGAATTTACTCATGCATTAAATACAACCAATAAAACCTAGTGCACGTCAGTTCATGTTTCCTAAGACGTTCAAGCATGTTACCATTTGGAGATCTGCCAGTTTTCTTAAGCCTAACATCGAAATCATTCGTCCAATACAACCATAAACAAGTAATCAACACATAATCAACATCTAGGTTTCATTAGATCTAAGCAAACACAAGATAGATCTAGCCTAGCATGGTGGAATTAAGACAAGAACAAGATATAGACAACCAATACATAGACATATTGATTGAATTAGAAGAACACTTATCTCAATTACACATGAAAGGGTTCAAGGGCTGAAAACCCTTGAAAAACCTGTAAAATTCGTAATAGGTTCGGCCTTAGGGTTTCTCCAAAACTTCCCTCTTATTTTTTAATGAATGAAAATTAGAAAACTATATATAGGAAACTGAGGCTGACGAAGTCAAGACCAAATAGGTGACGCCGTCATCTCGCCGCCAAAATACTTCTCGGACTGCCTTGATCTACATCTGACGCCGTCATGTGTTAGGTCCTTCCAGGCCGTCACACATTTTACTCTTGACGCTCTACTTGTGACGCCTTCATTTTTGCACTGGGCCGTCATGCAATTTCCTCTTGACGCCGTCAGGATGTTGCTCTTGACGCCGTCACCTACTGTTCCCAGCAAGGAAAATTAAGACTTTGGCGTTTTCTTCACTTTTATGCTCCAAAAACGTCTGAATTGCTTCCTTTTTCAGATTTCTCTCCCAAAGTACCTAAAATCACAAAAAGAACAATTTAGGGCAATATTTGATCAAATAAATTCAATTCCGGGCTTAAATGACCCCTTAAAAGTGGTTCATTTTTCGCCTCATCATATACCCTTACACTTGAGATTTGCTTGTCCTCAAGCAAATGCGCTTTTATTCTAATCAAAATACAAGTTAGGGGTCATTTAACACTAATATAAAAGTAATTACAACAAATAATCGTTCCACTAAAGACCAAAGACAAGCACGGAGGTCATATACTAGCACCTCACAAATAGTGTTTAGATACTCACATCTCTCGGGTGTAATAAAGTATAAATTACAATATGGAAACGGAAGATATCTCTCACTACCTGTCATAGCAAAATAGATTACCATAGGCTTGGGAAAGGATCAAACCTCCAACACATGGCGTAAGCACCTAGGATAAACTATCAAAGAGGTCTTTTAAAGGGTTGTAATGTTAGGTGTAGGGATATGAAATACACGGTTTTGTTGGATAAAGGAAGTTTTTACTGGTGACGAGTTAACAATCTTGGTTAATTACATGTACAATGTGGCGTTGCTAAGTCAAGACTAGACTCGACTTAAGCTAATAAATCAAAAAGAACAAAAACATAAAATGAACATCGAATGAAAAGGGATGGTAGTCCGTATGTTTTTTTCTCTTTTCTTTTTTCTATTTTTTTTCCTTTTTCTTGATTTTTTCGATTTTTTTTTTTTTTTTTTTTTTTTTTTTTTTTTTTTTTTTTTTTTTTTTTGCATACACTCTTACCCTACCATCCAAAATAATACATCATAGGGAATGGAAATTCCCCTTACACTTGAATTTTTACATACTTTACAATAAACTAATCTAATAACTCGAATTAAGATAATCAAAACACTTGAAGCACTTTTAAGATTAACGTACATATGGAGGTAATAAATGATGTTCTTCCCCATTACTCCATAAAATAAGTACTTTACCCATGAGTCCCAATCGTCCCAAAACAATATGTACAAGGATATGACTCGACTTAGCAATCATGTAATCAATTAGATAGTTAACTTAGGGTTTAACAAATAACAATAATGCACTAAAAATGAGCGCATACACGGAAGGCTAAGGCGATTTGGGTGTACATTTAAGTGAAGTGTAACAAATTCTTCCTTTAAGTAAAATGCTTAAAGTTAGAAACGAAAAGTTAGGCTCGGAGGGGTGTACTAGGGGTATCGTGTACTAAAAATGAGTACAACGCTAAGGTGTGGGAAAAATTAGTTGACTTAACTAGCCAAGTAATATGACTTAAATGGTCAAGTAATTATGATACGGGTTTAACACAAGGGTAATCCTAATGCCTCTTATCATGTAGTAAATCCTACTACATGAATGTAGTCTCACTAGCGGTCTCGGGATGCATCACTAACGCAAGTTCTAGAATCTAAATGCTACCGGTACACTCATAAGCACTAATAATAAATGCTTTTCCTATCAAATCTAAAGGCGAACCTCACATATTTGGGTGGAAAATTTTTTCTGAAAGTACGGTTATGTGCTAGTCATACAATCTCCTATCCATGAGATGCTTGCTATGGCTAAAGTTTCACTCTTAAATGTTGTAAAAAAATTTTAAATTTGGCGTTAAAATTGCACTAACAAGTATTTCTCATAGTTTTATTACACATCTACCATTAAACAAAACAAACTCAAGCGAAAGTGTACATGTAAGGTATCATCATTTTACCCTCCCCTTACACTTAAGATGAACATTGTCCCCAATGTTCAAGTAAAGAATGTAAAAGTGAAAAAGTAAAAAGAATGAAATCAAATACTCCCCCGATTCGCTCGGTATGGATAATAAGGTGGCCAGGTTAAATCTTCCTCCAAGAAAATGAACAATCAAAGCTTCCCTTCCAGAAAAGTAAATCATCTTTTTGTCATACATAACCTGTAAATCCGGAGAAAACAAACAAAGCAACCTCACATAAAATTGGCGGCAATCTATATAAGTTATTAAATCCTAGAAAACAAAGTAAGATATAATGCTTGTGGAATGAAGTTTGCAGATTTCCTGGAGATTATAAAACTTAATAATTCACAAAAACTTTAAAACTCCATTAGAAAAACAAAACCGGTAAAATTTCCAGATTTTTACACGAGACACCGTCAAGAGTAATCTCGTGACGCCGTCAGAAGTGACCTGCAGAAATTCTTATGTTAAGTTTCCGGAAAATTTCTGGAAAAACTTGGTCCTACTTCCTGGAAAATCCTACAAAACTTCATTATGACTCAATACAAGCATTTGACTCTAACAAATACGAATATACATGTTCACTTAATATTGTGGAGAATCATGATCGGTTTGTTTCTTAAAAACATATTTGGGGTTTCCCCTTACACTTATCTTTTGCAAAAATACTTTTAGGTGGAGTTAAGACTAGGCCAAAACAACAAAGTAAAGTATTTCCACTATTTAGTTTAGAAACATGATCTACCAACAATAAAAATAAAGCATGCATACGGAAGCAAATAAAATCAAACAAATAAATAAATAAAGCTTGGGTTGCCTCCCAAGAAGCGCTGTTTTTGTTCGAGTCACGAGCCAGACTCTTCCTTTATTTAACGGAAATAGGGGAGGTTTTCCCTACACTTAGGATTAAGTGCGGGTGGAAGTAGCGATACACACCATTAGGGTGGAAGTATGCCATGTGAGAAAAGAGAGGTGGATGAATTATATTCTCAAAGGGGTGTGCTCCTATCATCATAACCTTACCTAGTTCACTTTGGTCAATGGGTGAGTTGAAGTTTTCTCCTAAAAAGGTTTCATCTTCTATCAACTTTGAGAGACTCTTAGTTGGGAATCCATCTTGACCTAATAAACCTGGTTTAAACCCATAATGTTTTTTATGATCTATCATGAATGGGTGATGTAAGTATTTAAGGTCATGGTTTACTCCTATATTGGCTTCCATTCCACATGGTTTAGATTCCACTACCTTCATCGTAAAACTACCCGTACTATATGGTTTGATGGGTGGATCGGGACCTATTTCAATTCCTAAATTTTCATCCAAGGATGGAAGATTAGGCAACGGCTTTGGTTGAGGCTCCGGCTCATCAAAACTAGGAACTTCCCTAGAACTAAGAGTAAGGTTATCATTATAACTATTCAAACCTATATCCTCTAGTTGTTTTTGGTTCAAGGGTTCTACCTCTATTGGGGTTCCTATAGTCTCTTCTACTTCTTTCGGGTAAGCTACGGGCGGTGTGTATGCCTCAAATGATGGTAGGACTTGTGGGGTACTTAGTGGGCTTGGGTTTTCTACTATCTCTTCCATCACATCAATATCACCTATGTGTTCATCTTGTATTGTGGTAGTGCCTAACCATGACATGCAACTAGGTGGCTCGGCTCTAATCTTTTTATCCCCAAGCAAACTTTTCGATTGAGCCTTCCATATTGAAAATAGGTCTACACTTACGTTTTTTGGGTCCCATGTTCCACTTCTGTATTGGGCGTGAATCTCAAAGTTTTCCCACGCGTCTTTAATATCATATTCCCAAAACTCCCCATTTGTTACATAATCAAGCCTCTTTTGGGTTTCGTAGTCGATACGAGTGTAAAATAATTGAAGTAGAGGCAATAAATCAAGAACATGGTGAAGGACTTTTTGTAGTAAGTATTTGAAACGAGTCCATGCAACGGGAAAAGATTCATCATGACGTTGTCAAAATATCAAGATGTCATATTGAAGTGGAAAGGGTAGATTTTGTAGCGGATTTGGTCGATTGGATGAAAAACTTGGCAGATTCGCGTTCTCCATAGTGGTGAACGGAAGGGTCAATGGAAAATTTTTTTTTACGAACAAAGACACAAAGAAAAAGATAGACTAAATAAAACCTAAAAATAAAAATAAAATCTTACTAGAACGGAATCTAGCAAATAGACCTAATAAAAAGAAATTCTAATCTAGACAATAATTATTCCCCGGGCTGCGGCGCCAAAAACTTGATGCGTAGGGATTGCACCAGGCTTTAACTCTCAAGGGATCTTGAGAAGCTTACAACCCCCACCAGGCAGTGTACCTGATCGTTGTAGTATAGTATAGTGACAAGTACTGGGGGATTGATCGTTCAGCTAGGAATAGTGTCGCTAGGATTAGAAAACCTGAATACTAGTTCTAGAGATGATGGATGATTATTTTTGTATTTTTATATTTTTTAGAAAGCAAGTAAAAATCTCGGGTTTGAAGGATTTGGGCGGAATTAGTTGCTAGTCAACTAACCCAATACTAAAGATGCAATCAAAATAAAATACCAGAAATGAAAATAAAACTAAATTAACTAAGGTTGTGAGCAATAAGTGGAGAAATTGTGTTTACTTAGATTTCACTACTCCCTAGATATCTTTTACACGTTAATTACTTGTTATAGTTGCGTGGATGACGGATTGTATTCCTTAATACCATTCATGGGGTGGCGCACTTAATTCCCCAATCCTATGAGTACCTACTCCAATCCTATGTCGAGCCGGCTAAGAAGCTCCTAACATGGGATCATTAGAATTTAATCATGCATTAAATACAACCAATAAAACCTAGTGCACATCAGTTCATGTTTCCTAAGACGTTCAAGCATGTTACCATTTGGAGATCTTCCAGTTTTCTTAAGCCTAACATCGAAATCATTCATCCAATACAACCATAAACAAGTAATCAACATATAATCAACATCTAGGTTTCATTAGATCTAAGCAAACACAAGATAGATCTAGCCTAGCATGGTGGAATTAAGACAAGAACAAGATATAGACAACCAACACATAGACATATTGATTGAATTAGAAGAACACTTATCTCAATTACACATGAAAGGGTTCAAGGGCTGAAAACCCTTGAAAACCCCATAAAATTCGTAATAGGTTCGGCCTTAGGGTTTCTCCGAAACTTCTCTCTTTTTTTTTAATGAATGAAAATTAGAAAACTATATATAGGAAACTGAGGCTGACGACGTCAAGACCAAATAGGTGACGCCGTCATCTCGCCGCCAAAATACTTCTCGGACTGCCGTGATCTACATCTGACGCCGTCATGTGTTAGGTCCTTCTAGGCCGTCACGCATTTTACTCTTGACGCTCTACTTATGACGCCTTCATGTTTGCACTGGACCGTCATGCAATTTCCTCTTGACGCCGTCAGGATGTTGCTCTTGACGCCGTCACCTACTGTTCCCAGCAAGGAAAATTAAGACTTTGGCGTTTTCTTCACTTTTATGCTCCAAAAACGTCCGAATTGCTTCCTTTTCTAGATTTCTCTCCCAAAGTACCTAAAATCACAAAAGGAACGATTTAGGGCAATATTTGATCAAATAAATTCAATTTCGGGCTTAAATGACCCCTTAAAAGTGGTTCATTTTTCGCCTCATCATATAGTAAACTACCTATCATACCTCTATACTTAGTATTATCTACGGACTCACCTTCATCATCCTTTGTGAGTTTTACTTCCGTAGACATGGGAGTTTTCATGGGTTTTGAGTCTTCTAGGCCAAATTTCTTAAGCATTTCCTTAATGTACTTAGATTGGTTAAAGAATATTCCATCTTCTAATTGTTTTATTTGTAATCCTAGGAAGAAGTTTAGTTCACCCATCATACTCATCTCGAACTCATCATGCATGATTTTCGCAAATTCATCACACATTTCTTGACAAGTCGATCCAAATTTAATGTCGTACCAAGAAAAGCTTTTATGTTTAATAAGAAAAGCTTTTAATCGATCGTACCAAGCCTTAGGAGTTTGTTTGAGTCCATATAAAGCTTTCATTAACTTATAAACATAATCAGGTTTTGCGAAGTCAATGAATCCTGGAGGTTGTGCCACATAAACCTCCTCATTGATAAAACCGTTGAGGAATGTACTTTTCACGTCCATTTGGAATAACTTAAAGTCTAGGGCGCATGCATAGGCAAGTAATATCCTAATAGATTCTAGTCTAGCTACGGGGGCATAAGTTTCGTCATAATCAATTCCTTCTTGTTGATTATAACCTTGGGCAACTAACCTAACTTTGTTCCTAGTTACTATTCCATTTTCATCTAACTTATTCCTGTATACCCATTTAGTTCCTATGATGGTCATGTTCATTGGATTTGGTACTAATTCCCAAACATCATTATCCTTAAATTGGTTTAATTCTTCTTGCATAGCTATAACCCAACTTTCATCTTTTAATGCTTCATTAATATTTTTAGGTTCTATTGCTGAGAGGAAACAAAAGAAGTTATTTTTATCTTGGGCTTGTGACCTAAGGGTTCTTTGATTAAGATTTGCTATTATGTTATCTAATGGATGTGATTTAGATTCCTTAATATTTACGACTTCGTTATTTCCTAAGTCTATGTTTTCATTATCATTTCCTATGGGTTTTGTTTTACTAACCTCAATAGCTTCATCTTCGACTAAGTCATCATCTTCTAAAGGTAATGTTTTCGGAGGTGGTGGTGTTTCATCAAATGTTACATTTAATGATTCTTCTACTTTCATAGTGTGTTTGTTAATTATTATATATGCTTTACTATTTTGTGAGTACCCTAAAAATATTCCTTCGTATGATTTTGGGTCAAAACTTAGTAAGATAATCCTTAGTGTTTAAAATATAACATTTACTTCCGAATACCCTAAAGTAGCTTAAGTTATGTTTTCTACCTCTTAGTAACTCATAAGGAGTTTTTCCTAAAATTCTCCTAATTGATACCCTATTAATAATATATGTTGATGTATCTACAGCGTGACACCAAAATTTTTGTGGGGTGGATTGTTCATTTAACATTGTGTAGGATACTCATAATCATAAACATGTATGGTTTAGTGTGGTTCGAATTAAGAAGAAGTAGAATTTCTAAAGAGAGAAAGTGGGAGCCTTTTCTAGAGAGAGAAACAAGTGAAATGTATTAGATTAAGTGAAAGGTCCAACCCTCTCCCTTGGAGGGAGAGGGGTATTTATAGTTACAAAGAAAACGCCCACTCCCGGGCTGTGGATAAGGCATACAGTGGGTAAAGACCCGTCCTTCCTCCACGGTGTTACTTAAACTAATCTACGAACTAACTAAATATTAATAAGACTACGAGCTACTCAATGCTAATCTATACTCGGGGTGATCGAGTCTTTCATATGAATATTTATATTCCTAAAAATCTCCCCCTAAGGGAGGTCACCCCGGAAAATACAAATTGAATTCTAGCATTCTATTCTTCGAGTTGAATCTTCGTAGCTCGTAGTCACCGATTCTTCATAGTCATTAATCTTTGTGCTTCCAGCAGTGGACATTAGATTACTTGTTTTATGTGTTGGATGATCTTTGACTTTTCATTGAGTGTATCATCTAAATGAATGTCTCCAAGCCATCTTTGTGCAGTAACATCTCCATGTGACGTGGAAATTTTTGTATCGGCATGCTCACACTTTTTAGGATCATGATCTTCAGCATCAGATTTGTTGAAGCATAGATGAAGCCCATTCAATGATCATGATTTCTTGATTAAGATGTCGAAGTGTGAGCATGCGGTGATGGATCAACATCTTTTCAGCAATCTACCGCAACCGTCAGAAATTCCTGCAAGCAAACAGTTAGCAACAAATCACCCGGTACTTACAGGATTGGAATTAGAGATCGTCAACAGCATAGTGTGAAGACTCCTTCTAACCCTTACCAAGACCGTTCCCAATCGGCAACCCCCAAGAGGATTTACACGATCTATCTAAGTAAATCAACGACTGGGTGAGTCACTGGAGTTCACTCCACGACTGTAGACCATTGGTAACCGCCGCGACCACTAAGCGTAATCCACAAGGAATTACCGAAGTGACCTGCTTTCAGGGCTGTTTGATGTTGACCCTGGCAGGGATTTCCACTCAATCACTGGGAATTACATATGTATATTCCCTCATAAGTGTTCTTGGCAGATTGCTAAGATCTACGAAGGACTCAAAATATTACAGCTGGTGTCCTTAATGTTGAACAACCAGTGTAGATGATTCAAGTGTTCCTATGAGATCTTTTGATGCATCTCGTGGCTCTATACTCGATAAGTGCATAATTTGGTTTTCCTATGCGGAGACTAGGGAGAGGTCTCCTGCTTCAATATCAACCATCTCTAAGAGATAAGTTGATAGATTACACCGGTTCCCTGTGAGAATGAAACAAGTCCTTTTAAGAGAACTTGAGTGGCTAGAAGGTTTAGTGCAGTGCGTCACTGGGTCCATGACGTCTTGTCTTCAATACCGGTGTTACCTTAGTAACAACCAGTAGCATATGAATTGAACCCGGTTTTTTCCCTAAGGTTGAATAATGGGAGGGCTATTTCTTTTCACCCTTTCTCATTCATTTCTTTTTAATTCTTCAACCCCTTCTTTCTCCATTCTCACATTTCTCCTTTTTTTTTTCTTTTTTTTTTTTTTTTTTTTTTGTTAAATCATTCCTAAGGACTTCTACTCTAACTAAAGGGTATTGTCCTTGGGTAGATCCCTCCGGCTCTGGCGGATTATAGGACGGTTTTCCTAACCTTAGCCACCTTATAACTTCATGACTATCCTATGTTGCCATACACCAAATCATTGAAAATTCTTCTCAACGTGTTTATGATTAAGAAACACATTTTATTAACATGTTGAGAGTTTTACCATTTTCAAATGCTCCCCATTAACATGTGCTCAGATGTTTTAATTATAAATTTGCACATGTCAGGAAGAGTTGCACTTTTGAATTGATCCACCTTCAGTGAACATGAGCAGGCATTCGAGACACGCTTACATCACTAGTTGGACTAGCTAGAAGTTATTACCCGGCTTGATCAAGTACATAGAAGGTTTCTCAAAACGGTACACTCTACTTAGACAAGTCCTCTTCGAGACACGCTTACATCACTGGTTAGACCAGCTTGAAATTATTACCCGGCCATGGCTAGTCCTTTCGATTCATGACAGTATATGTTCCGTCAATTCATTGGTTAAACCTGAGATGCACTCACATGAGATGCTAAGTCCTTATAGTCACCACAAACCATTTGCTCCCCCTCAATATGTGCATTGAAGTACAAAAGAGTTTAGCACATATGGGAGAGCATATAATTATGTCCAAAACATAACATTTTAATCAGATTTCATATTTAAATCACATTTTCTCCCCCGATCAAAAATTTCAAACCATTTGAGATTTGTGATCCCAAGTGATTTAAATACGTTTAAAGATTTTGGGAGAAAAATGTGGTCAGATTTAAGAATGACTGATTATGAGACAATACATTTGCTCCCCCTCAGTCCTTGAGGGAGCATGTTATGTGTCATAAGTGATGAGTTTTAAAATGATTTAGAGTTTATCGAGAAACTCATGAAAAATTCATACTCTGAAACCTAACATTTGATATTACACTACTTTGTAATGCACAAGATAACAATTATGCCATAAATGATATTGACCTTTTTGCTTCTATGAATGAGTCACTAGTCAACATCAATTATCCATCCACCAACAAAAACTTCCAAAAAAAAAATTGTAGATCCCCACTTGGCAGGACCAGAATAGTAATGCTTTGTTGAAGTGAAGGTGGTGGTGGTGATGAAAGTGTTGTTGTTGTTGTTGCTACCGATGTTGTTGTTGTGATGAATTTAGAACCAGTTAGTAGAGTGTGAACGTCTGATCATATGGTTAGAGCGGGAGCAGGCACACTCATATTGGACATGGAATCTGCATAAGAATATCAACACAGATATACGTACATACAGATTCATTCTTCATTAATCGCTACCACGTAGCAACATGCCTACTCATAATACCATATATAGCATGATCAAACCACATTCAAGTAACTCATCAAGACGCTATCTAGTCATTAAAAAGCAACTAGCAATCATAAACATTCATTGCAAGCCACTATTAGACATAAACAACAATCACTAACATGGCAATTCACACATATTTCAACTTACAACTCAGGAGCTTAGGAACTAGATATTAGCTCGGTAGCTACATACCTAAGCAAATCCTGAAAACTTAAGCACATACTCAACAGTAGTTGAGCAATTATCAGCTAACAACATGCAATACACATTCAGTCAGATCATACAAATGCCAGAGGATAAAACATGAACATCAAACACACTGGTTATCTAACTTGTTTTAGATTTTGGGTTTAAAAGTATTTAGGGGATTATCCAAGGATTCCAACGAGACACAAATGGACTTAATAGTTACATAAGCAAGGAAACTATAAGCAAATTTCACATAATGCCCTAAACTTTCTAGCAACAAAGAAATTTGGCCAATAGAGATAAAGCTTAGTAAGTTCCTCTTCAACCAATTCTCCATTAACTACAAAACCTTTTTCTAACAATTATCAGATAACCAAGAAATCCATTTGATGATATAAAATTTGAAACCACTCTCCCCCTCAATCAATGACCCGTATTCTAGTTAAAGAGTTGTAGTCATTAGATTGAGTGACAAATTTTTATGAACAATCCAAATCTGATAGAATATCAAACAAAAAATTACCACCATGTGTCTTACAAATAATTTTCAGATGAATCATAGAATGAAAATCATTTGCATACAAAGAAGATTTCTCTTCTTATACCAGAAATGATGCACTGAAACGTACATCAAGTCAATGAAACATGGATATAAAGTAATCCACGTTCGGGTGAACATCACCCAGTAAGAGGAACAACCGTCTTTTTGGCGACGTGTTTTCCCCATTTAGAAAAGCGGGTTGCTATTTGATGTAATAGCAAGCCATATTTTTGAAGTTCGGGTTACAGCCTAAGATGACTGCAAGCCATCTTTTGAAGAATGTTTTGAGAAACGACATGTTTTAGAAAAAGAAAAAAAACTTTATTTGAAACCGAAAAGCTCTTGCTCAAGCGTATGTATGATTCCGTGTCATTATTGAATGACATTTCCAGAAACGTACTTAATATTGATTACACAAGAGACATGTCGTGAGAAGAATATTTTTGGATTTTTTGTAGTTTTTCAGATTTTTATGGTTTTTATAGGTTTTATATTTTTCTATTTTCTTTTTGTTTTAAGCTATGTACAAAGTATATGTGAAATAAATCCATTACACCTCATTTACTTCCTGAATACATTTGAGTGACACTGGCGAATGACTCTTCATTCCAAATCATGGGAGAATGAATTGAAGCCGTTCTCTCAGAAGTGCTTTTTGTGAAGAAATCCGCCAGCTGAGATTCTATCCTCACGAAGTAAAAATTCCACTACCCCTTTCTCAACTTAATTCACCACACATTTGAAGAATCCATTTACCGGGAGAAACTTTGAAAGTGTATCATACCATGCCCTAGGCGCCTGCTTTAGGCCATAGAGAGACCTTTTTCAGACGATAGACATGGGTAGGACGATTAAGATCCACAAATCCTTCAGGTTGACTGATATAAACAACTTCATTCAGCTCGCCATTTAGAAATGCAATTTTTCACACCCATTTGATAGACCGTCAAGTTCTGACTTGCAGCATTGGCGAGAAACATATCAAAATATTCCTCTAAATCAATGCTTTCCTGTAGACGATATCCCTTAGCAACAAGCCTTGACTTGTTTTCAGAAAAACATCATGCTCATCAAGTTTTACTTTGAAGATCCACTTAAGAGCAATAATCATTGCACAGTCTAGAGGTAGTACCAATTCCCATACTTCAAGTCGATCGAACTTGCGAACTTCTTAGTCTTTAGAGATAGCAGTCTTGACATCTTTGGGTTCGACTTTGGATAGTACGGAATTATACAAACACCACAAGGCAAAGGTGGTAAGTTGCCTTCGTGTGAACACGGGTTGAGAAGGATTCCCAATAACTTTCTCAATCGGATGACAATTGATCCATTATCAGAGATACTCATGTGATTGAGGATAGGGAACTGATGTAGCCATGTTAAGATCTCCTAAAGAAAATGCCTTTGATGAAGATTCAGGAACAAGTATATTATCGAAAGAAGCCACATCAAGAGGAGCAAATGTATTCACTTCAAAAGAATTGTAGTCTGCAGTGCCTTGATGTACTGAAGGAGATTGAAGATTCGACGATGATGGTGAATAACTTGCAGATGGAGCATCTTGATCAATTCAAGTAGATACTGATGGACCATTTGAGTAGTACATAACCGGACAGCAGCAGCTGGTGGTGTCAGTGTATCATCAGTAGGTATCTCAAAATAATCATCAATCATTGGGTCAAACAAGATCTTCAAAAACTCATTTGTAGTTGGTACATAAGGTACTGCAGGAGTGAGATGTTGTACAAGACCTGAACTGATTGGTTCAGGAGCCAAAAGTTTAAACGCGGGTCCTGCACTTATGTGTACAGGAGCCGTATGCTCAGTCAGCTCAACGAATGTGACGTGAATGGTTTCCAAGATTTATTGGGTTTGATTGTTGTAGATTCGGTATCCTTTACCATCTAGAGCATAACCAATGAAGAATCCAATATCAGCTTTAGCTTTTAACTTTCCCAGATTTTGACTATCATCCGTAGGGTAGCATAAAGCACCAAACACATATAGACAGGAGAGATCTGGTTTCTTGACATGTATCAGCTCATATGGAGTTTTGTTGTGAGGAGTATGTATCAAGTATCGATTTTGGGTGTAACAAGCTGTAGCAATTGCATCCGCCCATAGGAACATTGGTGCCTTGGAGAATATAAGCATGGTTCGTGCAACTTCTACAAGAGAACAGTTTCGTCTTTCAACAGCTCCATTCTATTGAGGAGTGCATGGAACACTTTTCTAGTGGGTGATGCTAATACTTTTGTAAAATTGACCGAGTTGTTTGTTGATAAACTCCATTCCATTGTTTGTATGGATGATTCTGATGGTTTTGTAGAGTCTTACTAGCAGCTACCAGATAAGTTTTATGATAACTTCTAGAGTCTCGTCCTTGGTTCTCAAAAACTTTACCCATGTAAACCGAGAGTATTCGTCGACAACAACGAGTACATATTACTTCCCATTAATACTCCACACACTCATTGGTCTGCCTTGGTCCAAGTGAAGGGTGTAAAGAGCTTCCATGTTGGTGTTGGCAATTTTGGGTTTGTGAGTATGCTTCATTCTTTTGCCCAGTTGACAAGCCAAACGAAGATGTTCCTTATCGAACTTTAATTTTGGTAGACCTCATACAAGATTATTGCGAGCAAGATCATTGATGGTACCAAAGTTCAAGTGATTAAAACTTTGTTACCATAGTCACGATTTGTTCTTTGAGGCCTTTGAGAGAAAGCAAATAGGAGAGGACCGCATCAAGTCTTCGATAGAAAAAGTGTATAGATTAGTGTCATGACTGTCTTTAAGAAGATCAATAGCATCCAATTCTATGATGAAGCAAGTGTGTTTTCTGAAGGCAACGTCAAGATCGGAATCAAGATATTGACCAACAGAGAACAGACTATGCCCAAGTCCTTCCACGTAGTATACCCAGGAAATTAGCAGTCACCAGAAACATAATCTCCATAACCCATAATTACCCTAAAATGGTAGTTCCAGAATCTAATTGTCCCGATAAACTTATTCACGAAATTCTCGAGCACTGAGCGATCCCCAATCATATGTTTTGTGCAGCCTGAGTCCAAATACCAAAGGACGAAATGTACGACCTGCATTTAGAAACAGACGAGTGCAGAAAATTTGGAGTGTCAGACCCCCAATTTGAGTTGGGTTCCAGTTGGTTAGTGCAAAAAAGTTCTGGAGCCACTAAGACCTTAGGTGCATTCGTTTCTATGGTGGAAATTTCACTAGTAGATGCAATGGACCTAGTTAAAGGACATTGGGTCTCCAAAGGGAAAGTTCTACCAGTTGGCTTCCATTCCTTAATAGGCACTACTTTAGAATTAGTTATCCTAGTTAATGAACACTGTTCTCCTAAAGTGAATTTCCTTCCAGTGGGCTTCCATTGATAACCAACATTGGCAAACAGTTTTCCTGTTGCTTTCCAAATTTGCTTAATTTGTTTAGCTCTCCAAACTTTCTTAACTGGGGGTTTGTTAAACGACTTCAGAAATTTCTCAACACATTTATAATGATTACTCGAGATTAAGCATTTATTACATGTTTTGCAAAGTGAATTAGGATTTGAATTATGGTTCCTTTTGTTCAACTTAGACTTATAGTTCCTCATGTGGTCTTCTACTTTTGTCTTAGGAACACTTTTAGCTGGTGAAGTCTTTTCCTTCTTAATATTTCTCATTGGTTTTGACTTTCTAGCTTTAGTGTCACTATTAACTCCTATAGAAGGACTGATGGGAGACTTAGTCTTTTTCACTTCTAGTTAATGAACATGTTTTAATGTGTTGCAGTGTTGGGATCTGAAGTTTCCAAAGGTTCAGCAAAGGTAACATGCTTGTTTGTTGACTTAGAGGATGATGCAGATGACCTATCTTGCTTGCTATCAATCTTAGGACATGTACCAATAGCATATTCTAAGAGTTCCTGAGATCTATTAGTGAGAAAGCAGGCACCTACAATAGCATCATCAAGTGGTTTTGCTATCCTATCCTCTTCAATGGTTTCACGAAGCAAGTCAAGGCACTCCTTAAGATGTTTAAGATAGTCACTGTGAACTAACTTATTATTCCTAAGGGGAAGAGGAATATTCATAGCATCAATTGCGTACTTCTTACAAGCAGAAACCTTTTGAACAACATTATCACAAGTGATGATTGGCATTTTCCCTTTCACCTGAGTCTTCAGATTCTCAATTTCTTTTAGCAAAGAAGTTATCCTTTCATTGTTTTTATCACGTGTGATCTTAATTGAATCATATAAGTCTTTGTAATGTTGTTTAACTTTTGAATTTTCAGCTCGAAACCAATCATTTTCATGTTGCAATTTATTGATGGTATCTTGAAATTGAAAATTCTGAGAATCTATAGACTGTGGTTTTTGAGTGCCAATTACATCACTCTTGTTTGACTTCAATTGGTCAATTTGGACCCTCAGTTTCCGAATAGTGTTAGTGTGAGCTTGAATCTTTTCATCACGTTTGGCTAATTCAAAATATGCATCAAATTCAGGAGCATCCGAAGATGTCTTGGCCTTTGAGATTTTAATTCTTTCTTCTAAATGTTGACACTTTAATTGCAAATTAAGATTATCAACCTCTAGTTTTGACAAATGCCTGACCATGTTATCATGCTCATCATTTTGAATTTTCTCACGCAATTTTAAATTCTCCCCCTCAAGCTCAACAACACGATTCTGGAAAACGTCCAATGCAATAGACATCTCATGAAATTGGCAGGCAGATAATGCAGAATCAGTAGCAGTATAAAAAACATCCTGTGCAATACATTTAGCAATCAAATTCTCATTCATGATGAGAATATTTTTCCTCTCAATTTCACTGCATTTAAGATCAATTGCAATTTGTTTTCCCTCGTTTTCCACTTCTTTAAACACCTTTTTCATGTTATCAACATCTTTATTTAAGGTTTTTTGAAGACCCTCAAAATGTTCTTTGAGAAGTTTAAAGAATGGCATGACCTCAGTTAAATAACAACTCTTTGTTTGTTCAAAACCCCTTTCCCCTTCAGTAATACCCGTTGGCGTAATTCTCTTTTTACATGTTTTATCAAAATCAGTGAATAATTGACCAAGAACATATAGAGCAATTAGAATATTATTTTGCGTGGGGATAGTTAAAGGGACAAGATGCCTGGGTGTATTCAGTGGGTATAACGTTGGATTAGCTATCTTAAACATGGTACGAGTTTCACCCACAATTCTTTTTGCTTTCATTCTTTCAAGGTCAAAACTCCAAGATATTTGCTCTGGGGTAAACCTTTTTTGAGGGACAAAAAGAGCTAATCGATTATCTTCAAAGTAATCATATTTATACAGAATTTTGTTTGCAATGCACCAGGGATCCTTTAACTTTTCAGCCAATTTCTCTCTAGTTCTATCTTCTATCTCATTGGTCTCATCATCGGATCGCACATCAGGAAGGGCATGACCAGGCTTAAGCATAACATTTACATCATATAATGCAGGTTGGGCATCTCTAACGCTCCTAAGCCAATTAGATTTGGGTTCACCTACATTCTTTTCACTGTTTTCATCACACAACTTTCTATGCTTTTGTATCATTTGAGCAGTTTGAATGGTTTGGCCTTGTGTGTACAACTTGTTTTCAAGCTTGTTCTTTAACGTCTTAAGTCTGAAAAAATCATTTAAGAGTTTTGTTTCCTTATCCTGAAAATCAAGTTTTTGAGTAATCATACTCTTTTGTATCTCTTGTTCACGTTTGACAGTTTGATCAAGTTGATTTTGTAAAGATTTTAACTCTTGTTTCAATGCTTCTTCCTTTAAGTTATGTTCAGTTATATATGCATGCATTTGCCAATCCATTTTCAGTTCACGTTCAGTTAGCTCAAATTTTGCACGTTGTTCATAACACCTAACTTGATCCTTAAGAATATTAATCCTAGTGGTTAGGGTGTCATCAGGGTTATAAACAGTGTGCTCATGCAAATCACAATCATTATCGACAACAGAAGATGCACTACTTGGTACAACTGACTCTTCGTTGTGTTTCACATATTGTTCACATGGGAAAATATTGCTATTTCCGATATTAGCAATATTTGAGCCAACAACGTTTGTCAGTTGTACTTTGTTGGGAATCTCATGTTTATCGACCATGTCATTCAGTTTGAGTACCTTAGCACATGAAGCATGTTCTTTCATCGCTCTGTTATATGCATCCACATCCCTTGTAGCAAGAGTGATTGAACTGTTGGTAGAGTCAAGCTTATCAGTCTCTGATCCTCTGTCATCGGTGACTACTCTCCCAACACCCGATGCTTTACCCGAATCCACAATACCATCACTTGATTGCACCCGACATGCCTTCACCTTGTCTTCATACTTGAGTTTGTGCTTTGCTCTTTCCATAATGTACTCCTTCACATTACCCATGAGTTGGAGTAGTGTGACTCTGAACACGTCAACCTCGACTCCCGTGTGAGTAGCAAAGCCCTTTTTCGTCATTTGACTCTCATGATCATTCTCCTCCGTGAATCGCGAATCAATGAATGCTTGGAGTTGGTTGTTGATAACACAGAATGCAGCCATAGATCTTCCTTCAGAAAATTCACCTTTTTCAAGTTGTTGTTGTAGTTGATCTAAGTATAGAGTCATTTCGCCTGTGAAGGTCTCAACCTTTTGACTGAAGAGTGTTGCGAATGCACGATTGTAACCAACCGAGTATCCAGGTTGTGCAAAGAGAACCTTGAGATGTGAATGTCGAAAACATTCAATGCAACTATCCTTTGCATTATCGTGCAATTTAATTGGCTGATGGAGTTCATTTTGTTGAGACTTCGAGCACGGAGATTCCATTTTAGCATTATCAGACTCAAACACGTTAATTTGTTGTGAAGGGTTGGAAGTCTTATGTACATCAATAATTTGACATGATGTGGACGTGCACGGGATTTTACACTTCTATGATTTAAACCGAGAAATAGATTCTTTCGCGGGATTTTACAAAATCAAGAAGAAACCGTAAAACATCAAAGACTGGAGATGAACTTGATGATCAGTTGATGGACTTGAAGATCAGTTGATGTTGTTTAGTTGTGATCTTGGTTCGGTTGATGCAAGTTTGGCCTCGAAAATTTGGTGAAAATTAGGTCTAAAAACTTAAAACCTCAATAACTTCACTCCGGAGGTGATTTAGGCCTCAAAAAATTCGTTTCACGACTTTGTGGTGAAACCTCACTCTATTCAGCCTGTTCCGGACGTTTTGACAGCTAATTCGCTGAAAACGGAGTTACGTTTCAAAAGTTATGATCGTTTGAAATTTTGACGTAAAAAGTCAAACTACAACTTTAGCAAATCACTAGAAGAGGTAAATGTTAGTTGGAGGTAATCGCAATCTGAAGGTAAACTCAAACTAGAGTTAACCGCAGGATAAGGCAAGGTAACCGCAAAGAGGAGCAAACCGCAACAGAAGCAAATCACAAGTCACAACAGTAACCGCAGGAGCAAACTGCAGGAGCAAATCGCAAGTCACAACAGTAACCGCAGGAGCTAACTGCAGGAGCAAATCGCAAGTCACAACAGTAACCGCAAAAGCAAACTGCAGGAGCAAACCGCAGAGACTTAATCGCAACCCACTAGAGTCCAAAACAGTCACTATCTTGCGTTTTGTCCTTATACCCAATAAAGTAACCGCTAACTAGCAAACCGCAGGAACCAGTAGCTAACCGCAACCAAGAAATAAAATAGTAGAGCTAACCGCAGTCAAGAATAACGCCCCAAAATCAATCCCAACTTCAAATACACATTTGATGTAGCATAACCAACTGAAAAATTATGTAGTACTAACACCAATGCTCACAAAAGTACACCCATAACGTATCAAATAACACTAGAAAGATCAAACCATGATGTTTTCAAAGAAAACTCTTCTAACTCACAAAAACCAAAAAAACCACACCAAATCCGAATATCCAAGGCCCTAAGATGAAACCATGGATCTTGATACCAATTGTAGGATACTCATAATCATAAACATGTATGGTTTAGTGTGGTTCGAATTAAGAAGAAGTAGAATTTCTAGAGAGAGAAAGTGGGAGCCTTTTCTAGAGAGAGAAATAAGTGGAATGTATTAGATTAAGTGAAAGGTCCAACCCTCTCCCTTGGAGGGAGAGAGGTATTTATAGTTACAAAGAAACCGCCCACTCCCGGGCTGTGGATCAGGCATACAGTGGTTAAAGACCCGTCCTTCCTCCACGGTGTTACTTAAACTAATCTACGAACTAACTAAATATTAATAAGACTACGAGCTACTCAATGTTAATCTATACTCGGGGTGACCGAGTCTTTCATATGAATATTTATATTCCTAACACATTGTTATACTCATTTCTTGTAGTGACCTATTCTTTCTTTCTACTACGCCATTTGATTGAGGAGTACGAGGAGCGGAGAAATTGTGAGATATTCCATTTAAATCACAATATTTTCTTAATTGTACTTCGTTATTGTTAGGATTAAAAGTGACGATCATTATTGAGTCAAATAGTTAGTTAAATATATTCATGTAATAGTTAGTAAATGCTAGTTTATTAAAGTTTATGTGTATTATTCATGCTTGTATAAAGTCTAAGGGCTAGTTATGTAATATGGTCAAAGATATGTGAAGCCCTAGACTACAAGTATAAATACACTTGTAAGGCCTCATTTTGAGGTTGGTTCTCTTAGGTAATAACATTGTCTTTCACTTACACATACTAGGAGATCCCATCCACTCTCTCTCTCTACTTACTTTCTCTCTCTAGATCTAGGCTTGATTCAATAGTGATAAGGTTGTTCTACGGTCCTACAAGTGGTATCAAGAGCCTAGGGATAATTTTAGGTTGTTTTAGATTGTTTTTGGGTGAAAAAATCGTGTTTTTTGGTGAAGAAAATTCGTATCTGGTACTGTTCATTGGAGTATTTTCGAGTTTGGAAATTTTTTTTCGAGTTTGGAAATTTTTTTTCGAGTTTGAAAAAATCCTATCGAGTTTGCAAAATATTATCGAGTTTGAGGTCCATTTATCGAGTTAAGGACAAAGCTCAGTTATCGAGTTAGTGGCACATTATCGAGTTTGAGTTAGTGACCCATTCTTTTTGCAATATCGAGTTAGGAATTTAATTTCTATCGAGTTTGGGAAGTTTTTATCGAGTTAGAATATCAATTCTATCGAGTTAGGATCTAGGTTACCGAGTTTGGTCAAGTTTCTTATCGAGTTTGGGTTCAAGTTTCTATCGAGTTAAGTGTTACCGAGTTTGGAGCATACTTACCGAGTTAGGTGCATTGTTCTTATCGAGTTAGGAGTTAAACTTATCGAGTTTGGAACTCAACTTTGGCGAGTTAGCCTTTCTTACCTAATCGTTTATCGAGTTAGGTCTATAGTCTATCGAGTTAGGGGAAACTCTGCCCAAATTTCATGGACTTATCGAGTTAGAACCAAGTTATCGAGTTTGGCACCAAGTTATCGAGTTAAGCACCAAAGTTGGCGGGAAATTTTGAGTAAAATTTATTTTTCACACGAGACTTAACGTTCAATTTTTACGCGAGATTTAAATTTTGGTACAACGTTGAAAATTTCGGCCGAAAATTCAAATTTTTAGGCCAAAATTCAAAATTTTTCGGTAAAATTTGACGAAAAAATTTTCAAAACTCAAATTTTTCTGGTAACCTTAGAATTGTATTTCTTAGTGATTTTCAAATTTAGGCGAGAAAAATTTTCAAATTTTATTTTTGGCAGGAAATCACGAAATCAATCAAATCAACCGAGAACGTTTTTCAAAATTCGCCAAAAACATCTAATCTTCAACAACAACCTTTGTTATCTTAAAAGATCCTAAGATCAACTTTATCACATGTCGTTAAACAATGGAAAAAGAGCAAAATGAAAGAGAGACGCAAGTAAGGATAAAGCCCGCAGTGCACTCCAAAGAAAATTGTTTAAAACATTTTGAATCAGTTAAACTTCAATGTGTGGCTCTCTCAGAAGCAAGTCAACCATTATTTGGTTTATCATTTCTTAGAACTTTTGAGACACTCTTCGGATCTGAAATGGACTTTGTTACCTTCAAAAGGAATCTTCAAAACAACATAGTTCAACTCGAAATGCAAATTGAACAGGGAAGTGATTGCATGGTAGGATTTAGAGAACTCAAGACACAGTTAAAAGGGTTCATGACCATGGATATGAGAGCATTTAAGAATTCTTGGGATTATGAATCAGCAAGCAGTTTATGGAAAAAATACTTCACTAGCATAGAAGTTGAAGTTTTTAGAAATCAATTGCTTAATCATATGTACATACTGGAAACAGTGCTTAATGCAAGATCACTTCATCTGATGGAGATGCAGAAAAAGAAGAGGGATTCAAATGAAAAAGAAAGACACACTTCAAGGAATGAGATTGAGAAGCTAAAACGGGAAAAAGAGCAGAAGGAAAGAGAGATGCAGTTAAAGGAAACTGAGGTGATTAATAAAGAGACAGAGAAAAATTTTCAAAAAGAAGATGAAACGGTCAATGAGGGTGATGCATCATATGATAGTCTGGTTTTCACGGGAAGTGATTCATCTTCAGGACAGCCGGTTGAAAGAAGCAGTACTAGCTATGATTCGGATGCTGATGTTACTCAAAGGAATGAAGTTGTTTGGGACACCGAAGATGATCATATCAGACCTTCATCAGACTCAGCGACATTCACTAAGGTACAACATTCAAACAATAATGGTGTTGTGTTTGATAATGTGTTTGCTCATAATCAGACATATCCTGAGCATTCTGAGTCTATTAGTGATACATATGTGGTGGAACAAAATGATAGTAACATCACTTTTGATACTCCAGATATGGATCCTAATAGAGGTAAGCCTGCCCAGGATGGATCTTCTTATGAACAAGATCGTGCCTTATTTGATTCATTGATCAATAATTTCAAACATGAACTTGAAAAGTGCAAAGAAGACAATCGCAAAGCTAAGCAAACGAATGTCTTATTGACAAAAGAGCTTGAGAGATTTAAAGAAATGGAAAAAGGTTTTCAAAATGTAACAAAAAGAAAAGCTGAACTTGAATTTGAAAACTCAAACCTTAAATCTCAAGCTCAAAAGTTTGAAATGTATGGAGAGTCTGTCAAACCACTCTTAAAAAGAAATGAAGAACTTGAAGTTGGTTATAGAGAAGCTGTTCTTCGTGAAAAACGTTGCATTCAAAATCTGGATACCCAAATGGTTGTTAACAACAGAAAGTTCAAGCGCTTTTAAAAGAGAACAATGATTTAAAAAGTGAAAATTCAAAGCTTCAGAAAACCACATCAAATTTTGAGATTGTAAACACAAAACTTGAGAATGAAAACCAAGAGTTTTTGAAACGAACAAACGATCTTGAAAACAAACTTCGAAAATTGGGATAGACTTCTCAGACTTTCAACATGCTGCCTACTAAAGATGAGGAGGTTGAGAAACAAACATCTGGGATTGGTTTTGTGAATAATGCTAATGTGGAAAATGAAAAACCATGTGTTTTAAACAAAGTGAAAAAGCTGACACCTATTTTGTACAACGCTGAAGATATGGGAAAAGAATTGTCAGATGATCTTTTGTTTGAGTCTCAAGATATTTTAAAATCTGAAGAGGAAAAACGTTTGAAAGTAAAACAAACAAAAAACCCTCTCTCGTACCACGGCTTTGTGTATGGTGGTCTACAATTGAATGATATACCAAAAGAACCTTTCAAAAGAAAAGACACAAATGTGAAAAGATTTTTCAAAGAAGCTCAACTTGCTACTTATGATGCTACGTTATGGCAAAATAAAGCAAGGAAACAATTTTGTAGTCTTAAACATCACATTGAGCATACGTTAAAGATCATTTGGTTTAAGCACGTAGACATCGATACCAGCGTTTTCTCCAATCCTCTTTCTTCAGATGTACGCCTTAAGATTGAAGTCCAAAAGATTTTGAAAGATGAGATTGAACCTCATGTGAAAAATCTCAACTTAAGTTTTGAGTACTTTGAAAAACATCTTGTCACTGAAATGAGAGAAGATTTAAAGTACGTTCATTCTCTTGAAGACGAATTTGATGAAAAATGCTTAATACTTGACATTCAAAAGGAATTTTTCACAAATCAAATAGAGTCTTTCAAATCAAAATCTATTTGCCATGAGAACGTGAATGAGAATTTTGAACAAACATCTTCTTTGAAATCTGAAAATCTTTGTCTCAAACAGAAAATCACCGAGCTTTCAAAAGAAGCAGCTGATGTCAAAGAAGAATTGTCAAAAAGAACAGCTCAGTTTGAGAAACATCTTGCAAAACTCGAAGCACAAAGTATCTCTTTCCAACTTAAACTGCAAGAGAAGAATGAGAAAATGTCTTCTGAAAACTCTTTGACATCAGTGCTTAAAGAAAAAGAAAAGATTTTTGAAGAAAAATGTGATGATACCAATATCAAGTTTGATTTTGACGAATTTGATACAAAAAATCTTGAATTGGAAAATGCTGTGGCATCATTACAAAAAGAAAATGAGCATTTGAAACAGACTTACAAAAACTTGTTTGATTCAATTAAGCGGTCAAGAGTTCAGAATCAAACTTCAAACAAATCTGACTCTCAGATCACACCAAATCATCTTTTTGAAAAAGAAAACTATGTGCTTCAAAAGAAAATTGTTGAATTGGAAAAAACGGTTGCACAACAAACCAAGGATTTTGGTGATGCCAAAAATGCTTTTTCAATCGAAACAGATAAATATGAAAAATATTTTGCACATCTTGAAAATCAAAATGCTTCTTTGCAAGAAAAACTGGCATCATCAGATCATCTTTCTCTTCAAAAAGAATACAATAATTTGAGAACGTCATACAATGCCTTAAAAGCAAAGTTTGATGTTCTTAACCGGTCAAAAGGAAAATCTCAAGTTTCAAATGAGTCTAAACCACAAGTAAGTGTTTCGGAGAAGGTTTACACGGGTGAATCTTCCAAACCGTTTTTGAAAAAGGTTTCTCAGTTTACAACCTATTCTTTGCAAAAAGGAAGGAAATTTTCAAAGAGACCTAATTTTTCAGAAACATTTACTCCTCAAAAGGTTTCAAATGCAAGTGCTCATAAAGAAAAGAATCAAGGTTTTCATACTCCATACTCTCGTTTTACCCCGGTAAAGCCAGTGTGGAAACCAAAGCAAAGCCGTTCAAAACATTTGAATTATTCATACTCTGAAATGCTTCCGCTACAACAAAGGAATGGCTATGCTTTGAAAAATCCCAATTCTGGAAGGTTTCCATTCATCTCAAAAACAAATTTTCGAAATGAAACACCGAGTTTCAACAATGGATGGAAAACTTCTTCTTCAAGTTTTAAAACTCCAAGAGAGACATCGGATTTCTCATACAAGTTTCAAAAGCAAAAGAGTTTTAAATCACCGTTGATTCCACGAGCTTTATTTCACAATGAAACACCAGATTTCAGTCCTCGTTGGAATTCAACTTCTTTGTCTCGGATTGACACAACTTTCAAATGGATTTCAAAATATGGTAAACCCATTGGCGCCGTGCTTAAATGGGTTCCAAAAGTTGTTGTCTAATCCAAAAACATAATGGCTTTCGTATACTTCAGTACGAAACCCGGACTTCAACATCATGACTTCTTAGTATTTCAGCTAAGGACTCGTTCTTCAAAGAAAGGAAAGTACTTAATCATTCAAAGGTTTTAAATATCTTTTGAGCACTTATCCTAAAAACATTATGGCTTATGCACACATAACAGTGTATAACCCGCGATTTTCAAAGAAAGGACCCTGTTGTACATTTATGTGCGACAATCCTAAAAGATAAGAAGACTTCTCACCAAAAAGCTTATCAAAGTCTTCTTAATTTTTTGAGCAAAACTTTGAAAAATGTTTCAAAAGGTTTTCAAAACTTTTCACGATGTTGCTCAAGATATTACTCCCTAAAATACTTAAATCGCTTAATTTACTCAAAATGTTCTACTTTTGAGGGGGAGTAATACAAAGATGTTCCAAAAAGATCATGCTTAAACGAAACTAATTCGGAATTTACAAACATCCGTTTCTCCCATTTGCTATCCAAAAAGAAAAGGTTTTAATCAATTGGTATCAAAAATACCATGGATATGCTATTTTTGAGGGGGAGAAGACGTGATTAAAATGTGATCGTCTTGAATCTCAAAAGAGCTCGACTCAGAAATGACCCAAGAATTGACGAAACAACAAAAGTTAGTAATCGAAAAGACTTATCCTCGATGGGTAATAACATCAAGTTAGTTGCTAGAGCTAGTTGTCACCTAAAAGCTGACAATGGAACTCTTTAACTAGCCACGTAAGCGTGTGTCGAAAAGGATTTGTCTTAGTAGAAATGTACCGTTTCGAGAAACTTTCTGTGGATATGACCAGGCCGGGTAATAACTTCAAGCTAGTCTAACTAGTGATGTAAGCGTGTCTCGAATCGGTCATGTTCATTGAAAGTGAATCAATTCAAAAGTGCAAACTCCTCACGCATGTGCAAATTTCTTAACAATCCATGAGTACATGTGAAGGGGAGTCTTTCATGAAATGTAAAACTCTCGAAGTGTTAACAAAGTATGTTTTATTATCATAACACTTTGAGAGATTTTCACAAATGGTTTGATGGCAACAATAGGATAGTCATGAAGTTATAAGGTGACTAAGGTTAGGAAAAACCGTCCTATGATCCGCTAGAGCCGGAGGGATCTACCCAAGGACAATTCTAATAGATTTGAATTAGAAGTCCTTAGGTATGATTTGAAAAAAAAGGAGAAAAGAATGAAAGGAGAAAGAAGGGGTTGAAGAATTAAAAAGAAAAGCAAATGAAAGGGTGAAAAGAAATAGCCCTCCATATGTTCAACCTTAGGGCAGACACCGGGTTCAATTCATATGCTACTGGTTGTTGCTAAGGTGACATCGGTATTGAAGATAAAGACGTCATGGACCCAGTGACGCACTGCACTAAACCTTCTAGCCACTCAAGTTCTCTTAAAAGAGCTTGTTTCATTCTCACGGGGAACCGGTGTAATCTATCGACTTATCTCTTAGAGATGGTTGATATTGAAGCAGGAGACCCCTCCCTAGTCTCCGCATAGGAAACCAAATTATGCACTTATCGAGTCTAGAGCCATGAGATTCATTAAAAATCTCTTAGGATACACTTCCTATGAATACACTTGTGTTCGCCAAAAAGGACACAAGTTGTAAGAGTCTTTATGAGATCTATGGATCTTGCCTTATCTTTAATGATGGTTACTATGTTTCAAACGGTCTACAGTCGTGGAGTGATCCCCAGCGACTCACCCAGTCATTGAGCTACTTAGTAGGTCTCGTAAGCTCTTTCGGGAGTATCTGATATGGGAACGGCCTTGGTAAGGGTTAGAAGGAGTCTTCACACTATGCTGTTGACGATCTCTAATTCCGAACCTGTAAGTACCGGATACTTTATTGCTAACTGTTTTATGCAGGTACTCATGAATACTCCTTGGAGAAAGACCGTTACCATCACTCAAAGATCCACATGCTCATACCCTGCAAAGCTCTCTTCAAAGATCTAAGCAAAGCAAAGTTCAGAATGTTTCTAAGTCAAAGTCTAAGAATCTAAAAACTAAAGAAACAAAGATTAAAGTCAAAGAGAAGAGAACTTCACAAAGATTCAAAGTCAAACAAAGTATGAGCATGTTGGAAAAGACGTAGAGACAACATTATAAAGATGTTGATCAAAGGCAAGAAAGATCACAAAGCATGATTGGAACAAAGGAACTAGCAAAACAATTACACAAGGACTCAAAGTTCAAGAGAACAAGCTTCAAAGATCAAAGTCACAAAAGAGAGATCTCAATGATCACCCTTAGGGGGAGATTGTTAGCATTAGAAGTGTTGATCATTTATGAAATCAAAGTGAGATCTCAATGATCGTCCCTTAGGGGGAGATTGTTAGGATTAAAAGTGACGATCATTATTGAGTCAAATAGTTAGTTAAATATATTCATGTAATAGTTAGTAAATGCTAGTTTATTAAAGTTTATGTGTATTATTCATGCTTGTATAAAGTCTAAGGGCTAGTTATGTAATACACTTGTAGACCTCATTTTGAGGTTGGTTCTCTTAGGTAATAACATTGTCTTTCATTTACACATACTAGGAGATCCCATCCACTCTCTCTCTCTACTTACTTTCTCTCTCTAGATCTAGGCTTGATTCAATAGTGATATGTCACACCCCCAAAATACCTGAATGGCAGCGGAATGGAATACCTGAGGGTGTAACGGATCATAGCACACAAACCAGGAAATATTGAACGACCTAAAGTGTCGTTTAGAAAATACATCGTTTGATTCATTCAAAATATTCAGAGTTATAAAACATAGGTCCCAAAAGTTGGAAAAAGGTTTAAGGAAATAATTTAGTACAATCAAACGATAGTTCATAAGTGCATGAAATCCAAAAGAGACGCGTCATCCTTGATACACAAAATGACTCCATGCATGCCATGAGAATATGCCTTAGTTACCTGAGAAATACATTGCGAAAAACGGTCAACATAAAGTTGGTGAATAATCATAGGTTTATAAGTAATTCGTAAGTACATAAGCCACAAGTATAAAGTAAAGTGACAAATTGTCAAAAAGCTACATTGTCTCTTAAGCTCATGACCCCGAAGCTAGACGTACTAAAATTTGCCCCAAAGGAGTGTTTACCAGACACTCGTACTAAATTAGACATGAAATGCATTCGTTTTCCTTATGGAGCAACCCAAACACGAATGGAGGCGTCACCCTCGATAGATCTATCCACTCACTCTTGCTTGGCAATATAATTAATGGTCCATGATAATAAAGGGGACTTGAAGTGGTAGTACTAGCAACTTAAGCAATGTACGGAATTTAATACTTGGGCATGTACAAAAATAATAGTGCAATGTATTCTCCCTCGTGGGATTTAAAATCAAATAAGTACTAAAAACGGGGCTGTGAGAACTCACCTCGAAATGATGGTACAAATATGGTACAATGACGTAAAAGTAGTCGGGACAATGAGGCGCGAACACTAGCCGCAACCTAAATGAATAATCGTGATCTAATTTAGATCAAGCCGTAATGTAATGAATGCACATGCACATGATACCTATACCACTCGTAATTTGGAAGTACTAATTATCGTCTTAGTAAAATATTTTCCATACTTAGGAAAAATAAGTCCATATATAGAAGTATATAACTTGTCGTACTATCTTGTATGAAAATTGTTAGCGTTATATTCCTCGTATCAAAAACCTTAAAATAACGTCGTTAAGTCGTATAAATATTCCCTTGAGTCGTACTTATTCATTTGTTAAGAATATAGTCCTTAGTAACGTTTCTAGAAAATATACCATTTAGTGCGTAAGTTATTATTTTTATTTGTGACCAATATATATATATATATATATATATATATATATATATATATATATATATATATATATATAGTTTGACGATGTTAAAACGGGTATAACTTGGTCGTTTTAAGCTCATTTTCCTCGTTCTTTATATCCACGGATTCGTTTTAGTAAGTACTAATATATTTTTGATAACTCGGCTCCTCTAGGTTACGTTTAATGCCTCTATTTACCCGTCGAAATCTGCCGAACAGCATGCAGTTTTTGATAAAATAGTTTTCGTCGTTAAATTTGCAAAAATCATATCTCCTTCGTTATAAGCTCGTTTTAATCCATTCTTTCGCCTAAAGTTTCGTTTTTGAAAGTATTTTCTAAATATTTGGTCAAAAATTAACCATTAGCCACTGATTTTCCCACGAAATAGAAATAGGGACAGTAGGTATTTTTAATGTTTCAAAAATCGTTTCTAGGGTTCTAATCTAGTTCCATCTTCAATCAAACCACTTTCAAACACCACAAAACTAGTCTAGTCCTACCATACACCTTCTTAGGGTGTCATGGGTTCCTAAACATCAAAACCAAGTAGATCTAACAAGGATCTAACCAAGAAAACATTTCTAGGGCTTGAAAGTTAAATATATACAAAATGGAGTGGTATAAGCCAATATATGCATGAGATCTTGTAAGAAAAATATATAAACATAGTAATAACTTGTAAAAAATTATGAAATGAGTTTTGTAAACTTACTTGGAAGATTAATGAAGTTTGGATGGTGAAAACCTAACAATCCTTGAGTTTTTATCTCAAAACTCTAACAAGGACAACTATAAGAACAAGATTACACTTAGATCTTTGAAAAATGATGTTTTCTTGCTTCTTGATTACCCTAGGCCGAGCACCCTTGAGAGAAAAAGAGAGAAAAAGATTTCCTTGGCTAGTTGTAAATGAGATGAAAAAGATCTAGTATAGTTTTATGTATTATTAGTATTATTATTATTTTAATAGAGTTAGTATATGGTATTAATGAAACTTGAGTGTGTAAGTAAACATTGTAAGTGATTGGAGAGGGGGGGGGGGGGGCGGCAAGTCAAGGGGGGGGGGGACTTGGTGTATGACTTTTGTAGACTTTGTGTATTATTGTGTTTAGTTGTAGTTTAAAGTGTACCGGGTACCGGGTTAACTAAAAATAAATTTTAACGGAGTTAACCGGGATAAAATAAAGTTATAAAAATTATAAAAATAGGTTGGGTACAAATATTAAGTGTTTAGATAATTATTGTTTAATTTCTATGAAAACCGTCGAAATTAAATTAGACGTACGATACGAAATAAATAAATTTCCAAAATACCGGGTAAATTAATATTATAATTTTTATATTATAAAAATGAGTATAAAAATATATTGGGATCATAGTTGGGAGTGTAGGACGTGTTAGTCACATTTATAGTTCGCGTATTAGTGTTTATTTAAAAATAAACGTACGTAATTCGTTAATTATATTAAAAATATAATTTAAATACCCTACGAGTGGAATAGTATGCAAGTGCCCTAATGATGATATGTAGATTATTTCTAGTCCGTATGAAATGTCCCTGATAATAATGCATGAATTCGCTCCTGAACCAATACGGTTACGCGAATTTGAATACTCGTAAACTAAAGTTACGACGACATGAGTAATGCACGTGAATAATAGTTTTCTCTCGGAAATGAATAGTGTCAAGTGAATAGTAAAATTTCTGAATGTGTCTCGGAATGTCAAATTGACCTCAAAAACGATGAATAGTAAAACGATGAATAGTGATCAATGAATAGTAATTTGTGAATAGTAGAATGTCGAAGTTTGGAAAAATGACCTGGAATTGTGGGTTGTGACAGTCGCCCATCCAAAAAGGAATTCAGTCCCTGAATTCAGTTAGTGTTGGTCTCGGCAATTGGCTTGGTGAAAAGTTGTGGATACTTGCGTCGCATTTGGTCTTCTCGTTCCCAAGTAAACTCGGGTCCTCTTCGAGAATTCCAGCGAACCTTCACGATCGGAATTCAACTTTGTTTCAACTGTTTGACCTCGCGGTCCATTATTTCAACTGGTTCTTCCACAAAGTTAAGCTTGTCATCGAGTTGTATCTCTTCTAATGGTATAATGGCAGACTCGTCCGAAAGACATTTCTTGAGGTTTGAGACATGAAACGTGTTGTGTACGTTGCTAAGTTCTGACGGAAGTTCAAGCTTGTAAGCTACTAGACCAATCCTTTCCAGTATCTTAAACGGACCAATGTATCTCGGGTTCAATTTCCCTCGTTTTCCAAATCGTATCACGCCCTTCCAAGGCGAGACTTTCAACATGACCTTGTCTCCGACCTGAAATTCCAATGGTTTGCGTCGAACATCTGCGTAGCTTTTCTGTCGACTTCTAGCAGTTTCGAGTCTCTCTCGAATCTGAATTATCTTTTATGTTGTTTCTTGTACCATTTCTGGGCCAGTACATTGTACTTCACCGACTTCGGCCCAACAAACTGGAGATCGACACTTACGACCATAAAGTGCCTCGAATGGTGCTGCTTTAATGCTCGAATGGTAACTGTTGTTATAGGAAAATTCGATCAACGGCAAATGGTTAGCCCAACCATTTCCAAAGTCAATCACACATGCTCTAAGCATGTCTTCAAGTGTCTGAATAGTTCTCTCGCTCTGACCATCGGTCTGAGGATGGTAAGAAGTGCTCATGTCTAACTTGGATCCAAAAGAATCTTGTAATGACCGCCAAAAGTTTGAAGTAAAACGACTATCTCTGTCGGAAATGATGGAAACTGGTGCACCGTGTCTTGAGACTATTTCCTTGACATAAAGTCTAGCAAGTTGTTCCATAGAATAAGTCTCTCTAATGGGTATAAAATGAGCTGATTTGGTAAGACGATCAACAATTACCCAAATAGCATCGTAACCTCCTGACGTCTTAGGAAGTTTAGTGACAAAGTCCATTGTAATACGTTCCCACTTCCATTGTGGAATCTCTGGTTGTTGAAGTAACCCTGACGGTTTCTGGTACTCGGCTTTCACTTTAGCACAAGTAAGGCATTTGCTGACGTAAGTAGCTATTTCCGCTTTCATGTTCGGCCACCAATAAAGCTTTTTGAGATCCTGATACATCTTATCAGAACCTGGATGAATAGAGTACTTCGACTTGTGTGATTCATGCATAATCAATTCTCGCACTCCACCATAGAGTGGTATCCAACTTCGGTCCTTGAAGCATAACACTCCATCTGATCTCTTTACAAAGCCATTTTCGCTTTCTGGCATACCATAAAGTTTCTCATGTGGTCGATTTTCTTCTTTGAGAGCCTCAATCTGAGCTTCCAGAATTTTTGATGGTAATGGCAAAATGATAGTCATTCCCAATGACCTAACTCTCAAAGGTTTGAGTCGTTCTTTTCGGCTAAGTGCATCTGCTACAACATTTGCTTTTCCTGGGTGATATCGGATTTCACAATCGTAATCACTTAACAATTCTAGCCAACGACGTTGTCTCATGTTGAGTTCCTTCTGATCGAGTATATGCTGTAAGCTCTTGTGGTCGGTAAAAATTACACACTTGGTACCATAAAGGTAGTGTCTCCAAATCTTGAGTGCAAAAACTACCGCACCCAACTCCAAGTCGTGCGTAGTGTAATTCTTCTCGTGTGTCTTAAGCTGTCTAGATGCATAAGCTATCACCTTCTCGTTTTGCATTAGCACAGCTCCAAGTCCTTGATGCGAAGCATCGCAATATACCACAAAGTTCTCAATACCTTCAGGTAGTGACAAAATCGGTGCGCTACAAAGCTTTTGTTTCAATAACTGAAATGCGGACTCTTGTTTCTCTCCCCACTCGTACTTCTCATTCTTTTGTGTCAGCTTTGTCAATGACTTCGCTATCTTAGAAAACCCTTCGATAAACCTTCTGTAATATCCGGCAAGTCCTAGGAATTGACGAATTTCCGTAGGAGACTTGGGCGTAGCCCAATCCTTAACTGCCTCGATCTTTGCTGGGTCGACTTGTAAACCTTGGCTATCAATAACATGGCCAAGAAATTGAACTCTTCGTATCCAAAAATCACACTTTGAAAACTTGGCATACAATTGCTCCTTCTTGAGTAGTTCCAGGATTGTTCTGAGGTGTTCTTCGTGATCTTCCTTACTCTTGGAATAAATCAAGATATCGTCAATGAATACGATCACAAACTTATCAAGATACGGTTTGCACACCCTATTCATGAGATCCATAAATACCGCAGGTGCGTTGGTTAATCCGAAAGGCATCACTTGAAACTCATAATGACCATAGCGTGTTCTAAATGCCGTCTTCGGGATATCCTCTTCCCGAACTCTAAGTTGATGATAACCGGATCTTAAATCAATCTTGGAATAAAAACTAAAACCTTGTAACTGGTCGAACAAGTCGTCAATTCTGGGGAGTGGATAACGGTTCTTAACCGTTAACTTGTTCAGCTCACGATAGTCAATGCACATTCTGAAAGTTCCATCCTTCTTTTTCACAAACAAAACCGGCGCTCCCCAAGGCAAGGAACTCGGTCTAATGAATCCTTTGTCCAAAAGTTCTTGTAGTTGATTCGACAATTCTTGCATCTCCGAAGGTGCAAGTCTATACGGTGCACGTGCAATTGGTGCAGCTCCTGGCACTAATTCGATTTGAAACTCAACTTGGCGTGTAGGCGGAAGTCCTGGCAATTCTTCCGGAAAAACTTCTGGAAATTCCTTAACAATTGGCACATCTTCAAGTCGTTTCTCATCCGACTTCTTCTCCGTGATGTGAGCCAAGAATGCATAACAACCCTTCTTTATGTACTTCTCGGTTTTAATGCACGATATAATACTGAGTCTAGTTCCACTTCGCTCTCCACGAACAACCAACGTTTCACCGTTATAAGGAAGGTGAACAACTTTCTCATCACAAATAATTCTCGCTCGATGCCAAGATAACCAATCCATACCGATAACAACGTCGAAACTTCCAAGTTCTACTGGCATAAGGTCTATATTGAATGGATGGTTTAGGAAATTTATAGTGCAACCACGAACAATGGTGTTGGTGTTAACTAAAGACCCATCGGCTAATTCGACGATATAGGAAATGTCTAATGGGGTTGGTTCTATGTTAAGTAAAGGTGCAAATGCAATAGAAACAAAACTTCTATCCGCTCCTGAATCAAATAAAATGGATGCATAACGATTATTAACGAGGAACGTACCCGCAAAAACATTCGGGTCTTCTTTGACATCTTCTCCTCCCATAACATAAGCTCTTCCTCGAGCCCTTCCATCTTGATTTCCAGTTCCTTGATTCTTCTTCTGTGGGCACTCACCCCTAAAGTGTCCAATTTCTCCACAGCCAAAACATGTTACTGGTGGCTTCTGATTGTCACCCAAGGTTGGAAATTTGCAATCTTTGGTGTGGTGACCAATCTTCTTGCAGTTACCACATGTATTTGGGCAACGTCCTGGGTTATGATGTTTCTGACAACTTTCACACTTGGGTAATTTACCCTCATATCCTTTCCTTTCAGTCGGTCCTGCAGCATAGGCCCTTGCCACTTCTTGCCTCTTAGGTGGTGGCTGAATAGCATTTCCACCTTGGTTGTAGTCAAACCTTCTCTTGTTGTTGTTGTTATTGTTTGGATTGTTGTTTCGGTTATTGGGATAGTTGCGGTTTCGATTGTTGTTATAGTTGTTGTTGTTTCGAGTGTTGTTGTAGTTGGTGTTGTTTGAACGGTTATTGTTGTTGACAGCAGATTTTCCTTTTACCACTTGGACCATGAGTTTATGAGTTATACGAATAGCCTCTTCCATTGATTGAGGATCAAAAGAAATCACATCCCCTCGAACACTTTCAGGTAATCCACCAACAAAGTTTTCCATCTTTTTCTCATCGTCAGGAACCATAGTTGGACATAGTGCAGCCAACTCCTGAAACCTTCTGAAGTAGGTCTCGATGTCATCACCTTTAGTTACAAGCCCATAGAATTCTGCTTCCAATTTCTGTATCTCAGTACGAGGGCAAAACTTCTTAGACATTAGTTTCTTGAATTCCTCCCAAGTGAGCTTGTAAGCATTCTCCATACCAATCGGCTGAGCATACGAATTCCACCAAGACATAGCTTCATCAAGAAGCATACCTGTAGCAAATTTTACCTTGCTGACGTCCGGGCATCCGCACATGAGGAATACATTCTCAGTCTTTTCAAACCAGCGGATCAAAGCAACCGCTCCTTCAGTGCCCTTAAACTTGATAGGATCACTAATCTTGAAATCTTTCCATGTACATTCACGCCTAACAGCGGTTGGTTCAACTGCCCCTGTATTAAAAGCAGTCTCAGCAGCCCTAGCAGCAACCTCAGCTCTCTCAATCTCTAGAGCTTCTGCAATACTATCCCTGACCAACTTGCGGATAGCAGCTTGAGTCATAGCGGGTGTTTCTGGTGCAGTCTTACTCTTCCTTGGTGCCATACTTCTGATAAATCACAATGGAAATAACCATGAGAAAAATCATAATAGAAATAGTCATAGTACCAAAGGTATACACCCACAACATGTATATATATATATACAACCACAACGAGTAATAACACAACCAAGACATGTACGGGTACAACCACAATCTATATAAATACAACCACGACAGGTATGAATACAACCACAATCTGTCTAGATACCACCACGACAAGTATATATACAACCACAACCTGTATCAATACAACCACGACATGTATATATACAACCACATCCTGTATCAATATGACAACAATAAAGAGCAACCACGAAACATCATAAATATAATCACAACACATGAATATAATACATGAAAATTTCGGCCTACATGGACCGATATAATATATAGCACAACATTTCCAACATAGTAGAGTCGCACTTGATATATTTGTTTGTACAACAACCAAAAGACTACAAGTTCTTGAACTATGTCCCACACCTCGGGACTAGGAAAATAATAAAAGCTAATATAATACCAGTCTATGTCTAAGCTCCTCTCGGTGCTCTAGATGGTCCAGGCTCTCCCCTCAAGCGGCGAATCTCACGATCCATCGCAACCACGATCTCCTCAAGATGCTGAACTCGTAACTGAAAAGAAGCATCTCTGCGCTCCAATACAACTAACCTCTCTCGAATCAATGCCAACTGGTCTACCTGCTCCCACTGAATCTCCTGTGTCGCCTGAGCTCTATCTCGAATCTCAGGTAACTCACCCCTAAGTAGATCAATCTGCTCCTGGTGCCTCAACTGTCGTGCCTCGAGTCCATGGCATGACACATCAATACCAACCCTGCCCTGAATCAAATCCTCAACCTGCTCCTCGACAGCCTCAAGTCGAGTAGTGATAATCTCATCAACTCTATAACCTAGCCTATCAACTTGCTCCTACTGACCACCTAACTGACCCTCTAGTGTAGCAGCTGTAGGATCCCTAGCTGCAGCCGCTCTCGAACTCTCACCTATGTAGTATACTGGTGGTGGTGGAAGGTCAGCAGTCTCGGTAGTAGGTGAATCTGGGGTGGCAAACCTTGCACGCTTCCTGAGCGACAAGAGTGAGGTAGATATAGTAGTAGTAGTGGGTATGACTGGTGGTGGTGGTGTAGGCACAGTAGGACTAGGGAGAGTCCTAAAAGTAGATGTAGCATAACGAACACTCTTCCTAGCAACCTGAATAGTCTTACTCCTAGGAAACATAAGTCTCGGTTCTGAAGGAGTAGTAGTAGTAGGAGATGATATGTCAGTGGGTACACGGTTGACATCATGTGGTACAGTAGGATGGACATGAGGAGTAAGAGTCGTCTCCTCCTCCTCGAAAGGCTCGGTGTCATCATCTGATGCCAAAAGTGGCAACTCAGGTGCAGGAGAAACAAATGGTGAAACAGCAGTAGAGGACATAGAGCCCTCATCATCAAAGTCTGATATAGAGTAAAGTATGACAGTGTTTGGATTCGAAGACATGACTCTGTGATAATCAAGGTGAAATAAAAATAAATAACTCGTACAATGGCATCACCTAAAAATAAGTAAACATGCACTTATGATGAAATGATGATATGCTATGATGGTGTGGTTATAGTCTAGGGTCCATGATGCATCCTAGTTCGCTATAACCTTAGCTCTGGTACCAATCTGTCACACCCCCAAAATACCTGAATGGCAGCGGAATGGAATACCTGAGGGTGTAACGGATCATAGCACACAAACCAGGAAATATTGAACGACCTAAAGTGTCGTTTAGAAAATACATCGTTTGATTCATTCAAAATATTCAGAGTTATAAAACATAGGTCCCAAAAGTTGGAAAAAGGTTTAAGGAATTAATTTAGTACAATCAAACGATAGTTCATAAGTGCATGAAATCCAAAAGAGACGCGTCATCCTTGATACACAAAATGACTCCATGCATGCCATGAGAATATGCCTTAGTTACCTGAGAAATACATTGCGAAAAACGGTCAACATAAAGTTGGTGAATAATCATAGGTTTATAAGTAATTCGTAAGTACATAAGCCACAAGTATAAAGTAAAGTGACAAATTGTCAAAAAGCTACATTGTCTCTTAAGCTCATGACCCCGAAGCTAGACGTACTAAAATTTGCCCCAAAGGAGTGTTTACCAGACACTCGTACTAAATTAGACATGAAATGCATTCGTTTTCCTTATGGAGCAACCCAAACACGAATGGAGGCGTCACCCTCGATAGATCTATCCACTCACTCTCGCTTGGCAATATAATTAACGGTCCATGATAATAAAGGGGACTTGAAGTGGTAGTACTAGCAACTTAAGCAATGTACGGAATTTAATACTTGAGCATGTACAAAAATAATAGTGCAATGTATTCTACCCCGTGGGATTTAAAATCAAATAAGTACTAAAAACGGGGCTATGAGAACTCACCTCGAAATGATGGTACAAAGATGGTACAATGACGTAAAAGTAGTCGGGACAATGAGGCGCGAACACTAGCCGCAACCTAAATGAATAATCGTGATCTAATTTAGATCAAGCCGTAATGTAATGAATGCACATGCACATGATACCTATATCACTCGTAATTTGGAAGTACTAATTATCGTCTTAGTAAAATATTTTCCATACTTAGGAAAAATAAGTCCATATATAGAAGTATATAACTTGTCGTAGTATCTTGTATGAAAATTGTTAGCGTTATATTCCTCGTATCAAAAACCTTAAAATAACGTCGTTAAGTCGTATAAATATTCCCTTGAGTCGTACTTATTCATTTGTTAAGAATATAGTCCTTAGTAACGTTTCTAGAAAATATACCATTTAGTGCGTAAGTTATTATTTTTATTTGTGACCAAATATATATATATATATATATATATATATATATATATATATATATATATATATATATATATATATATATATATATATATATATATATATAGTTTGACGATGTTAAAACGGGTATAACTTGGTCGTTTTAAGCTCATTTTCCTCGTTCTTTATATCCACGGATTCGTTTTAGTAAGTACTAATATATTTTTGATAACTCGGCTCCTCTAGGTTACGTTTAATGCCTCTATTTACCCGTCGAAATCTGCCGAACAGCATGCAGTTTTTGATAAAATAGTTTTCGTCGTTAAATTTGCAAAAATCATATCTCCTTCGTTATAAGCTCGTTTTAATCCATTCTTTCGCCTAAAGTTTCGTTTTTGAAAGTATTTTCTAAATATTTGGTCAAAAATTAACCATTAGCCACTGATTTTCCCACGAAATAGAAATAGGGACAGTAGGTATTTTTAATGTTTCAAAAATCGTTTCTAGGGTTCTAATCTAGTTCCATCTTCAATCAAACCACTTTCAAACACCACAAAACTAGTCTAGTCCTACCATACACCTTCTTAGGGTGTCATGGGTTCCTAAACATCAAAACCAAGTAGATCTAACAAGGATCTAACCAAAAAAACATTTCTAGGGCTTGAAAGTTAAATATATACAAAATGGAGTGGTATAAGCCAATATATGCATGAGATCTTGTAAGAAAAATATATAAACATAGTAATAACTTGTAAAAAATTATGAAATGAGTTTTGTAAACTTACTTGGAAGATTAATGAAGTTTGGATGGTGAAAACCTAACAATCCTTGAGTTTTTATCTCAAAACTCTAACAAGGACAACTATAAGAACAAGATTATACTTAGATCTTTGAAAAATGATGTTTTCTTGCTTCTTGATTACCCTAGGCCGAGCACCCTTGAGAGAAAAAGAGAGAAAAAGATTTCCTTGGCTAGTTGTAAATGAGATGAAAAAGATCTAGTATAGTTTTATGTATTATTAGTATTATTATTATTATTTTAATAGAGTTAGTATATGGTATTAATGAAACTTGAGTGTGTAAGTAAACATTGTAAGTGATTGGAGAGGGGGGGGGGCGGCAAGTCAAGGGGGGGGGGGAGGGGGGGACTTGGTGTATGACTTTTGTAGACGTTGTGTATTATTGTGTTTAGTTGTAGTTTTAAAGTGTACCGGGTACCGAGTTAACTAAAAATAAATTTTAACGGAGTTAACCGGGATAAAATAAAGTTATAAAAATTATAAAAATAGGTTGAGTACAAATATTAAGTGTTTAGATAATTATTGTTTAATTTCTATGAAAACCGTCGAAATTAAATTAGACGTACGATACGAAATAAATAAATTTCCAAAATACCGGGTAAATTAATATTATAATTTTTATATTATAAAAATATATTGGGATCATAGTTGGGAGTGTAGGACGTGTTAGTCACATTTATAGTTCGCGTATTAGTGTTTATTTAAAAATAAACGTACGTAATTCGTTAATTATATTAAAAATATAATTTAAATACCCTACGAGTAGATTACTATGCAAGTGCCCTAATGATGATATGCAGACTATTTCTAGTCCGTATGAAATGTCCCTGATAATAATGCATGAATTCGCTCCTGAACCAATACGGTTACGCGAATTTGAATACTCGTAAACTAAATTTATGACGACATGAGTAATGCACGTGAATAGTAGTTTTCTCTCGGGAATGAATGGTGTCAAGTGAATAGTAAAATTTATGAATGTGTCTCGGAATGTCAAATTGACCTCAAAAACGATGAATAGTAAAACGATGAATAGTGATCGATGAATAGTAATTTGTGAATAGTAGAATGTCGAAGTTTGGAAAAATGACCTGAAATTGTGGGTTGTGACATGATAAGGTTGTTCTACGGTCCTACAGTTATCAAATTCCCTACCATGGTCCGTCCTAATGGCTACTATTGTGCATCCGAATTTATTTTGAATCATTTTACTAAATATTTCAAATTTTTCAAAGGCTTGGGTTTTGTCACTTAAGAACCTAGTCCACGTGTATCGTGAATAGTCATCTACTATTACTAAGGTATAATTGTTTCCTCCATAGCTCCGCACAGCGGATGGACTAAATAGATCCATATGTAATAATTCTAGGCACCTAGTAGTGTATACTATATTCTTAGCCTTGTGACTAGCATGAACTTGTTTTCCAATTTTACATGCATCACAAAAATGCTTGTCATATCTTAGGTTAGGAAAGTTTCTAACTAGTTCTTTCGAGGCCAAAGATTGAATTTGTTGCATGTTCGCATGTCCTAATCTC
The DNA here is from genome assembly GCA_030686995.1 of Artemisia argyi. NCBI lineage: Eukaryota > Viridiplantae > Streptophyta > Magnoliopsida > Asterales > Asteraceae > Artemisia > Artemisia argyi. The sequence continues at coordinate 72,728,926 of CM060707.1, read as the reverse complement.
CTATGCCACAATGTGGAGTTTTCGTCTAGGGTTGTTAGGCATATCCTATCTTCCGGTTTGTTTCCTAGTTTCATAACATATATGCCTCCTTTCCTAATTCCTCTACCTATGACCTTTCCATTCTTAACTATTTCGCTATCCATTTCGGTAAAGGTAACCCTACATTTATTATCGCATATTTGGCCTATACTAAGCAAGTTATATGTTAAATTATCTACATGCTCAACATTTTCAATAGTAAGTGAGTCTTGAGAAATCGTACCTTTGCCAATGATTTTTCCACGCAAGTCACTACCGAAAATAACGTTACCTCCATTGTATGCCTTATACGTAGAAAATAGCTTGCGGTTCCCCATCATGTGCCTCGAACATCCGCTATCCTTGATCCATTCGTCGGGCTCCAAGTCTATTCCTAAACATATTTCGTCGGTTGCTTTGGCCACAAAACATTTTTCGTCTTTTGGTTTTTCCACTTCTTCTTTGTCACTATCACTCCATGTTCCACTAACAAAGGCGCCTTGATTTTCATAACCCGGTGGCTTTAGACATTCACCAATGAGATGATTTGGACTTCCACATCTAAAACACTTTCTTTTCCCGTAGTTATCACTTCTATTTCTTTGGAACAACTTTCTTTCGTCTCGTGGTAATCTAGTGAATCTTCCTCGTCTTTTGAAGAATTTCTTAAATTCTCTTACAGCCATTGCATATTCTTCGTCTTCACTCTCGTCACTTGAATCATCATCGTCACTAGGTTCCTTTTTGGCTTTTAGAGCAATGGATTTGGTTTGTTCTTTCTTGACTTTGACCGTTTCCGAATCTCTTCTTATAATTTCTTCATGGACCTTCAAGTTGCCAATAAGTTCATCAAGTGATAACGTCATTAAATTCTTTGATTCTTCAATTGTCGTGACCTTAGCTCGCCATTTTGGATGCAATGCCCTAAGAAATTTCCTAACACAAGTTTTACTAGAAAATGTCTCATCAAGTGCTTTTAAACTTGTGATAATTTTGTTAAATTTAGCAAAAGCATTATCAATTGATTCCTCTTCCGGAATCGTAAGTTGTTCATAATGTTGTACAAGAAGATATATTTTATTGTCTTTGACTTGACTATTACCTTGGTGAGTAATAAGTAGTGATTCCCAAATTTCTTTGGCGGTTTTACACATAAAAATTCTTTCATATTCTTTACGCGGTAACGCATTATAAATTACCATTTTAGCTTTATTATTTTTAGCTAGTTTCTTTTTCAAATCATCATTTTGTTTTTCAAAAGTATAATTTCATCCATTTTAGTTTTCGGATTTTGTTGAGTGGGAGGAAAATCACCAAAGGTAATAACATACCAAAGATCAAGATCTTCAGATTTCACATAAGTTTCGAATCTATTTTTCCAATATAAAAATCCATCACTTTCAAATAGTGGTGGTCTTTGCATAGATTGCCCTTCTAAATATTTTTCAGATTCCATAGATCGTTGCAAGTTTTAAAATACAATATATTTTAAAAATCTCGCTTAACCTGGCTCCTGTTACCAATTGTGGAAAACTAGAAGGGGGGGGGGCGGTTGAATAGTTTTACGTCTTTTTAATTTGATATAAAAGATTGTTTGCGTGTTTTCTTTGCTTTCAAAAATTTAGATTCGATATTATGTGAACTCAAGTCTTGCACAATATAAACACCAACAAATATGTATGATATAATAATAATAATAATGTAAGTAAAGAAATAAATGAGAGATGAAAAGATCGAATTGCGAGACAAGAGATTTATAGTGGTTCGGCTACAAGGACACCTTCCTTGCCCTACTCCACTCCCCGAGCACCTAAATCGAGAGTTTTCTTCACTATGTCAACAAGCTCCCTTATGGCGGAGAAAACCTTACACACCAATATACACACCACAACTTCGTCACAACTTGATTACACCTTATACACAACTTCTTCACACCTATCTATCTTCACACCTATCTACTCCACAACTATCTTCTTCACGAATATCTACTTCTCAACTATCCACTTCCCAACAATCTTCTTCACAACTATCTTTTAAACAATCACTCTATCTACACACTAAGCTAATCTATCTTCTACCAAATATTCACAACAAATAACACAAAGAAATATATGTAATAAATGATACTCTAACAACTTGGATGTGGAGGTCACAACAAGTTGTAATACTTCTTGTCTTGGAAGATAGAAGTATTCTTCTCTTGCACTTGAGAGGTTGATGTTTGGATCACTTTGAAACAAAGATTTATGTATGTATGATCAAAGGATTTAGAGAATAGAAATGGAGATCTAGAACAGAAAGTTTAGGAGTGCAAAAGGTGAGAAAAATCTGTGAAATGAACCAGTATTTATAGGTAAACAAATTACTGTTCTGGAGCGTGGCCGGTCCCCTTAATTAGGGGGCGGTCCCCTTAATTATTAAGGGGGCCGCCTAGTATAATTAAGGGGGCCGCCCCTTCAGAACTTTGGATTTGTTTGTCCTTTTGTGGGGAAGGTTTTTCTGGATAATATTTGCCATTTTTTGTTGGAAATTTGAAATCATATATTTATAGTGATTTAAACATATTCTTTTAATTCCAAAAATGATTTTGTAAAAGATATAAAATGTTTATGACATTTTATGAAAGTTCTAGTGATTAGAGAAAATTTTCCTTTGATCATAGAACACTTTGTTTATTCATACCTTAAGTGATTTGGATGCAAAATGAAATATTTATCTCTAAATACTTGTTTACGACATAAGTTTTAGTTTAATGAATTTACGTTTTGTGATTATCAAAACATAGAGATGTCGATGAATGTTAACAATGTTTTTAGGCATTGTTTATGTCAACATATTTTTCAGATTCCATAGATCGTTACAAGTTTTAAAATACAATATATTTTAAAAAATCTTGTTTAACGTAGCTTTGGTACCAATTGTGGAAAACTAGAGGGGGGGGAGGGTTGAATAGTTTTACGTCTTTTTAATTTTATAAAAACTTTGTTTCAAAAAGATTGATTCGAGTTTATGTGAAATTTACTCTTGTACAATATAAACAAGTATATATATATATATATATATATATATATATATATATATATATATATATATATATATATATATATATATATATATATATATATATATATATATATATATATATAAACTAAATATCAAAGTAAGTAAAGAAGTAAATGAGAGATGGAAAGATCGAACCGTGAGACATGAGATTTATAGTGGTTCGGCTACAAGGACACCTTCCTTGCCCTACTCCACTCCCCGAGCACCTAACTCGAGAGTTTTCTTCACTATGTAAACAAGCTCCCTTATGGCAGAGAAAACCTTACACACCACAACACAACTACTTCACAACTTCTTCACACCTAGTCTCTACTTAATTACACTACTTCTTTTTCACACCTCTATTTCTTTCACACCTAGATCACTTCACAACTTCTCTATCTACACACCTTGCTAATCTAACTTCTTATACTAGCTTCTATCTACTTATTCACAACTTATACAAAAAATAGATATATATGTGATGATGCACAAACAACTTGGAAGTGGAGGTCACAACAAGTTGTAATACTTCTTGTCTTGATGAGTTGAAGTACTCTTCTCTTGCACTAGAAGTGTTGAAGCTTGAGTCACTTGGTAACAAAAGCTTACTATTATATGATCAAAGGATTTTAGAGAATAGAAATGGAGATTTAGATCAGAAAGTTTGGAGTACAAAAGGTGAGGAAAAAATCCAGGAATAGTCCAGTATTTATAGGGGAAAAATTACTGTGCAGGAGCGTGGCTGGTCCCCTTAATTAGGGGCCGATCCCTTAAATCATTAAGGGGGCCGCCTAACAAAATTAAGGGGGCCGCCCATGAGAACGTTGCCCAGAATTGTCTTTTTGTGAGGAAAGTTTTTCTGAACCATTTTTGCCATTTTTTGTAGAAAATTTGAATTCATATATTTATAATGATTAAACATATTATTTTATTTCCAAAAATGATTTTGTAAAAGATATAAAATGTTTGGTGACATTTTATAAAAAGTCTAGTGTTTAAGAAAAATGTTCCTTTGATCATAGAATGCAATAAACACTTTGTTTATTCATACCTTAAGTGATTTGAATGTTAAGTGAATATTTACTACTAAATACTATGACATGATTTTTAGTTCAATGGGTTTACGTTTTGTGATTATCAAAACATAGAGATGTCAATTAAATTTAATAATGTTTTTGGGCATTATTTATATCAACAACTTCTGAAAATCGTCCTAGGGTTTGTGGGACAAAGTTCCTCTCCAAAGTTGCACACTAATGAATGAAAAATCCAAAACTATATATAGATTTACAAGGGTGACGGCGTCACCTTTTGATGGTTGACGCCATCATCTCGCCGCAGCTAGGGTTTCTTGTCGTCCAATCCAACATCTTGATGTCGTCTCGTTCTATGGGCTCTGGGCCGTCACGCTTTAAGAGTTACACGTGACGGCCTTCTTCAGGTAAAGGCTGACGCCGTCAGGTGTTAATGCCCAAAAGGACTTCTGGTGCGTCAAGTGTAAAAGTAATTTCCACCTCTTGATCAACAAGCGATGGCGTCACGTTGTGACTCTTGATGCCGTCAGGTACTATTTCCAGCTTGGATTCTTGACTCTGTCGTTTTCTTCACTTTTATGCTCCAAAAATGTTCAAAATGCTATGTTTTTCAGAATTCTTCTCAAAAGTACCTAAAATGACAAAAGGAACGATTTAGGGTAATAATTGATCACATTATCACGATTTAAGGCTTAAATGACCCCTTAACGGCGTAACAAATTTCGTCTCATCATCTTACAAAGTCAATTATAAGATTTTGGAAATCTTTCTAAGATTACACATGATGCATGCCATGATGTCATACTACATTTTTTATTTTTAGAAATATGAAAATATTATGTTTTTGTGAAATGTAAATGTAGCAAATGTAATGTTTACTTTGAAATAAAGTTTATATATGAAAGACTTAGACTATATTTATGTTTTACTAAAAATAAAGTTTACACTTTGTCGTTAACAAAATTTAGCAAAGATCGTAAAATATAAATAACGTTTTTAGGCGATATTTGTATTAACACACTTGTTGGTCCCGTTTACACGGTTAAATTAACTACAAGTTAATTTTAGCATGCACCATGTTTAAGTGATGTAATGAAGTTCTTTGACAGACATAAGAATAAAACGTAAAGTAAATAGACAAGATATTTTCAATGTTTAATTTTATTAGAAGTTAATCAAAGAATTATACCCAAGTGTTTACGGAATAACACTTGGGATTGAATGAAAAGTATGGTGTATCTCCTCACTAAACCTAAGCTAAGCTTAAGTAACAACTAATGGTACAATTGAGCTATCTCAGGTACATGGTTATTCTTTGGAGGAGTAAAAGTGTTTGTGAATGTCTAAGCATTAATTGCACAAACTTGCTTTTACTCCTCGTTATGATCCTATTTATACACAAGTATAAGTTAAGTGTTACCTAAAAGATAATTGTGACATAAGCCTATATTGGAAAAAATGCATAGGCATTTTGTCACTGTTACATATGACTATATTTGGCAAAGGAGCAGACTACTTTCTACACATCAGTGTTGACACACTCTTGGTCTTTCATCCATTCAGGGTAAGTTGACCTTTCCATGATAAGGACATTCCCTTATCCATTCAAATTTATCCTGCTTTATCCCACCTTTACTTCAGTCTTCATCTCTTCAGCCTTAAGTTACTCAGTCTTTATTGTTGGTGAGGAGACTTGGGGATTCAGTGAGCTATTGTCATCACTCACTGAATCCATCACCTTCTTCCTTGGCTCATGTATCATTCACCGAGTTCTGTCTCACTGAATGGTGAACCTTTCTTCATAGGCTCTTCCTGAGCTTCTTAAAGGTGACTCACTGAATGACTATTCATTCGATGACTTGATTACGTTTAAGGTTATCGAACACTTAGGTTATTTTATGTTCAAATCCTAGTTTAAGGAAGTTTAGGAATTTACTGACCCAACATACAGTTTAGATATCGTATCATCCATGGTGTTGGGTCAGGTCTTTACCACTGTTAGCCTGAACCATAGTCTACATGAGCCGTTTATGTAATAAGTATAAATACCCTCTCCCACGAAAGGAGAGGGTTGGAACTTCATTTTCACAAGCTAATACATTATCATTTTCTCTCACTAGAAGTTTCCTTTTCTTCTCTCTTTCTCTTTCTAAACCCATGGCCAAACCACAATAATTAGGGTGTGTTATGGATTGAAATATCTTACACAAGAGGATGTTGGAAAGGGTATGGGTGAACCTAAACTTGAATAGGGTTTGGAAGGTGGGTTGGTGACAGGGAAAAAGGATGATTTCTTCCACAAATAAATTGAAGTTGATTGGATGGACGATCAATGATGACATCAAATAAGTACATATTATTGGCATCATTTATCCCATTTATATTACTTATTTTACATTACTTTTTATGAGATTTGATACTTAATTGCTTACTTTTTTAAATCTTAGTTATTATCGAGCAATTGGAGAAAGTTATGGAAAAAGACGTGTTTTGGAGCAAAAATGAAGATATTGAAGAAAGCCTATTGATCAGACACTCTATACGGCGTATCAATGCTAATTAAATACGCCGTATCCATATACTTTGAAGATTTAAAAACCTTGCCGGACTTTGATGAATACGGCGCATCCATCTTTGGGAATACGCCATATGTGAAACTTGGACGATTGGAAGAGAATATATGATAAGGCGAAAAGTATACCGCTTTTGGGGGGTCATTTAAGCCCGAATTTGTAATTATTTGATCAATTATTGCCCTAAATCGTTCATTTTGTCATTTTAAGTACTTTTGAGAGGAAATTTACAAAAGGAAGCATTTTGGATGTTTTTGGAGCGAAAAAGTGAAGAAAATGACAAAGTCTCAAAATCCTTGCTGGGAACAGTACCTGACGGCGTCAAGGCAATGCAAGTGACGGCGTCAAGATTGGCAAAAGAGGTGGATATGGAAAATACACATGACGGCCCAGAACAATTTCAAGGCACTTTGGCTTGACGGCGTCACCAAGGCCGTCAGGGTCAAAATACATGTGACGGCCCAGAGTAAATTTACACATGACAGCGTCAGAAGTGGATCTAGGCAATACGAATTTTATCTTGGCGGCGAGTTGACGGCGTCACAAGCCGTCAAGGTGTAAAATCTATATATAGTTTTCGAATTTTCATTCATTAAAGGTGAAACTTTTGGAGAGCTTCTTTGGGAAAACCCTAAGACGAATTTTCTGTAATAATAAGGGTGTCAACCCTTGTTCCATCCATGTTCAATTGAAGATAAGTTTTCCAATAATCATACAATATGTCTATGTGTTGTGTGATTCTATCTTATGCTTTTCTTCTCTTTAACATGCTAGGCTAGGTTTTTATTATGTTTGCTTAGATGTAATGAAACCTAGATGTTGATTATTGGTTGATGGTTTGTTTATAATTGTTGCGGATGATTGTATTCGATGTTAGGCTTAAGAAAACTGGCAGACTTCCAATTGGTAACTTACTTGAACGTCTTAAGAAACATGATCGGAGGTGTACTACGATTTATGGTTGTATTTAATGCATGAACGAATTCTAGTGATCCCATGTTAGGAGCTTTTAGTCGTCTCGACATAGGAGTGAAGTAGGAGCTTATAGAGTTAGGGAATTTCGTACACGGCCCTACGACTGGTATTAAGGAATATAACCTGTCATCCATGCAATTGTAACAAGCTATCAACCGGTAAAAGATATCTAGGGAGTAATGAAATCTAAATAAATACATTTTCTCTTATTATTGTTTACACCACAAATTAGTTTTAGTTTATTTTATTTTATTTTGATTGCATCTTTAGTTAATTGGGTTAGTTGACTAGCAGCTAATTCCGCCTACTCCTTCAAAACCCGAGGTTTTACTTACTTTCATAAAAACATAAAAATACAAAAAGAATCATCCATCACCTTTAGACCTAATTTAGTAGACTTTTTTTTATCCTAGCGAACACTATTCCTGAGTTGAACGATCAATCCCCCGGTACTTGTCACTATACTATACTACAACGAACAGGTACACTGCCTGGTGGGGATTGCAAGCTTCTCAAGATCCCTTGAGAGGTAAAACCTTTTGCGAGGGTGCAATTCCACGCATCAAGTTTTTGGCGCCGCAGCCCGGGGAATAGTTATTGTTTAGGTTGAAATTTCTTTTTATTAGGTCTACTTGCAAGATTCCTTTCTAGTAAGATTTTTATTTTTATTTTTATAGGTTTTCTGTAGTCTATCTTTTTCTTTGTGTGTTTGTTAGTAAATTAAGTTCATTGACTATTCCGTTTGCCATTATGGAGAACACGAATCCGCCCTACTACCAACTATGAAATTCACCCACTCCAAATGACATCTTGATGTTCAAACAACATCAAGATGAACCTATCTATGATGCATGGACTCGTTTTAAAAATTTTACTCTGAAAAGTTCCTCATCATAGTTTTGATCTGTGGTCCCAAATTGAAATATTTTACCATCGTGTCGACCACTATACCAAAATGGACATTGACCTTGCCGCAGATGGGGACCTTTGGGGATTAAGTGCTGATGAAGCATGGGAAACCATAGAGAATTGTGCCCAACTTGCCAAAAAAATGGACAACCCAACAAGCGTTGTAACAAATCAATTGATCGCAAGTTTGAGGGAACAAGCAAGAAGTTTGTTTGGGGATAATAGGCCTATAGATGAGATACCTAGGTACATGGAGTGGTTTAATTTCACCATAATACAAGATGAACACATAGGTAATCTAGATACAATGGAGGAGGAGGTGGATAAGATAAGCCCACTCAGTGCTCCACAAGTCCCACCATCATTTGAGGCACACACACCACCCGTGACTTACCCGGAAGAAGTAGAAGAAACTTTAGGAATCCCGATGGAGGTAGAACCCTTGTACCAAACATCACTAGAGGATATAGGTTTGAATACTTGTAGTGATAACCTTACTCCTAGTTCTAGGGAATTTCCTAGTGTTGATGAACCGGAACCTCAATCTTCACACAACTTTCCATCCTTAGATATACATCTAGGAGACAAAAGAGGAGCCGACTCACCCATCAACCCATGTAGTCCGGGTAGTCTTAGGATAAAGGTGGTAGACTTTAAGCCATGTAGAGAGGAAGCCGATATAGGAGTAGAACATAACCTTACATGCTTACATCACCCATTCATGATTGATCACAAGAAACATTATGGGTTTAAACCGGGTTTATTAGGTCAAGATGGATTCCCAACTAGGAGTCTCTCGAAATTGATAGAAGATGATCCCTTTTTAGGAAAAAACTTCAACTCACCCATTGACCCAAATAAACTAGGTAAGGTTATGATAAAAGGAGCACACCCGTTTGAGCATATAATTCATTCACCCCCTTCACCTCACGTGGCATATTTCCACCCTAAGGGTATAAACTAGGTAAGGTTATGATAAAAGGAGCACACCCGTTTGAGCATATAATTCATTCACCCCCTTCACCTCACGTGGCATATTTCCACCCTAAGGGTGTGTATAGCTACTTCCACCCGCACTTAATCCAAAGTGTAGGGAAAACCTCCCCTATTTCCGTTAAATAAGGGTAGAGTTAGGCTCGTGACTCGAACAAAAACAAGCGCCTCTTGGGAGGCAACCCAACCATGTTTTAAATTGTTTGATGTTTTTATTTTATTTATTTGTTTATTTGATTTTATTTGTTTCCGTATGCATGTTTTATTTTTATTGTTTGTGGCTCATGTTTCAAAGTAAATTGTGAAAATGCTTTATTTTGTTTTTAACTTCGTCTTAACTACATATAAAGGTATTTTACAAAAGCTAAATGTAAGGGAAATCTAAATTTGTTTTCTAAGAACGAAATTGAGCATGAACCACAACAATATTAAATGAACATGTGTATTAGTAAATGTTTGAGTCAAATGCTTGTATCGAGTCATAATGATGTTTTGCAGGATTTTCCAAGAAGTAAGGCATAAGTTTTTCCAGAAATTTTCCGGAAACTTAACATGAGATTTTTGCACGAACATTTTGACGGCGTCAGGAGTTATAACCTGACGGCGTCAGGTACTAAAATTCTGAAAAATTTTGCGAGTTTTGTTTATACCGGAGTCTTAAAGTTTTTGTTGATTCTTTAGTTTTATAAACTCCAGGAAATTTGCAAACATTCATTCCACAAGCATTATATCTTAATTTGTTTTTTAGGATTTTTAGTATATATAGATTGCCGCCGATTTTACTCGAGGTTTGCCTTGATTGTTTTCTCAGGTTTAACAGGTTACATTGGACAAGAGGATGATTTATATTTCTGGAGGGAAGCTTTCAAAGTTCATTTTCTTGGAAGAAGATCTAACCTTGTTAACACACTATCCACACCGAACGAATCAGGGGAGTATTTGTTTTCATTCTTTTACCTTATTTTCTTTTACATCTTTTTATTGAACATTGGGGACAATGTTCAGCTTAAGTGTAAGGGGAGGGTAAATGATGATACTTTAGAGAATACAATTATGCCTGAGTTGTTTGTTTATTAGTAGGTGTGTAATAAAACTAAGAGAAATACTTGTTAGGGCAATTTTAGCGCCAAATTTAAAATTTTTTACAACATTTAGGGGTGAAGCTTTAGCCTTAATGAGCGTCTCATGGATAGGAGTTGTATGACTAGCACAAAAAACCGTACCACTCAGAAAAATGTTCCACCCAAATGTGTGAGGTTCGCCTTTAGATTTTTTAGGAAAAGCATTCATTATTAGTGCTTATGAGTGTACCGGTAGTATTTAGATTCTAGAACTTGCGTTAGTGATGCATCCCAAGACCGCTAGTGAGACTACATTCGTATAGTAGGATTTACTACACGATAAGAGGCATTAGGGTCACCCTTGTGTTAAACCCGTATCATAATTACTTGACCATTTAAGTCAACTACTTGACTAGTAAAGTCAATTAATTTTCCCACACCTTTGCGTTGTACTCATTTTTAGTACATGATACCCCTAGTACACCCCTCCGAGCCTATCTTTTCCTTTCTAACTTTAAGCATTTTACTTAAAGGAAGAATTTGTTTACAATCCACCCCAAATGTGCAACCAAATCTCCTTAGCCTTACGTGTATGCACTCATCTTTAGTGCATTATTGTTATTCATTTAAACCCTTAGTTAATTGTCTAATTGATTACATGGTTGCTAAGTCGAATCATATCTTGTACATATTGTTTTGGGACGATTAGGACTCATGGGTAAAGTACTTGTGTTATGGAGTAATGGGGAAGAACATCATATATTACCCCCATGTGTGCGTTACTCTTAAAAAGTACTCTAAGTTTTTTTATTATCTTGATTCGAGTCATTAGTGTTAATACAAATATCGCCTAAAAACGTTATTTATATTTTACGATCTTTGCTAAGTTTTGTTAACGACAAAGTGTAAACTTTAGTTTTTAGTAAAACATAATTTTAGTTTAAAGACTTGCATAATTAGACATTTGCTACATTTACATTTCATATAAAACACAACACTTTTTATATTTCTTAAAATAGAAACACATTACATTTACATATTTCTTAATATAGTAAATGTTAACATCACATCATGCATTTATGGTAAGTTTGTGTGTTTTACTTACCATAAGCTCTTACACATTTTTGAAAGTATTCTATTTTGATTCAATGTGTGTTTGACTAGAAATAAGTTGATGTGACCTTGGTTGGTTTGGAAAGATTTATTGCAAAACCTTCTGTCAGCCTGGCAGAACCCTGGAGGTACACGGGCGGAACCCATCTGAGGGTTCTGCCGTATCCGCCAGAGCTGTTGAAGGTCTTGCTATAAATACCAAGCCATTTGTTAGAATTTTGCCTTATCACTTCTCATTACATTTTACAAACACACATTCATATCATTCATCTAACCCTTTAACACTTCATTTTATGTGAAGTTTCTTTTGTAGCAAAGAAGCTCACAAGTTCATATAAAGTTACAAGTATTCAACACAATGTTGCAAGACTTGTTAGCTTAGCATCGTGTAGACTTTGTGTAGTTTACACTTCATTTGATTGTGTGTTTTCAGTTGTGATCGATTAGTATTTTAATCCTTAAAATACATAGTGTGACGGGAGTTGTTGTACCCTTGTAAAAGAACTCGACATCTAGCTTAGTGTCGGTAATCGTGTAAGCGACGTGTAAGGTTTTCTCCGCCGGTGAAAGGAGCTTGTTGACTAGTGAAAGAAACTCTCGAGTTGGATACTCGGGGCGTGGACGTAGGGCAAGAAAAAGAGTCCTTGTATCCGAACCACGATAAATACTCGTGTTGTGGTTTGATCGTTTCTTTCTTTATACTTGCATGTTATATATTGTCTTTGTGTTCATATCTTTGATTAAACGGAAAGTTTCAAAAGATAATTAAACGAAAAACCGGTAAAACTATTCAACCCTCTTCTAGTTTTCCACAATTAGAATAGTAGACTGTAAAGTATGTAAAAGTTCAAATGTAAGGGGAATGCAAATTCCCTGTGATGTAATATTTTGGATGGTAGGGTAAAAGTGTATGCAAAAAAAAATAATAAAAATAAAAAATAAATAAATAAAAAAAATAAAAAAAGAGAAAAACATACGGACTACCATCCCGTTTTAATCTATGTTTATTTTAAGTTTTTGTTATTTTTGATTTATTAGCTTAAGTCGAGTCGAGTCTTGGCTTAGCAACGCCATGCTATACATGTAATTAACCAAGATGATTAACTCGCCACCAGTAAAAATTGTCTTTATCCAACAAAACCGTGTTTATCATATCCCTACACCTCATGTTATAACCCTTTAAAAGACCTCTTTGATAGTTTATCCTAGGTGCTTACGCCAAGTGGTGGAGGTTTGATCCTTTCTCAAGCCTATGGTAATCTATTTGCTACGACAGGTGGTGAGAGATGTTTTCCATTTCCTTATTGTGATATACACTTTATTACTTATTACACCTGATGCGTGAGAATTGCACCAGGCTTTACCTCTCGAGGGATCTCGAGAAGCTTACAACCCCCACAAGGCAGTGTACCTGATCGTTGTAGTATAGTATAGTGACAAGTACCAGGGGATTGATCGTTCAACTCAGGAATAGTGTCGCTAGGATTAGAAAGCCTAAAACCTAGGTCTAGAGGTGTGGGATGATTCTTTTTGTATTTTTATATTTTATGGAAAGCAAGTAAAATCTCGGGTTTTGGAAGAGTGGGCGGAATTAGTTGCTAGTCAACTAACCCAATAACTAAGATGTAATCAAAATAAAATAACAGAAATGTAAATAAAGCTAATTAAACTAGTGTGGTGTGAACAGTAATTGGGAGACTTATGTTTATTTAGATTTCACTACTTCCTAGATATCTTTTACAGGTTAATTGTTTATTACAGTTGCGTGGATGACGGGTTATATTCCTTAATACCAGTCGTGGGGTGGCGTACTTACTTCCCCAATTCTATAAGCTCCTACTTCACTCCTATGTCGAGCCTGCAAGAAGCTCCTAACATGGGATCACTAGAATTCGCTCATGCATTAAATACAACCATAAAAACCAAGTACACATCGGTTCATGTTTCTTAAGACATTCAAGCAAGTTACACAATGGAGATCTGCCAGTTTTCTTAAGCCTAACATTGAAATCATTCATCCATTACAACTATAAACAAGCAATCAACCTATAATCAACATCTAGGTTTCATTACATCTAAGCAAACACACAAAAGATCTAACCTAGCATGTTAAAATCAAGACAAGCGTAAAATATATTCAAACAACACATAGACATATTGAATGAATTGAAAAGAAACTTATCTTAATTTAACATGAAGGGTTTCAAGGGGTGAAAACCCTTGAAAATACTGTTACAAACGAGCTAGGGTTTATTAAGTTCGGCCATAAAATTCTCCTCCCAAGTTCCACCCTTAATGAATGAAAATTAGAAAAGTATATATAGATTTCATGAGGTGACGGCATCAAGAAGAAAGTTCTGACGCCGTCATCTCGCCGCCAATAAAATTCTCGGACTGCCTAGATCCGGATCTGATGCCGTCATGCGTATTTTTGTTCAGGGCCGTCACCACTTTTACTCTTGGCGGCCTTGTTCTGACGTCGTCTCGTTTTCTCTGGGCCGTCATCATTTTTGCTCCTGACGCCGTCACAAAATTGCTCTTGACGCCGTCAGGTACTGTTTTCAGCAAGGAAAATTAAGACTTTGCCGTTTTTTTCACTTTTATGCTCAAAAAACGTCCAAAATGCTTCCTTTTCTAGAATTCTCTCCCAAAGTACCTAAAATCACAAAAGGAACGATTTAGGGCAATATTTGATCAAATAAATTCAAATTCCGGCTTAAATGACTCCCCTAAAAATGGGTCATTTTTCTCCTCATCATATACCCTTACACTTGAGATTTGCTTGTCCTCAAGCAAATGCGCTTTTATTCTAGTCAAAATACACGTTAGGGGTCATTTAACACTAATATAAAAGTAATTACAAACAAATAATCGTTCCACTAAAGACTAAAGACAAGCACGGAGGTCATACACTAGCACCTCACAAATAGTGTTTAGATACTCACATCTCTCGGGTGTAATAAAATATATATCACAATATGGAAATGGTAAACATCTCTCACTACCTGTCATAGTGTCACAACTCGTAATTTTCGGTCATTTTCCAAACTATGACAATTTACTATTCATCAGTTACTATTCACTTATTACTACTCATCATTTTACTATTCATCATTTTTGAGGTCAATTTGATATTCTGAGAAGCATTCAGAAATTTTACTATTCACTTGACACTATTGATTTCCGGAAGAAATACACTATTCATGTGCATTACTCATGTCATCGTAAATTTAGTTTACGAGTATTCAAATTCGCGTAACCGTATTGGTTCATGAGCGAATTCATGCATTATCATTGGGACACTTCGTACGGACTAGAACTAGTCTTCATATTATCATTATAGCACTTGCATACTATTCCACTCGTAGGGTAATTAAATTAATACTTTTGGTATAATTTACTTTTACGTATAATTATTTCTAAATAAACGTTAACAAGCAATCAATAATGTGACTAACACGTCTGACACTCCCGACTATGATCCCAATATATTTTTATATTCATTTTAATAATATAAAAATTATATTATTAATTTACCCGGTATTTTGAAACCGATTACTATATTTCACGGTCGGAGCTTATTACTTCGTCGGTTTGCGTTATTTTCATTCAATAATTTTTCTTACACCCGATTCTCATCAGGAATAATATTTTACAACTTTTACAACTTCGTCGTATTTTATTTTACCTCGTCACGATTTATTTTTAGTTAACTCGGTACCCGATAACACCTAATGCATACATAAAACTAACTAATACATACACTTTTGGGGACAAGATCCTTAATTAGCCCCCAACCTTCCCCCTTTTTCTCACCATTCCCCCCCCCCCCCCCAAGTTTCCTTAAAAGATGGATCATGCTCCCTCTAAGACCATAAAGACCGTAAGACTTTCAAGAATATATATGTACTCAAATCTTTACTTCATTTTTTATTCATCATTCAAACAACTAGCAAAAACCTCATTTTTCTCTTCTCCTTTTGTGTGTGGATCGGCCTAGATCAAGAAACAAGAAGAAACCATAATTTTTCCAAGATCAAGTGATTTTACAACTCTAGTATACTTCTATTTTGGGTTTTGAAATAAAAACCAAAAAGTATTTAGGTACCTAGTTACTTTAAACACCTTCAAACTACTAGTAAGCTTTTCTTGATCTTTCTTAATGTTTCATATATTTATCTTATGTATTTTCAAGTCATAGTAGTAGATCATGCATATATATATATATATATATATATATATATATATATATATATATATATATATATATATATATATATATATATATATATATATATATGTTATATATACCACTTTTACAATAATACTCTTTAATCTTATATCTATAATTTTTATTAGTAACTTCAAGAGATTCACCAAGATTGGTGATGTTTAGGAACCCATGACACCCTAAGAAGGTGTATGGTAGATCAAGAGTTGTTTTGATTGTTGATTGAAGTGGTTTTGAACAAGTTAGAAACTAGGAAAATCTATTTTTGACACTTTCAAAATGTTGCTGTCCCTTTTTGGCAAACGTGGAAAGATCAGGGGCAAGGGTGTAACTTTTGACCAAAGATTTAGAAAATACTCTCCGATATGAAACTATAGCCGAAAACGGGGATAAAAACGAGTTAATAACGAAGGAGATATGATTTTTGTAAATTTAACGACGAAAACTATTTTCTGAAAAAACTGCATGCTGTTTGACAGTTTTCGACAGGCAAATATAGGCGTTAAACGTAACCTAGAGGAGCCGAACTACCAAAAATATATTAGTATATATTAAAACGAATCCGTGGATATAAAGAACGAGGAAAATGAGCTTAAAACGACCAAGTTATACGCGTTTTAACATCGTCAAAACTATATATATATATATATATAGTCACTACTAGAAAATAATATAACTACGTACTAAATAATATATTTTCTAGATTTCTTATTCAAGTAGTTTATTTTTAATTAACGAAATACGTACGACTCAAGGTTTATTACGCGACTACTAGTGACTATTATAAGGTTTTCAAGACGAGGCATATAACACTAACATTTTTATACGATATACTACGACAAGTTATATACTTCTATATTTGGACTATTTTCCTAAGTATGGAAACTATTTTACTTTGACAATAACTAGTATTTCCAAGTTACGAGTGGTATAGGCATCATGTGCACGTGCATTCATTTCATCATGTCATGATCTAAGGAAGATCGTTATTACTCATATTAGGTTGCGGTTAGAGATCGTGCCTCCTTTCAGTGTATCCATTCTTGTCATCGTAGCTATCGCTCCAGGTGAGTCATAGCCCCTACTATTTTAATTGTTTTGTAAACTCTTTGGGGGAAAATACATGCTCATTTTACTTAAACGCATTACTTGTTATACCTGGTTGATTTCTCAAATATTTCTAATGTTACCTAAATATATGTTTGATCACCTGCATTCATTGGTATGTTTGATTTCCTGTATTTCATGGGATTGATTATCCTTGTTTATATGACCTCATAGTCACCAATTGTTCCTATATGCTCATTGTAATATTGTGGTATTCTCCACTTGGCTGTGATGTCAAACGTAATATTGTGGTATTCCCCACTTGGCTGTGATGTCAAACATATTGTGGTATTCCCCACTTGGCTGTGATGTCAAACGTAATATTGTGGTATTCCCCACTTGGCTGTGATGTCAAACGTAATATTGCTGTTTCCCTACTTGATTGACCTATATGTTCATTGTAATATTGTGGTATTCCCCACTTGGCTGTGATGTCAAACGTATTGTGGTATTCCCCACTTGGCTGTGATGTCAAACGTAATATTGCTGTTTCCTTACTTGACTGAATTAAGATGCCTTTGCATCAACCTTATTACGGGTTTTCCCGCTTGACTGATTCATCATATGGCCTCATTGACTGAATTATTTATATAGCCGTTTTGCTATATTTATCTGGGATTTTGGATACCAGTATTACTTTTGTTCACGTAGACTTTAACACATTTGGCAGTGGGTTGTAAACACACAGGTTACAAGTCTCTTATGGCGGGACTTGCAACTGAGTGGATTTACAATGCCTTTGCTGGGCGATCATTTCTCTATAGGCATTACTTGTTAAACAAACTCTATGAACTCACCAACCTCGTGTTGACACTTTAGCATGTATTTTCAGGTTTTAACCTATGGCACGCTACAGGAGGTTTTGGCAGGGCATGGCATGGTCATAGAAGACTCTGATTATTTATATGGGGACCGTTTTAAACTATTTTAAGGGCCTACTTCCGCACTACTTTTAACGATGTAAATTCAACATTTTTGATTAAACGATTTTATTCTAAATGATTAAAGGGAAAACTATTTTTGTACATGTGTTGTGATACCGATTGAGTTACACCCCCAGCTACACGTATGCTTCCGCTGGACCCGATTTTGGGGGTGTGACAGATTGGTATCAGAGCCAGGTTATAGCGAACTAAGTGTTTTTCAAACCTAGACTATAGCTACTTTTACGAAAACTTAACCCTATGACCGTCACGTGCCTGCTTGCCAAGATGATGCCTCACTTGTCGTTTGTTGCCGACATATGTGATGAGATTTGTATCTCATTATCTGGTATATTATATTCACTTATTAAAGTTGATTACTATCATTGTCTTTCATATAAGCATGTTCACGTATCATATATGTCACCGCATTATGTTTTCCATGCATAGTTTCATCATTCGACCTCGAGTTTGGTCACCTGCCTTGTCTTTCAGAACGTCTTGGTATTTGTGAAGGACATAGTCTTAGTATAACTGATCTGAGTATTTCAAAATTCATGGAACCTCGGTGGAAGATAGACTGGTCATCTATATTCGACCCGGGATAGTGAGATATAGGCTGACCACCTATGTCTGACTCAGAGATGAATTTTGCAACACTGAGAATGGTTATAATAAAATTTTGTCTGGATTGAATTCTCTACCCAATTTCCAAATGTTTCATTTTACATCACAGTATTCACTTTTATCACAATCTCATTATGTCGCAGCTGTCACAGTCTTTTCCCTTCTCACCATCATTATCATTTCTTTTCCCATGAAATATATATAAGGAATTAGGTGACACTCTATAGATTCCTATGTCACTCATCACTCATTACTCCCAATATTGATAAGTGGATATTATCAATGACCTCCCTAGGAAAGACTTCCCATACCATATATAAGGAGGATCCCTAGGTACATTATGACCATTTAAAACTCAACAGAAATCCCAGGATATCACAAAACCACTCGAGCCACGTCAACGCGTCATATCGCAACATCAACCTTTCATTCTATAATAACCCTCTCTCGAACATCTACTACTAGGAAACGTCTTAATTATGTCTCACCCTTCTTTTCTCGTTTTGAAGAGCTATGCCGCCAAGGAAAGTTAAAGCTACTCCAACTATGACACCTGTTGCTATTCGGAAATTGGTTAAGGATAGTATCGCCGAAGCTCTAGAGATCGAGAGAGCTGAGGTAGCTGCAAGGGCTGCTGAGGCCGCTTTATAGACAGGGATAGATGGACAATCCGATAATAAGCGCGAATGTACTTGGAAGAATTTTAAGGTTAGTGATCCTATCAAGTTTAAGGGCACTGAAGGAGCGGTTGCTTTGATTCGCTGGTTCGAAAAGACTGAGAATGTGTTCCTCATGTGCAACTGTCCTGATGGCAGCAAGGTAAAATTCGCTACTGGTATGCTTTTGGATGAAGCTATGTCATGGTGGAATTCTCATGCTCAACCGATTGGTATGGAAAATGCCTACAAGCTCACCTGGGAGCAATTCAAGAAATTGATGACTGATAAGTTTTGCCCTCGTACTCAGGTGCAGAAGTTGGAAATAGAGTTTTATAAGCTAGTGACAGTAGGTAATGATATCGAGGCATATATCCGAAGGTTTCAGGAGTTGGCTGTGCTATGTCCAACTATGGTTTCAGATAACGAAAAGCTGCTAGAAAATTTTATCGGTGGACTACCCTGCAACATCAGTGGGAACGTAATTGCTTCTAAATCAGACACGCTGGAGGAAGCTATCAGAATGTCTCAAAAGCTTATGGCTCAAGTAATAAAACAAGAAATTACTGTCAACAACAACAACGAAAACAAAAGGAAAAGGGATGACAACCAAGGAAACGATCAAGTATGGCAGCCAAACAAAGGACAAGAAGTGTTTAGAGCTTATGCTGCAGGACCACGCACAAAGAAAAGATATACTGGAAATTTACCTTACTGCAACATGTGTAATCTGCATCACTTATATCATTGCAGTGGACTGTGTGGAATATGCAAGAAGCGGGGTCATCTAACTAAGGACTGTAGGAAACCCACATATCAGAGGATTCCAGGAAGTTGCTTCAAATGTGGAAACTTAGGGCATCTCAGAAAGGACTGCCCGGAGCTAAA
Source organism: Artemisia argyi (assembly GCA_030686995.1). Classification (NCBI taxonomy): domain Eukaryota; kingdom Viridiplantae; phylum Streptophyta; class Magnoliopsida; order Asterales; family Asteraceae; genus Artemisia; species Artemisia argyi. The sequence goes on along the minus strand of CM060707.1, from coordinate 72,708,773 downwards.
GAACAAGAAAACCAAAGCCTTAACTCTCTAGTGTTGTATTTCTTTTGTGTTTAATTCTACGTTCTATCGTATAAGTTTCATGCACTATTAACAAATTCCGATCTAATGAATATTCTATCTTATATCACCGCAAACTCCTAGCGATTTCATTAAGATTCCTTTAAAACTACACCACCTATCATCTACAGACCAATGGTCAGAGAACGATTCAAACATAGGAAGATATACTTAAAGCATGAGTGATTGACTCTAGAAATGGTTGGATTAACCATTTTCCATAAATCAGATTCTTTTATAACAATAGTTACCACACGAGCTTAGAGACTACACCATTTGACGCACTCTATAGTCGAAGTGCCAACATCCAATGACAGATAAAATTTGGAAAAGCCCAACTCACTAGTCCCGTAAGCATTCATGAAATAACCTGGACTTTCCTACAAATCAAGAATCAGTTACAAGTTCAATAAGTTGTAAACTCTTAGAATTTCAAGTTAATGGCAGGATTATGTTGAAAGTTCTGCCTAGGAAAGGCATGATACCATTAAGAAAAATTTGGGAAGATAAACCCGAGATACATTGGACCATTCAATATTTCAGACAGTATGGGCCTAGTGGCCTACAGACTTGAACTCCCATTAGAGCTCAGTAGCGTACACGATAAATATCATCATCTTTTCACCAATACCACTCTAGAGACCAACACAAACTGAACTTCGGGACGAAGTTCCTGTTAGAAGGGAAGACTGTCACAACTCGTAATTTCCGGTCATTTTCCAAACTTCGACAATTTACTATTCATCAGTTACTATTCACCGATTACTATTCATCATTTTACTATTCATCATTTTTTAGGTCAATTTGATATTCTGAGAAGCATTCAGAGAATTTTACTATTCACTTGACACTATTCATTTCCGGAAGAAATACACTATTCATGTGCATTACTCATGTCATCGTAAATTTAGTTTACAAGTATTCAAATTCTCGTAACTGTATTGGTTCAGGAGCGAATTCATGCATTATCATTGGGACACTTCGTACGGACTAGAACTAGTCTTCATATTATCATTATAGCACTTGCATACTATTCCACTCGTAGGGTAATTAAATTAATACTTTTGGTATAATTTACTTTTACGTATAATTATTTCTAAATAAACGTTAACAAGCAATCAATAATGTGACTAACACGTCTGCCACTCCCGACTATGATCCCAATATATTTTTATATTCATTTTAATAATATAAAAATTATATTATTAATTTACCCGGTGTTTTGAAACCGATTACTATATTTCACGGTCGGAGCTTATTACTTCGTCGGTTTGCGTTATTTCCATTCAATAATTTTTCTAACACCCGATTCTCATCAGGAATAATATTTCACAACTTTTACAACTTCGTCGTATTTTATTTTACCTCGTCACGATTTATTTTTAGTTAACTCGGTACCCGATAACACCTAATGCATACATAAAACTAACTAATACATACACTTTTGGGGACAAGATCCTTAATTAGCCCCCAACCTTCCCCCTTTTTCTCACCATTTCCACCCCCCCCCCCCTAAGTTTCCTTAAAAGATGGATCATGCTCCCTCTAAGACCATAAAGACCATAAGACTTTCAAGAATATATATGTACTCAAATCTTTACTTCATTTTTTATTCATCATTCAAACAACTAGCAAAAACCTCATTTTTCTCTTCTCCTTTTGTGTGTGGATCGGCCTAGATCAAGAAACAAGAAGAAACCATAATTTTTCCAAGATCAAGTGATTTTACAACTCTAGTATACTTCTATTTTGGGTTTTGAAATAAAAACCAAGAAGTATTTAGGAACCTAGTTACTTTAAACACCTTCAAACTACTAGTAAGCTTTTCTTGATCTTTCTTAATGTTTCATATATTTATCTTATGTATTTTCAAGTCATAGTAGTAGATCATGCATATATATATATATATATATATATATATATATATATATATATATATATATATATATATATATATATATATATATATATATATATATATATATATATGTTATATATACCACTTTTACAATAATACTCTTTAATCTTATATCTATAATTTTTATTAGTAACTTCAAGAGATCCACCAAGATTGGTGATGTTTAGGAACCCATGACACCCTAAGAAGGTGTATGGTAGATCAAGAGTTGTTTTGATTGTTGATTGAAGTGGTTTTGAACAAGTTAGAAACTAGGAAAATCTATTTTTGACACTTTCAAAATGTTGCTGTCCCTTTTTGGCAAACGTGGAAAGATCAGGGGCAAGGGTGTAACTTTTGACCAAAGATTTAGAAAATACTCTCCGATACGAAACTATAGCCGAAAACGGGGATAAAAACGAGTTAATAACGAAGGAGATATGATTTTTGTAAATTTAACGACGAAAACTATTTTCTGAAAAAACTGCATGCTGTTTGACAGTTTTCGACAGGCAAATATAGGCGTTAAATGTAACCTAGAGGAGCCGAACTACCCAAAATATATTAGTATATACTAAAACGAATCCGTGGATATAAAGAACGAGGAAAATGAGCTTAAAACGACCAAGTTATACGCGTTTTAACATCGTCAAAACTATATATATATATATATATATATAGTCACTACTAGAAAATAATATAACTACGTACTAAATAATATATTTTCTAGATTTCTTATTCAAGGAGTTTATTTTTAATTAACGAAATACGTACGACTCAAGGTTTATTACGCGACTACTAGTGACTATTATAAGGTTTTCAAGACGAGGCATATAACACTAACATTTTTATACGATATACTACGACAAGTTATATACTTCTATATTTGGACTATTTTCCTAAGTATGGAAACTATTTTACTTTGACAATAACTAGTATTTCCAAGTTACGAGTGGTATAGGCATCATGTGCACGTGCATTCATTTCATCATGTCATGATCTAAGGAAGATCGTTATTACTCATATTAGGTTGCGGTTAGAGATCGTGCCTCCTTTCAGTGTATCCATTCTTGTCATCGTAGCTATCGCTCCAGGTGAGTCATAGCCCCTACTATTTTAATTGTTTTGTAAACTCTTTGGGGGAAAATACATGCTCGTTTTACTTAAACGCATTACTTGTTATACCTGGTTGATTTCTCAAATATTTCCAATGTTACCTAAATATATGTTTGATCACCTGCATTCATTGGTATGTTTGATTTCCTGTATTTCATGGGATTGATTATCCTTGTTTATATGACCTCATAGTCACCAATTGTTCCTATATGCTCATTGTAATATTGTGGTATTCCCCACTTGGCTGTGATGTCAAACGTAATATTGTGGTATTCCCCACTTGGCTGTGATGTCAAACGTATTGTGGTATTCCCCACTTGGCTGTGATGTCAAACGTAATATTGTGGTATTCCCCACTTGGCTGTGATGTGAAACGTAATATTGCTGTTTCCCTACTTGATTGACCTATATGTTCATTGTAATATTGTGGTATTCCCCACTTGGCTGTGATGTCAAACGTATTGTGGTATTCCCCACTTGGTTGTGATGTCAAACGTAATATTGTTGTTTCCTTACTTGACTGAATTAAGATGCCTTTGCATCAACCTTATTACGGGTTTTCCCGCTTGACTGATTCATCATATGGCCTCATTGACTGAATTATTTATATAGCCGTTTTGCTATATTTATCTGGGATTTTGGATACCAGTATTACATTTGTTCACGTAGACTTTAACACATTTGGCAGTGGGTTGTAAACACACAGGTTACAAGTCTCTTATGGCGGGACTTGCAACTGAGTGGATTTACAATGCCTTTGCTGGGCGATCATTTCTCTATAGGCATTACTTGTTAAACAAACTCTATGAACTCACCAACCTCGTGTTGACACTTTAGCATGTATTTTCAGGTTTTAACCTATGGCACGCTACAGGAGGTTTTGGCAGGGCATGGCATGGTCATAGAAGACTCTGATTATTTATATGGGGACCGTTTTAAACTATTTTAAGGGCCTACTTCCGCACTACTTTTAACGATGTAAATTCAACATTTTTGATTAAACGATTTTATTCTAAATGATTAAAGTGAAAACCATTTTTGTACTTGTGTTGTGATACCGATTGAGTTACACCCCCAGCTACATGTATGCTTCCGCTGGACCCGATTTTGGGGGTGTGACACATAGAAAAATAGATTACCATAGGCTTGGGAAAGGATCAAACCTCCAACACATGGCGTAAGCACCTAGGATAAACTATCAAAGAGGTCTTTTAAAGGGTTATAACGTTAGGTGTAGAGATATGGAATACACGTCTTTGTTGGATAAAGGCAATCTTTACTGGTGGCGAGTTAATCATCTTGGTTAATTACATTTACAATATGGCGTTGCTAAGCCAAGACTAGACTCGACTTAAGCTAATAAATCAAAAATAACAAAAACATAAAACAAACATAGAATGAAACGGGATGATAGTCCGTATGTTTTTTCTCTTTTCTTTTTCTATTTTTTTTTTCTTTTTCTTTTAATTTTTTCGATTTATATATATATATATATATATATATATTTCTTTTTTGCATACACTCTTACCCTACCATCCAAAATAATACATCATAGGGAATGAACATTCCCCTTACACTTGAATTTTTACATACTTTACAATAAACTAATATAATGACTCGAATTAAGATAATCAAAACACTTAGAGTACTTTTAAAATTAACGTACGTGTGGGGGTAATAAAATGATGTTCTTCCCCATTACTCCACAACAATAGTACTTTACCCATGAGTCCCAATCGTCCCAAAACAATATGTACAAGGATATGACTCGACTTAGCAACCATGTAATCAATTAGATAATTAACTAAGGGTTTAAACATGTAACAATAATTAAAGATGAGTGCATACACGGAAGTTAGAAACGAAAAGATAGGCTCGGATGGGTGTACTAGGGGTTTCGTGTACTAAAAATGAGTACAACGCTAAGGTGTGGGAAAAATTAGTTGACTTTACTAGCCAAGTAATATGACTTAAGTGGTAAAGTAATTATGATACGGGTTTAACACAAGGGTGATCCTAATGCCTCTTATCATGTAGTAAATCCTACTACACGAATGTAGTCTCACTAGCGGTCTCGGGATGCATCACTAACGCAAGTTCTAGAATCTAAATGCTACCGGTACACTCATGAGCACTAATAATGAATGCTTTTCCTATCAAATCTAAAGGCGAACCTCACATATTTGGGTGGAAAATTTTTCTGAATAGTACGGTTTTGTGCTAGTCATACAATCTCCTATCCATGAGACGCTTGCTATGGCTAAAGTTTCACTCCTAAATGTTGTAAAAAATTTAAATTTGGCGCTAAAATTACACTAACAAGTATTTCTCATAGTTTTATTACACACCTACTATCAAACAAACAAACTCAAGTGCAAGTTTATCTATAAGGTATCATCATTTACCCTCCCCTTACACTTAGGATGAACATTGTCCCCAATGTTCAATTAAAGAATGTAAAAGTAAAACAGGTAAAAGAATGAAATCAAATACTCTCCTGATTCGCTCAGTATGGATAGTGTGGTAACAAGGTTAGATCTTCCTCCAAGAAAAAGAACAATCAAAGCTCCCCTTCCAGAATATAAATCATCTTCTTGTCAAACATAACCTGTTAAATCTGAGAAAACAAACAAGGCAACCTCGCGTAAAATCGGCGGCAATCTATATATGCTAACAAATCCTAGAAAACAAAGTAAGATATAATGCTTGTGGAATGAATGTTTGCAGATTTCCTGGAGATTATAAAACTAAAGATTCGACAAAAACTTTAAAACTCCATTAGAAAAACAAAACTGGTAAAATTTCCAGATTTTTACACGTGACGCCGTCAGGAATTTCTTCCTGACGCCGTCAGAAGTGACCTGCAGAAATCTTTATGTTAAGTTTCCAGAAAATTTCTGGAAAAACTTTGTCCTACTTCCTAGAAAATCCTGCAAAACATCATTATGACTCGATACAAGCATTTGACTCTAACAAATACGAATATACATGTCCATTTAATATTGTGGAGAATCATGATTGGTTTTGTTTTTTAAAAACATATTTGGGGTTTCCCCTTACACTTATCTTTTGAGAAATACCTTTGGATGAAGTTAAGACTAAGCCAAACAACAAAATAAAGTATTTTCACCATTTTAGTTTGAAACATGATCTACCAACAATAAAAATAAAGCATGCATACGGAAACAAATAACAATCAAATATAATAAAAATCACACAAAGCATGGGTTGCCTCCCAAGAAGCGCTTTTCTTTATTTACAAGTCTTTTAGCTAGACTCAAGGTCATGGGCTACCGTGTGTCGCTTATGCTTACATAACCGAGGGTGAGCCATCTAATAGTCGCCTCATCTTTCTTATAATCATCACTTAACTCTAAACATCTACGATCATACCTTTTATTTTTCTCATGAGTATATTTAAGCCCTTTTCTTTTATCATTCTCACTTAGCATTTCTAGGGGCGGATACCTACTACACTTCTCCATGGAGAAATCCTTGAACCTAGGGTGTGCACGGGGCATTTGGTAGACAAAATCTTCATCCCCATCCGAGAATGTAATTAACCCTTCCATAAGTTTTTCATCAAGGTTGGTCAACCTTTTGAAAGGTTTCCCAAACACAACTTGGGTTAACTTACTATCAATAAATTCTCCTAGACTCTCCATAATCATGAACTCAACAAGATAAACAAAGCTTACTACAAACACATGCAATGTCATTGCCCTAGCAATAATATTATCTCCTTTGTATTCTAACTCATCTACCATGATTTTATTATATTCACTGCGCGAGATTATGTTCATTGGGAGAGATGAGTTAAGGTAGGCATCAAAGCTCCTAAATCCAATCTTACAAGGAAATTGCATATTGAATGAGCTATCACTCTCAATCCTTGTTCTAGGGTCGACATACCTAAGAGGGTTCACTTCCTCTTCCATCATATCCTCATTAATCAAATCACCATCATCTAGATCCTCATCGGAGTCTGAATAGTAAAAAGGACTAGCCCTATGGTCATCATCATGGTCAGACTCCTCCATTTCAGAATTATTGTCAAAGTGGTGGTTAGGCGAGAGGTTAGGTGGGTTCTCATTTTCCACTACAGGGATTGGGGCGGGCATTTGGAAAATCCTACGACGGAAAACACGAATAACAGGAATCAAACGATCAATGTTATTGTTATCCATCAAGATAGTTTACGAACAAAGGAAACAAAGAAATAAGATAGACTAAAGAAAACCTAAAAATAAAAATAAAATCTTACTAGAAAGGAATCTAGCAAGTAGACCTAATAAAAAGAAATCCTAACCTAGACAATAACTATTCCCCGGGCTGCGGCGCCAAAAACTTGATGCGTGGGAATTGCACCAGGCTTTACCTCTCGAGGGATCTCGAGAAGCTTACAACCCCAACCAGGCAGTGTACCTGATCGTTGTAGTATAGTATAGTGACAAGTACCGGGGAATTGATCGTTTAACTCAGGAATAGTGTCGCTAGGATTAGAAAGCCTAAAAACTAGGTCTAGAGGTGTGGGATGATTCTTTTTGTATTTTTATATTTTATGGAAAGCAAGTAAAATCTCGGGTTTTGGAAGAGTGGGCGGAATTAGTTTCTAGTCAACTAACCCAATAACTAAGATGCAATCAAAATAAAATAACAAAAATGTAAATAAAGCTAATTAAACTAGTATGGTGTGAACAATAATTGGGAGAATTGTGTTTACTTAGATTTCACTACTCCCTAGATATCTTTTACAGGTTAATTATTTATTACAGTTGCGTGGATGACAGGTTATATTCCTTAATACCAGTCGTGGGGTGGCGTACTTACTTCCCCAATTCTATAAGCTCCTACTTCACTCCTATGTCGAGCCTGCAAGAAGCTCCTAACATGGGATCACTAGAATTCGCTCATGCATTAAATACAACCATAAAAACCTAGCACACATCGGTTCATGTTTCTTAAGACGTTCAAGCAAGTTACACAATGGAGATCTGCAAGTTTTCTTAAGCCTAACACTGAAATCATTCATCCATTACAACTATAAACAAGCAATCAACCTATAATCAACATCTAGGTTTCATTACATCTAAGCAAACACACAAAAGATCTAGCCTAGCATGTTAAAATCAAGACAAGCGTAAGATATATTCAAACAACACATAGACATATTGAATGAATTGAAAAGAAACTTATCTCAATTGAACATGAAGGGTTTCAAGGGGTGAAAACCCTTGAAAATACTGTTACAAACGAGCTAGGGTTTATTAAGTTCGGCCCTAAAATTCTCCTCCCAAGTTCCACCCTTAATGAATGAAAATTAGAAAAGTATATATAGATTTCATGAGGTGACGGCGTCAAGAAGAAAGTTCTGACGCCGTCATCTCGCCGCCAATAAAATTCTCGGACTGCCTAGATCCAGATCTGACGTCGTCATGTGTATTTTTGTTCTGGGCCGTCACCACTTTTACTCTTGACGGCCTTGTTCTGACGCCGTCACGTTTTCTCTGGGCCGTCATCATTTTTGCTCCTGACGCCGTCACAAAATTGCTCTTAACGTCGTTAGGTACAGTTTCCAGCAAGGATAATTAAGACTTTGTCGTTTTCTTCACTTTTATGCTCCAAAAACGTCCAAAATGCTTCTTTTTCCAGAATTCTCTCCCAAAGTACCTAAAATCACAAAAGGAACGATTTAGGGCAATATTTGATCAAATAAATTCCAATTCCGGCTTAAATGACCCCCTAAAAACGGGTCACTTTTTGCCTCATCAACACCCGAGAGATGTGAGTATCTAAACAATATTTGTGAGGTGCTAGTATATAACCTTCGTGCTTGTTTTTGGTTTTAAGTGGAACGATTATTTGTTGTAATTACTTTTATCTTAGTGTTAAATGACCCCTAACTTGTATTTTGATTAGAATAAAAGCGCATTTGCTTGAGGACAAGCAAATCTCAAGTGTAAGGGTATTTGATAAGGCGAAAAGTGTACCGCTTTTGGGAGGTCATTTAAGCCCGAATTCGTAATTATTTGATCAATTATTGCCCTAAATCGTTCCTTTTGTCATTTTAGGTACTTTTGAGAAGAAATTTACAAAAGAAAGCATTTTGGACGTTTTTTGAGCGAAAAAGTAAAGAAAACGACAAAGTCTCAAAATCCTTGCTGGGAACAGTACCTGACGGCGTCAAGATTGGCAAAAGAGGTATATGTGGAAAATACACATGACGGCCCAGAACAATTTCAAGGCATTTTGGCCTAACGGCATCACCAAGGCCGTCAGGGTCAAAATACATGTGACGGCCCAGAGTAAATTTACACATGACGGCATAAGAAGTGGATCTAGACAATACGAATTTTATCTTGGCGGCGAGTTGATGGCGTCACAAGCTAAAACGTGACGCCGTTAAGGTGTAAAATCTATATATAGTTTTCGAATTTTCATTCATTAAGGGTGAAACTTTTGGAGAGCTTCTTTGTGAAAACCCTAAGACGAATTTTCTGTAATAATAAGGGTTTCAACCCTTGTTCTATCCATGTTCAATTGAAGATAAGTTTTTCAATAATCATACAATATGTCTATGTGTTGTGTGATTCTATCTTATGTTTTTCTTCTCTTTAACATGCTAGGCTAGGTTTTTATTGTGTTTGCTTAGATGTAATGAAACATAGATGTTCATTATTGGTTGATGGTTTGTTTATAATTGTTGTGGATGATTGTATTCGATGTTAGGATTAAGAAACTGGCAGACTTCCAATTGGCAACTTGCTTGAACGTCTTAAGAAACATGATCGGAGGTGTACTACGATTTATGGTTGTATTTAATGCATGAGCGAATTCTAGTGATCCCATGTTAGGAGCTTTTAGTCGGCTCTACGTAGGAGTGAAGTAAGAGCTTATAGAGTTAGGGAATTTCGTACACGGCCCTACGACTGGTATTAAGGATATAACCCGTCATCCATGCAATTGTAACAAGCTAATCAACGGGTAAAAGATATCCAGGGAGTAATGAAATCTAAGTAAATACATTTTCTCTTATTATGTTTACACCACAAATTAGTTTTATTTTATTTTATTTTATTTTATTTTATTTTATTTTATTTTGATTGTATCTTTAGTTAATTGGGTTAGTTGACTAGCAACTAATTCCGCCCACTCCTTCAAAATCCGAGATTTTACTTGCTTTCATAAAAATACAAAAAGAATCATCCCTCACCTTTAGACCTAATTTAGTAGACTTTTTAATCCTAGCGAACACTATTCCTGAGTTGAACGATCAATCCCCCGGTACTTGTCACTATACTATAATACAACGAACAGGTACACTGCCTGGTGGGGATTGCAAGCTTCTCAAGATCCCTTGAGAGGTAAAACCTTTTGCGAGGGTGCAATTCCACGCATCAATATAACCTTTGCAGAATATGCCATACACGAACCTTAGCTGAGAAATCAAGAGAAGAAATGAAGCCAAAAGAATAAATCAAGATTACATGACGACACTCGAAGATGCTTTAGTATTTTGGCCGTAAAATCTTCATCCGGACTCGGTTTTAGTCCGTTCAAGCGACCACGCAAAGAGAAAAAAGAGATATATCTGATTCTAAAGGAGTTACGGTGCATTAGGTACTTAGATGTGCCGTATTGGGTGAGTCTCCATAACGGAATTCTAGATACGCCATACCGGGTCAGTTTTAGACTGGGAGGCTACGTTTACTTATAGATATGGCACATCAAACTCCCCAGATGCGCCGTATCGACCCCGATTTCAAAAACTACAAGTAGAAGACTCACTAACGAATTAGGGTATCATTGAGGACCCTCGGGATCATTCCCAGACATCTGTAAACGTCCCAAAACAGCAGAAGACCATATTTAAGATCCATTACATCCAAGAAGAACATCTCAAGCCAATTTACTTTTTTCAATCATTCAGTTAGCGTGTTGTTTTCTGATGAGTGCTTAAACACTCATCATTTTATACCCATTTTAGACCATAAAAATACTGAAAACACCCATATATGCCTAATTATACTACAAATATCCTTGGATTGTGTTTTTATGTGTTTCAGGTACAAAAGGATTGAAAACAGGTAAAAATGGAGCAAAGTTTACACAATTGGCAGAATCAGTCCCCTAGACTTTCAGAAATTGTCATAAATGGTCCCTGAAAGATATATTTTGAAGAAAAGTCAACACCAGTCCTTTAGTAATCATAAAATGACACTTCTGATCCTTGGATGAAAAAGTTTAAAGAAATTGCAAATTAGTCCCTCAACTTTACAAACTTGGCAGGTTTGGCCCCTGGAAATCTCATATTTGGAAATTATCAAATATTGGTCCTTGGGAATATGAAACTTGGCATGAATGGTCCTTGTGAATACTTGGGAAAAATACCACAACTCACCCTTAAAAAATCAGACTTTGCATTTTTAATCCTTGTGGTAATTTCTATTTAAACCAAACGGACCATAATTATAAATCCAACCCAACACAACCAATCCAACACCCTTATAACTCCATTTGGCCTGGCCCAATCACCACAGCCCAAAACACAAACAAATAAAACACACCCCGTGTTTTATTACTCCCTCCCAAGTCAAACTTTGACTTCTACCTTCTCCCCCACTTTACCTGCTCACTGCAACTCCCCATCCCTCCACCTCACTCTCACCATTACATGTTCCCTAAGCCTCCACCAAGTGCCAAAATGCATTTATTGAGCATATTTTCCTCCAAGTTACCCCAACTGCTACTATGACTTTTTGGCGCCAAAATCGGATTCAAAGGCCAAGATTCATTTGACTCATCCAATGGCTGTAAATGATGGTGGGAAATGCTCAGAGGGGGTCACAAACCCTAATGGACCAATATATAAGGAAAGAGAGGCAGTGAGCATCACCAAGTAGATTATTTTAGCAAAATTTATGTCATATAGCTTAAGTTTTAGTGTTCAAGTTTAATTTTCAGTTTACAAGTAATGTACTAAGTATTTTTAGTGTAATTTGAACTCATTTTATCAATCAATTTCGGTATTGCCTTTGAATTCAGTTTATGTTTATTTTACCTCAAAATTTCATGCCAACCTTAATTTTGTTGAAAGATGTTATTAGGGACCCTTAAGCTTACTTAAGCTCATAACTTAGCTTCTCAAAGCTAACAGAAGTAATAAAATCCAGTTGTACTTAGAAAAATAAAAATACAAAAAAATTAGAGTTAAATAAATAAAAAAATAAAAAATCAAGATTGAAGAAGCAAGAAAGCTGGAGCACTGTGTATAAAGGATGGCAGTGGGTTAGAGGCTTGTGAAAGCATATAGGATTAGTTATTTGGTTCATGGTTCATGTGGATTTGGCAGGAAGGCTTTGTAAGTGGTTTTTCCAAATTTTAGCATTCACTGTCTCTTAGCTTATAATTGCTTAGGGGGTGTTTCTTTATGCTTATTTGGTCTTGTTAGTTTAGATTAAAGCCTAGTTTATTTTACTTGTTCACTAGTTTTCATTTTACTCAGTTATATCATATTGACTGCCATTTTAGTGCAATGGTTGTTGGTAGAATATTGTTGATTAGAGTGTTGTTCTTGTGTTTCTAGTAGCTTACTATTTCATTATAAGTCATCTTGAATAAGTTACATGCCCTGGATTAGTCTTTTGATTTGAAAATCACCCATTAAGTCTTTTAAAAGGGTGTTTGGTTCAGTCTATCTCACTGAGCCACAATGAGTTTCATTAGTTGTTTGTAGTTGTCACAAGTTACACTAGAGCCATATAGGTTAAGTTCATCATAAAATCAATAAGTCCTTTTGTAAAAAGTCAATTTCACCTTCAATTTTATCTTTCTCATTCACTGTTAGTTTTTCAGGTTCCATTATTATGCCAACATGTTCATGAGTTGTTTTCATTGCTTAATTTAGCTTCATTTCACCTTAAAACATCATAATTAGCCTGTAGGATTCATCAGAAGCTCACAAAAGTCAAACTTGGAGTAAATTTCTAAAAGTCAAAGTTGCATGCATGTTCAGAAAACCAAAAATTGTGAGATTTTTCATTGTTTCATTACTTGACTTGTACCTTTGAGCTTTTGGGATTCATTGTATGCCAGCTTGTGTAACTAAAAGTAATTTTAGTGTAATTTTTAATTTTTTTTTAGTCTCCCCTTCTTGTGTTGCAAGTAGGCTGCAGGGGGAGTACCTCCCCTGCACCACCACATCTGTTTGATCTGTCCAAGTTCCAAGGGACCCACAGGTTGCACCAGTGGCCCCCACTCTGTGTTCTTTGGCATTTTAGAAAGCTCAGTTGACTGGCTTGCCAATTCCAGGGTTATTTTTGGTTTGAGAACTCTTGCCCCTAACTGAATCAGGCCTGCTAATCAGCCTGCAGACCTATTTGATTCTAGTGTTCTTGGAATTGCTTATTTGCTATTTGTGGCTCATCAGTATGTGTATTTACAAGTTCTAGCTTATTTTCAATACCAATAACTTGTTTGTGGTTTGTTTTAACCTTGGTTTAGTCATGTTAGCTTATTATTAGCTTAATCTAGCTTAAATTATCATTTTAGCCCATAAAAGTGCACTGTTAAGGAAATAATCTCTCTCTGAGCTTATTTTTGAGTTCCATAAAGTTTTTTTTTCATTAAAGTTGTTTAATTCCAGTGTTAAAGTAGTTTTGTAAAATAAAAATTCAGAAAATCCTAAAATAAATAAAGTGATAGCTTCTACTTAAGCTTTTTAGCTTATTTTCAGCTTTTTCAAAAAGCATTTTCTATTTTATATTTTTCTTAGGTTCCTGTTAACATGTAGTATTTTTAGGAATTTTCTCAGATTTTTCTCTTTTCATTTAGTACTTTTTAGAATTTAATTTAGTTTAAATTAATTAATAATTAGTTTTTAATTAATGATAATTATTTAGAAAGTAGGAAAAATATATTTCCTGTTTCAAAAATAGTTTTAAGTTAATTTAATTTTTTCCAAATTTAATTTTTAATTTTCTAGTGTAAAATCATATTTAGTTATAATTTAGTGTAATTTAAATAATTAAAAGTAATTAAGAAATTAGTATTAATTAATAATAACTAATTAAATAGTGTAAAAATTATTTTTCTTTTTCTTAAAATTTTCTTTTATCATTAGGATTGTAAAATTATAATTTTCATATTTGTAGGACTTTTATTTATCCCGTTTCACTTTTTATTTCGTACGTTCGCGTTTGTTTGAATTAAAAACGTACGTTTCTAGGTTTTCTCGCGTTTTTAGAATATCTAATTTCACGTAATCATTCACATAGCTTGTTTAAGCTATTATCTTTCACAATTCTTGAGTTTTACCAATCATAACCCTTTCCTGTGAAAATCACCCGATCACAAGATGTTTAAAATACCATTCACGCCTCGCTGGGACTTAAACGACCCGGGAAAACACTATACTCCTTGGAGATTTGGCCTGAGCTGTTTGACTTTCTTTGACTAATACCTTTGGTTGATTTAAGTTGACCGTTCAGGACCAATCATTTTCATTATGATTTATATCTTTTATGCTATGATTCAACCATTGTGTATTGTTACTGAGATTATGGGCTAACACCCTTAGGTACTTAGCGTAATTTATTGGATTGGGTACTTAGCGTTAAAAATTCGTTTATTGTTTATCACTAGTAGAAGTATATGTAACTAGGTTATGATCCTTATGATTTTAATTGATGTAATTTACCTCCTGCAATAGTTGTTACTTTGGTTGAATCATATGTGTGTTAACCTGAATCTTTATTAGGAATCATTGTATGGCATAAACGGAATGTGTCTACAACCTAATAGGACTAGTAGCGCGTAATGCCGAACTAGGTTAGATGGTATAAAACAATAAGTTAGTATTGATGCTAGATAGGTCACTATGATCTTGGCTGGTTTCCCGCTCCGAATAGCAAGTTATTAAATCGTGATAGGGTTTAGTAATTGGATCTACGCCTTAACAATTGAATGAAGTAAAACAGGTAGACATAAGCATATATAACTAAAAGATGGATTAGACTTGGCTATCACGAGACCGAGCATCTTCAAGTATCATTGTGCGAGAATGATCTATTATTTTATGTTGTAGTGAAATAATTCCCACCTCTAATCCACTCACGGATGAACTCTTAGCCATCCGAAGCGCATGTCGTCTAGCTCTTTCTTATGGTTGGCAAAATGCAATAGTTGAGTCGGATTGTAAAGTAGTTGTTTCAATTGCTTCTTCAGAAAACGATCATCCTTGGTCATTATATGCTATTTTGGCGGATATTAGAATATGGGCATCCCAACTTGTTATTTCTTTCTCACAGACTGCTTATGTTGTTGCTAAAATAGCTTTTAGATCTCATGAAAACTTTCTTTGAGATGTTAGTTTTCCAGATGCAATTGCCTCTGTTGTGAGGCGTGATGTGTTATAATTTTTTCGCGGGCTTCGGCCCTTTTCGTGTTAAAAAGAAACTTTTTATATATATATATATTTTTTTTCCTTTCTTCACGAAATAAATTTTCTTTTAATGAAATTCGAGCTAATATTGAATGCACCTTTTGAGTGGAGTAATGTAATTAAGAAACGTCTAAAATATAAATGTCTACGTAATAGTGTAGTGTAGGCCCCACATACACAAACACTAGCACACACATTGAGAACATTGATACCTACACAAACCTTTTAAATACCAACCACAACTCACCCCTTCTCTTCCTCGACTGCATCGAAATCGGCCGTCAACTCCAAACGCTGGTCGGTCATTTCCTTATTTCCGATCAAAACCATTTTCAGGTATTTATCTTCTTAACCCATATTCATAATTCATATATATGCATTCTTATAAAAAATACATACAATCTATGTTTATATGTGAAACTTGAATTTGAATGTATGATTCGTAATTGTATTCGTTTGATTTTATGTCTTATATTTGACAGATCTAAAATATTTAGAATTTGATTATGCTAAACTGTGATATACGTGGAATGTGGTTTTTAAGTTTTTGGATCTGATTGATGTTTGTGTTAATTTTGTTGAAGCTTATTATTTTGGGCTTACGAGGTTACCCCATTTCGGCTTATATTTCATAAGCTTAATTTTTCAGGCTTATTTTTGGGACCTATGGGAATTTATAAGCTTGTTATGATATAACAAGCCTATATAAGTCGACAAGTTTCAAACTAAGCCGACATGAGATAATCTCGTAAGCCCAAAATTAAGCTTGAACAAACTCATCTTAGCTTTCGGTGAAAGTGATTATACAGCAATAGTGTACATTTAAGTATTTAAATATGAGAATTGATTTAAACGAATTGACACTCCAATGCATGCATTAAATACTTGTACAGTATTGATATTCTGTTTTAACTGTTTGTACATTTGATTCCTCAAATAATAAGTTCATCTCCCTTTAAAAATGGTGTATGATTGGTTTATTCTGTTTTTGTTAACTTTGCTCTTTCTGTTTCACTTTTTTATTTTCCTTTTTAAAGTGTTCTTCTTTATTGGATTTTGTATTAGGTAGTTTTTTATTCTATTTTTAGGTTAAGTAATCCAATTTGCCAACTTTTTTTACTCTTATAAAGTCAAATCTTTTGCTTCAAAATCAAATTTATTAAAGAGTATGACCCGTGGTCTAACGAATAAAACAGTGCACATGCAATAAAAATAGGAACTTTTAAATCTTTTAGTATTAACTTTGCATGAAATGTATAGAAAAAAGATTAACAAATTTACAAGTAATGATTTATGATATCAATGCATAAAAAGTAATATCAAAAGTGCGTTTTCTTAAGATAGATCTAACATGTGATTTTCTTGTGATAAAACGTCCATGTTACTTACTATTACGAAAACAATAAATTTTGATTTAGGCGGTTTACCATATATAGAACATGTATTTTTCAATTTCACTTCTATAATACAACGAGAAATTTAGTGGTTTTATTTTGAGGACCAAGTTTGGCAGTTTTCTCGAAGTAAAAAATTTCAAATCTTTTTCACCCATTCACTGTTGTTTTTTGCTGGAAAGGGTAAAAGTAATTGGTAAGTAACTTATTAGGTAACCCTTCACCGCTACCGGAATGAGTAATATTAGTTGAGACTCATTTTTCAATTGTAGTCCAATACTTAAAATTAGGCTTGAAAGTTAGATGCTATAACCAATTCCGGCATTTTTTGAATGTTCTGTTCTGTTTCATGTGATTCTGGCACATGGGTCTCACCCAGTTTGGTAACTAGCGAATTATTGTTATTTTTATTTATAGCAAGTTGGAAGATGCCTTCACCAACAATCCGCTCATTTATGGCATATACCCACATCAAATCTGTTCAACCAGGATCCTGTTGTTGTCATCTAAATTTCTTAGATTCCATCGCCGCCTCACATATAATTAATTTTGTTATGATTGACGCTGTAGCACGCCACGTAGTTGATGTTCAGTTTCACATGTTCAAGTTTAGTTGCAGCGGGTAATGAACTTGTGACTCTCGTCACTGGGTCCCAGTAGCCTACCACATTGGTGTTCATTTTTAGTATAAGCAACACTATAACCACAAATGACGTAGTGGCTCCCATAGCTATTGGTGTCGTTTACCTTCTTTTAGCATCGAACGTTTTGCTTTATCTGTTAGCATCGAAAGTGTTGCATTTTGCTGCGCTTTGAAAGTTTCCAGTCAAAATTGGATTAATAGCATAGTTAGTGTTTTTAGCATCAAAACTGTTGCATTTTGCTGCCTTATAAATGTCTATTATTTAAAAAAAAACACGAAACTTAAGCTTAATTATTGAATGTACCGTATGTGTTTATACGCTTTGATGTAGTTTGTCTTTTACCCTGATGGTCCCGAGCTACTAAATACGGAGTATATGATAAATGTTGTTGTCCTATATTCATAGATTTAGATCCAATTTATTTTAAATGAGAGTAGCTTGTCTGCTCTTCCAAGTTAAACAATAGGATTTTGAGGTGTGCTTATTCCTATTTTTATTGACTATGCATGTGCACTTTAAAGCTCTGTAAACAAATCCTTTGTTTTATACCAGCCAATTTTTTGTACTTGATATTTTCCATTTTTTTAATACTTGATTTTATTTATTTATTTATTTTTCTGGTTTTAATAAAGGAATCTTTTGACCTTTCATTTTATAGCAAGATGTCTCTTTCCATCCAGATTTCTATATGATCTTCACCAATCCTCACTTCTGCCTCTTGACCCCCATTTCTTTTTATTTATTTTCTGAGTGGTCCATAACCTTCTCTGGATTTTACTGCTGTGTTGTAAATATAGAAGAATAACGATGGGCCAACATTAATGTTAGGACATATGGGGTGGCTATGTGCATCTTACATTATTAGTTTGATGTGCCAATCGCTCAATCCATTGGAGTTTCATGCGCTGTACCATATGTGACATATTAGACGGGCTAGGAATTAAAATATGTCGTAATTTTTGTGTATTAAATTCATCTTTTGAGCTGAAGTACTAGTGTTTACCAGCCTTACTGACCTCATTTTTTGTAATGTATGTTCTGTTTATGTTTGTCTGCAAAATATAACCAATATGGCGACTTTCTGCCCATAAAGGAATGAACAAGTTTTGCAACTTCTATATCAGACCGTCTGTTACAAATCAAATTTTTGGCACGATTATCTCACAAATCAATCAATTTGTCATAAACAAATATTGTTTATAGTCTTTTTCCTTATTGCAAATAAACCTCCACTTGCTAGTTGCCGAAATTGACATTTGCAAATGCTCCTACCTAATTAAGTGGGGTTCCTTTTCTTTGCTAGCTGGTCCCTGATGCAAATCTAAAAGTTACAGAACACAGTTAAGCAACTTGCACTTTCAAGAACCACATGTTATAAAAAGAATCTCATTTGTAATAAGGTTACTTCATATCTAGATTTTTATATCACATTAATAATATTATTCTCTGCTTCTCTTTGCAGGTCATTGAACAATGGGTGCAGGTGGGCGAATGTCTGACCCCGCCACTGGTGGAAAGAAAACTGAGACACAAACTATCGAACGGGTTCCATACCAGAAACCACCATTCACAGTTGGAGATGTCAAGAAAGCCATCCCACCCCATTGTTTCAATCGATCAGTCATTCGCTCTTTCTCTTATGTTGTTTACGACCTCACCATTGCTTCCATCTTCTACTACCTCGCCAACAATTACATCCCTCTCCTCCCTCAGCCACTAGCCTATGTGGCATGGCCCATTTACTGGGCCTGTCAAGGCTGTGTTCTAACTGGTGTTTGGGTCATAGCCCACGAATGTGGACATCATGCGTTCAGTGACTACCAATGGCTTGATGACACTGTAGGCCTTGTTCTCCATTCGGCTCTACTTGTCCCTTACTTTTCCTGGAAATACAGTCACCGTCGCCACCACTCCAACACTGGTTCAATTGAACATGATGAAGTTTTCGTCCCAAAACTGAAATCGGGTGTCCGATCAACCGCTAGATACCTAAACAACCCGCCAGGCAGAATCCTTACCCTCCTTGTCACACTCACCATGGGCTGGCCTTTGTACCTAATGTTCAACGTTTCAGGTCGATACTATGACCGATTCGCTTGCCATTTTGACCCAAACAGCCCCATTTATTCCAACCGTGAACGTGCTCAAATTTTCATTTCTGATGCCGGTATCCTAGCTGTCATGTTCGGACTCTTCCGTCTTGCAATGGTCAAAGGACTCACATGGGTTCTAACCATGTATGCTGGACCCTTGCTTGTGGTTAACGGTTTCTTGGTCCTTATCACATTTTTGCAACACACACACCCGTCACTCCCTCACTATGACTCAACTGAATGGGACTGGTTACGTGGAGCTCTAGCCACCGTTGACAGGGACTACGGGATCCTCAACAAGGTATTCCATAACATTACCGACACTCACGTAACCCACCATCTGTTTTCTACCATGCCTCATTATCACGCTATGGAAGCTACAAAGGCAATCAAGCCGCTTTTGGGAGAATACTATCAGTTTGACGGGACATCAGTTTTCAAGGCAATGTACAGGGAAACTAAGGAATGCATCTATGTTGATAAGGATGAGGAGGCTAAAGAGGGTGTCTACTGGTACCGTAACAAGGTCTGATGGATCAATGAGTATTAAGAGAACGGCAAATGGTCTTCCTTTTTAAGTCGTGTTGTTAATTTAGTGTATGTCTGGTTTTTGATGCCATTTAAGATGGACATGGATATTTAGTCAAATGAATAACTTTGTATTCGAACATGGTGTCTGTAGACTTATTGCTTTAGCGTCTTAAATGGATAATTCCTGTTTCATTTATATGGTATCTGATCTTTAAACAATTGGCAGTAGAATTATCAAGCTTGTTAACTTCAATTCTTCTGGCAATAAGCAACTGACCAGTTATTAGTCAGGAGGTCTAATTATAAAATGCAATGACAAGCAAGAACTGTAGTAAATCAGAATGGTAAGATTAGGACTGATCATGGAAGTGGCAACATAACTATTGAATGAATGAAATATAAAGTTTGCGTATATGTGACCATTTTCGAAAGCGACTAACACTAAACTTCACAAGATTTTCATGCGGGTTGCCAACTTGCCTTTATTATGATTTGCTTAATTCTGTCTATTTCACGTTTCACATTTCATTGGTGATTTAAACTCGTATAGTAGCAGATTAAGATCTAATGGACTAGGACATGCCAACTCGCCTTCATTATGCATGATTTATTAGTTATGACTCTAATAAATGGATTTTTTTCTGATAGCTGCTTAAGATCTAATGGACTAGTACATGCCAACACGCCTTCATTATGCATTTATTAGTTATGACTCTAATAAATGGTTTTTTTTTTTTTTTTTTTTTTTTTTTTTTTTTTTTTTTTTTCTGATTAAAACGTGTATACTGTATAGTAGCTGCTTAAGATCTAATGGACTAGGACATGCCAACCCTTCATTGCAATTTCGGTTGCTCTTTTCATAATTAAGGGACAGAAGGATTTGAACCCATTGTTGTCTAGTACTACTGTTATACCTTGTTAGATTGGGTTTCTATCGACTGTTTGGTTGGCATCATTAACCTACTTATCTATAAAGAGGTGATTCGAAAGCCAAAAAATTGGTTGATACACCTAAAGTTTATCTTAGACTTTGAGTGTTGTACTTAAATGGTGTAAATGACGGTTTAAAAAGGCCCTTATAATGCAAATAATGATATGAAATATGAGATCAAACTCTGATAATACAAGAAGTTAATACTTGCAGTTGCAACGCATATGAGCTATCGACACCAACCAAGTACTGAAAACCTATTTAATCATACTTAATGAACCGTATTTATTAACACCGTCCTACACTTTATTCAACTCTTTGCACCAACCATTCAACTTTTAATGTACTAAATAGATCTTGAGAAAAAGGATTGGACTAAGTTTGTAGATACGCAACAAATTTTCTCAAAAGTACCAAAATACGTGACCTACTAAAAATAATTCATATATCGCTAACAAACTTTCAAATTTTGTACAACATACGCAATGTTGACCCATTTTTTACCTGTTTGACCAGTTTACAGGTTAAAACTTAATAAAATATACATTATTGGCCCCAGTGGTTTGCGTCTGTTTTCGCCGGTCATCCTTTAACGTTTTTTCAATTATGAAAGTTACAATAATTGTTCTTGTGGTTTGGATTGACTTTCACCTTTGGTCCATTTTTAAAAAAACTTTTTTTATTCAATTTTTTTCAAAAAATATTTTTCTTTTCAAAATCTTTTAAAAAATAAAATTGAATAAAAAAAAAATCGAGTAAAAATTTGTTTAGAAAAATATTTTTTCGAAAAAAATTTTGAAATTTTTTTTTAGAAATATTTTTTTATTTTTATTTTTAAATTCGAATAAAAAATCTTTTAGAAAAATATTTGAATAAAAAAAATTTAGAAATTTTTTTAATTTTTAGAAATATATTTAATTTTTGAGAAAAAAAAATTTATTCGATTTTTAAAAAAAAAATAAAAAATATTTCTTAAATTTTTTTTTTTTTAAAATTTCCAAATTTTTTTTTTAATTTTTTTTCAATTTTTTTTTAAATTTAGAAAAATTAAAAATATATATATAATTGAAAAAAATAATCGAATAAAAAAAAATTTAGAAAAAAAAAAAATTTAGAAAAAAAAAATTTAGAATTTTTTTTGAGTAAATTGCAGAAATCGTCCCTGTGGTTTAACAAAATTGCAGATATCGTCCCTAGAATTCCATAATTGCAGGCGGCCTCCCTAGAATGAAACTTTTTGATCAATTTGGTCCCTGGCAATAACGAAGGTTAGTGTCATTCAGTTAGTTGAGGTCCTTTTTCATTCATACCAAGGGCAGTTTTGTCCTTTCGCGTGTGGTCCCTTTTTTATATCCAAATTCAACCCGACAAATTGCAGAATCCCTTTTTGGTACAAAATCCTACCCGACACAAACAAAAAACCCAATTTAACCCCACACATATTCTTATAATAAAACCCTAATCCATTATCTTTCTACCCTCAATATTTTGATCTCATTTCACTTACAATCCCTAGGGTTAGCAAGAAGAAACATGAGTATGTCATTGCAGCTTTGGCACATAAGAGGTGATGGAGAAGAGTTTGATTATAAATCAGTTTATGGTAAAAGCATTAACACAATTTTTATGCTTATTTATTTGTTTCATACTCTTTAAGTTGTTATGTATTTGGTACTCATTTAGTTGTATTTGTTGATGTAACAGCAACGTATCAGGAATTGTTTACAATGATGATCCATCATGGTGGAAGATTCACTGACATACCCAAGAGAAAGTATGTTGATGGTGAGGTAACATACGTAGACTTAATAGACATTAAACAATGTAAGATTGATATCTTAGACACAGTTATGTACCAGAGTTTAGGTTGTGAAGGTAAATTATTTTATCACTACAAGTTACCAATGAAAAGTTTGGATACTGGATTAAGGGCCTTGACCAGTGATAGTGATATCAATGAAATGTTAAAGTTTGTGCATAAGCATAGGGTTATTTATGTGTATGTTGAACATGGTACCTCATACTTGGAGTCTGTAGTGAATGCAATTGAATTTGATACACTAGTTGGGCCATCTAATGTTCTAGTTGATAACACTGAGGTTGAGGATCAGGATAACAATGAGGGTGAGAATAATGATGAAACTGAGAATGATGTTGATGATGAGTCTGAGAATGATGAGTCTGAGGATGGTGATCATGATAGCACTGATGTTGAGGATGATGATAAGAATGTGAATGTGGAGGACATAGTTGATGAGGAGCATATAGTTGAAGAGGTTGATGTAAAAATGAATGGTTTTAGGTTTGAAGTAGAAGATGAGGCTGAAGAAACAATGCACCCTAAGTTGAACTTGACTGAAAATGATTTGGAAGAGATAGACTTTGATTCTTTTGAAAGTGATGTTGATGATGAAAGTGAAAGGAGAAAGGGGTTGAGAAAATTAAAAAAAGAAGCTGCAAAAACAAATTCTAAAAACACTTTCTTTGTTGGCAAGGAGTTTGCAAACAGGGATTTAGCAAAGGAAATGGTTAGAGCTCATGCTGTGGAGACAAGGAGAAACATTATGATTGTTAAGAATGATAAAATCCGGATTAGAGCCAAGTGTTTTGGTGTTGTTCCTGTTGGTAAAGATATTGTCAAAAAGGTTGAAAGTGTACAACAAGTTAGTAAGGGTAACAAGGTAAATGTACATGAAAAGGGTAAGGGCATAATGGTAAATGAAGAAGAGGAAAAAGACAAAGTTGACTGTCCTTGGGTTGTGTATATTAGCAAAAGTGATAAGGGCAAGTGGTTGGTCAAAACATTTATAGATGAGCATAAATGTTTAAAATCTAGGAAAATAAAATCCTGTACTTCCACCTTTCTCTCAAAACACTTACCAGATCTGTTGGTCATGAACCCAAATATGCCTGTCAGAGCAATTCAAGAGCAGATGCAAAGAAAGTTTCATGTTGGTGTCACTAGGACTAAGGCATTCAGGGCCAAAGCAAAGGCAGAGGTACATCTCAAAGGTGATGCTAACCTACAATATTCAAGACTTAGAGATTATTTGAATGATTTGCAGAAGTGTAACCCAAACACAACTGTAAAGATTGATGTGTATGGGGAGGAGAACCCAGATTCACCCACCAGAATGTTTAGGAGAGTTTATGTTTGTTTGGGTGCCTTGAAAGATGGTTTTAGAGCATCTGGTAGAGAATTGTTAGGCTTGGATGGAGCATTTATGAAAGGGCAGTATTCAGGGCAATTACTCACAGCTGTGGGTGTGGATGCAAATAATGGCATCTACCCAGTAGCCTATGGGATTGTAGAATCAGAATCAAAGCACTCATGGACATGGTTCTTGACTTGCCTTGGGGATGATTTGGATTTATACAACAATTCTCATTTCACATTTATCACAGATAGGCAAAAGGTTAGTATATTAATTACTGTTTTTTTTAAAAGGAAATTACTTAAATGTTTAAGATCTTGTTTTAATGTCTTGTTTTAGGGGTTGTTACCAGCAATTGCAAAGCTTTTTCCTTCAGCTGAGCATAGATTTTGTGTGAGACATATTTATGAGAATATGAACCTCACTTGGAAAGGAAATGAATACAAGGAAATGCTATGGAAGTGTGCTAAGTCTTTAACAGTTGTTGAGTTTAACAAACACATGGATGAACTGAAAGCATACAACAAGAAGGCATATGCATGGTTAAAGAAAATTGCACCTGAGCACTGGAGCAGATCCCACTTCTCAGGTATATATTGGCTTGTATTTAATATTTACGTTTTTCTTGTTGTATACTAGTATTTAATATTCATATATGTCACAGGGAGGGCAAATTGTGATCTCTTAATCAATAATGTCTGTGAAGTATTCAATAGACAATTGTTGGATGCTAGGGATAGTCCAATTATTTCTGCACTAGAATATGTTAGGGAATACCTCATGAAGAGGATAGTTATTGTCCAGAAGGTTATTGAAAAGTGTGAGGGGCCTTTAACTCCAGCAGCAACAAAACTTTTTAATTTCACCAAAGAAGCTTCAGCAAACTATAAAGTGGACTGGAATGGGGGAGATTTGTATCAAGTGAAGGGTCCATGGGGTGAGCAGTGTGTTGTCAACTTGAATGCAAGGAAATGCAGTTGTAGGAAGTGGGAGGTATCTGGAATCCCATGCAGGCATGTGGTTGCTTGTATTCATGATATGGCTGACAATGACATGGATGTTGGGTTGCCAGAAAGCTGGGTTCACAAGTCATACACTCTTGAGACATGGAAGGAAGTTTATTCCTTTAAAGTTAACCCAGTGCAGGGTCCACAATTTTGGGAGAAATTTGATTGCCCAACTACATTGCTTCCACCTAAGCAAGTGCCTCAAATTGGTAGGCCACAAAAGAAAAGGAAAAGGAGTGCAGGTGAGATTAACATGGTGAAAGGTGGAAAACTGACAAGACAAGGCAAAACAGTCACTTGTGGTATTTGTAAGGGTACAGGTCACAACAAGAGAAGCTGTCCAAAAAATGGTGGTACTTCAAAAAAACCAAGAACAAGTAAAGTTAAAGCTGCAACTTCAAAAGACCCAACAACAAGTAAAGCTGCAAGTGCATCTGGGACAAGAAATGTTTCTGCAAGTCAGAATGCAAGTCAAGCTGGAACTCAGGATGGAACTCAAGCTGGAACTCAAGCTGGACATGTGACTCCAACAAGGATGACAAAGAAAACTGCCTCAAGATTGACACCAATAAAGTAGTTCAGTCAATGGCTGTTTTAACTTTTAAGACAATTTCTATTTTCAGTAATCTTGTTTGTGGCTGTTTCAACTTTTAAGACAATTTCCATTTTCAGTCAATGTGTGGTCAGTTCTTCTAAGGTTAAAGACTATTGTAAGACTTGTTTTAAGTTATGCTATGACTCTATTATGTACTCTATTATGTACACTATGTTTTAAGCTATTGTCAACTGTTAAGTTTTTGTTCATGTCTTATGCATAACAATTAAAACTGCTTTGAATCAGTAATACCATAAATGTAGAATTTCATTAAACTGAACATCACTAAAAACATATCCAAAATTTGTTGACCATTACAAACTAATGAGGTCAACTACTAGTCCAGTTAAATATGAGTAGGACATAATACAACCCAAACAAGATTACTACATGTAGAACTTAACAACCAACAATAACAGACAACAAAACAACATAATCTTTAGACGACGGTTTGCAATTCCCATTGAGTTCAAAGACACTTGTAGTGCATTTCTTGATCTTAGCAATCCAGGGATGATACTCCTTGCCCGAGCACACATAGGAGGATCCAACCATAAGAAAAAACCACAATTCGTACCCTAAAAGGAACAATTAACAAAATACCATAACTAACAACATCACAAAATGGGAAATGTTAATCAAGAAAAAAATCTTACAATTTGTGGACAAGACCAAAACCTACGACCAGGGTTTGTGTCAGTCCAAGAAGTTCGAACAACAGCATGATTACCACAAAAGCAGCTCACCACATCCATTAATTTGTTGGATTTAACAAATTAGGGTTTTGTATGTTTTAAGATTTGGGGAAAAATGAATAACCCTTTGATTAATATATACACGGGTATAAAAAACAAGGGACCACAATGCGAAAGGACAAAACTACCCTTGTTATTTTTTCAACTAACTGAATGACACTAACCTTCGTTATTGCCAGGGACCAAATTGATCAAAAAGTTTCATTCTAGGGAGGCCGCCTGCAATTATGGAATTCTAGGGACGAT
Organism: Artemisia argyi; assembly: GCA_030686995.1. Taxonomy (NCBI): domain Eukaryota; kingdom Viridiplantae; phylum Streptophyta; class Magnoliopsida; order Asterales; family Asteraceae; genus Artemisia; species Artemisia argyi. Next base: position 72,681,910 of record CM060707.1, on the reverse strand, counting down.
ATCTGCAATTTCGTTAAACCACAGGGACGATTTCTGCAATTTACTCATTTTTTTTTTTTTTTTTTTTTAGAAAAATATTTTTTTTTTTTGAATTTTAAGAATTTTTTTTTTAAATCAAATAAAAATTTTTTCTAAAAAATTAAATATATTTCTAAAAATTAGAAAAAAAATTCTAAAATTTTTTTTATTCAAATATTTTTCTAAAAGATTTTTTATTCGAATTTTATAAAAATAAAAATAAAAATATTTCTAAAAATAAATTTCAAAATTTTTTTCGAAAAAATATTTTTCTAAAAAAAATTTTTTTTATTCAATTTTATTTTTTAAAAGATTTTGAAAAAAAAAATATTTTTTTGAAAAAAAAAAGATTTTGTAAAAATGGACCAAAGGTGAAAGTCAACCAAACCACAAGGACCATTATTGTAACTTTCATAATTGAAAAAACGTTAAAGGATGACCAGTGAAAACAGACGCAAACCACAGGGACCAATAATGTATATTTTATTAAGTTTAAACATGTAAACCGGTCAAACAGGTAAAAAATGGGTTAACATTGCATATATTGAACAAAATTTGAAAGTTTGTTAGCGATATATGGATTATTTTTAGTATGTTACGTATTTCGGTACTTTTGAGAAAGTTTGTTGCGTATCTACAAACTTAGTCCTAATAGATTATAGATGGCGTGCAAGTTAATAATAACAGTAGATGATGCAAAAGTGGATTTGCCATATTTAGACGCTCAATATAGCTTTGTTTTGTAACTAGAATATTATCTGAATAACATATAAGGGAAGTGATTGGCACACTCATAAAAGTTATTGGCACACTCAACTGTACAAGCTGTTAAAGCAGGATATACGTAAAGTACAACTGTCTAATGCATTGAATGGAGTGTGCCAATAAATTATAGGAGTGTGCAAATCATTTCCCAACATATAAGGTTGGCTTGGTGATGTCCATAACATGTGACACATGGTCATTTCTAATGGTATATACTTTGCTTGTTAGCTAAGAGAAAAAACTCTTTAAGTACATATAAATGATAAACAAAAAATGTACTTATGTATATTCCGTGTTGATAACTCTTTGGCATAATTAGAACCCGTATAGCGAATTAGGCACAACAACATGAAGAGGTTTAATGTATCAAAATTGATAGGTTCAGTTGAAGTAGTTAACTAAAATCAAAAGAGAGTTAAGTGGCGTCGTTTGACCCTGCTTACCAAAGTGTGGTTCCTTCCCTCGTTGAATAAGTAAACAACACATGTTTTCATCTTGTGTTTCACAACTATGAGTTGAGCGCCGATGCTAGTCGTCTGCTGGGACACCTATAGTTGTCACACGGCTTATAAGATTACTTGAATTCAATAATATGATTAATATCAATATGAACCTCTTGAAGGATGTTATTCCTTGACAAGTAGGGAGCCAAAGGCTTTATGAACACTAGGGGTGAGCAAAACCGCCCGCCGCCCGTTTTCCGGCCCGATCCTGACCAAACCGCCAGCCCGATTCCGATCCCGACTACCAAACGGTTGGGAGTCGGTTTGCAATTCCGGCGAAATCGGGAGTCGG